>JAMXBD010001251.1:0-430367 GCA_024138025.1 Combretum micranthum
TGCCAAAAGTAGGAAATTTAGGACATAGAGATCAAATGCCCCTTACCCCCATTATTGTTTGTGAAATTTTTGATATATGGGGCATAGATTTTATGGGTCCTTTTCCTTTCTTTTGGCAATGTGTATATCCTTTTGGCTGTTGACTATGTCTCGAAGTGGGTATAGGCTAAAGCTACCCGAACTAACGATGCTAAAGTTGTTGTAGATTTTGTTAGATCTCATATCTTTGCTAGGTTCGGGACACCAAGGGCTCATCAGTGATCGTGGTACACACTTTTGCAATAGAGTGGTGGAAGCTCTATTTAAGAAATACAATGTCACTCACCGTACTTCCACGGTATATCATCCACAGACGAATGGATTGGCCGAAGTTTCAAATCGAGAAATCAAGTCTATTTTGGAAAAGACTGTCAATGTGAATCTAAAAGACTGGAGCACGAGACTTGAGGATGCATTATGGGCCTATCGCACAGCCTACAAGACACCTATAGGTATGTCTCCATACAGGTTAGTATTCGATAAGCCTTGTCACCTCCCTGTTGAGTTAGAGCACAGAGCTTATTGGGCTATTAAACAATGCAACATGAGTTATAATGAGGCAGGTGAACTGAGAAAACTTCAATTGCAAGAGCTCGAGGAGATCCGTCATGATGCCTATGAGAACTCTAGGATTTACAAGGATAAAACAAAAGCTTTTCATGACCAGACAATTTCAAGAAAACAATTCTCCGTTGGTCAAAAAGTTTTACTTTTTCATTCTAGATTAAAGTTATTTCCTGGTAAATTGAGATCTAGATGGGTAGGACCCTTTGTTGTTACTAACATATTTACTCATGGTGCAGTCGAAATCCAAAGTCCTGAAACAGGTAAAATTTTTAAAGTAAATGGTCATCGTTTGAAACCATTTTACGAAGGTTTTCAAGTATGCAATATTGAAGAACTCAACTTGGAACCACCGATATATAACTGAAATTGATACGTCTAGCTAAAAGACGTTAAAGAAAGCGCTTCATAGGAGGCAACCTATGTATCGTATTCTTATTTCTGAAATATATATAAATAATAAATAATAAACAATATTTCAATCCATAAAAAAAAAAAACATAAATGAAAGCAACGGCTGGCAGCCAAAATTTCATGGCAGCCAGCCATGAATTCTGGGACATCGCCCAGACCAAGCGAGGCAGCCGGCCAGCTCCCAATGGCCGCCAGCCATGAAGCCCAGTGGAGATCCCAGAAGCAGCATGGCCGCCGGCCAAAATTTCATGGCAGCCGGCCATGAAGCTGCTGTAGAAAAATTGCAGCACGACCTCTTTAACACATTTGCACCTCCCAAAAACCCATTTGTAAGTTTCTTTTGCTCCCAACTCCCTATTTCCTCTCAACCCACATACACTATTCTCACCACTTCCACATCACACTCGTGGATCATCATCTCAAAACAAGTAAGTCCATCTCACTCTCAATTTTTTTTTTGTTGCATTAATGGGTATGGGATGAAGACAATGGCTGCTGTATTTTGCTTTGAAAATGGAATTGTGGATAACATGGGTCGTGTTGATGGATTAGCGATGAGGAGAAATAGGTTATGGTTTATCTAGGAATTATGACCACAATCTGGAGTTGTTGCATGTAAATTTCGAATTAGACCAAATCTAGAAAATTTTTTTTCCCGCAAACTATGTCACGAATTTTTGTATGGATCATGTTCGTCCTTGCTGCTGATTCCTTGCATGCACGAGTTGTTTTGGATTGAGTCTTTATCTACTTGTGTAGTCTTCGAATCCATTCCGCTTACACCGATTTGATTCTTGAATGTATTGAATTGCTTTGCGATTTTTAGGGTTCTAAGTAGAGTCAAATTGGGGCTTTTCTGATTTTGAGACACAAACATGGTTTTTGAATGGTTCCAACATAGGGGATCGCGTGTGGATTCCATTGGCTTGTACAAATTCATGTTTTGAATCATATGTGGTTGGGATCCATTGTGTTTAATGGTGTTGATGAGTTTACATATCACTTATGGACTACTTTGAGTTCAATATTATGATCCATGTTGTTAGTTAACACCATTTCCATGATTATTTCATGATCTTGAAAGTGACAGTTTGGACTTGCAAATTTGAAAAACCCTCCTCTAACGGTCAAATACTCAGCTGCTTAGTCTAGGCTGCCAGCCTTGAGTTTGTATTGCCAGTGTAAATCATTGTTCCTTCAGTTACTATTCATGGATGATGATTTGTTCTGAATTACTTAGGCAAACCTATTGCAAGGCCTGCTTTGAGATCACATGTTATCATTGATATTGTTGTGTGTGATTATGAATTGCCATGAACTATCCATTGTTCCTGTCCTGGTTCTTAGTTGTTCTATTAATCTATTTTCACAATGGACACTATCACACACCGAACAGTAACCTATATTGCATCTACTTTGCATTCCCTTTATGCTAAACTCAAACATTTGATGTAGGGATGCCGCCAAAAAAGCTTCCACCCCAGAAAAAGAAGTCCAAGACCGCTGAAGCATCTTCCTCTAGAGCACCACAACCAGAACTCATCTCGAATAAGGAATTTGCCAAGGCAAGAAAGAAGAAGTTAAGGGGTATGGAACTCATGAATATCCAATATTTAGACTGGACTGTACTGGATCTTTATGGGCTGGTAGATTTGCTACCACAAACTGTCCAGGATCGAACTTGGTTCACACTTTTCTCAATCCAAGAACCAGCCTACCGGGATATAACCATAGAGTTCCTGTCAACTCTGACGATGGAGAAAGAGGACCATGCCACTTTTATGCAATTTCAGTATATGGAGAAGTCCATAGGGTTGATGTGAAGTGTGGGATACCTGCTAGGATTCTATGATGATCCACAAACTGCCATGGCATTACCCAACTCCTGGCCCGCTGATATGAATCCTTCAAAATTCTGGCTTCAGCTTATAGCTCCAAGCACCAAGCCATTTGAACCGTCCAAATCTCACGCCACTGACTTCCAGCTACGGCACAAATTACTTCATCACATTATAGCTCATACCATCAGCGGTAAGAAAACCAGCCACAGTAAGGTCACCAACTCTGATATGTTTTATCTTTATAGCTTGACCACTAGCCACAGAATTGACTTGGGCGTGGAGGTCGCCAATTATTTGGATAAACAAAGCACTGATACAAGGACCAAAGTCATCCTTTGTGGGGCTATATCACAGCTCTTGAAAGGGATGGTATCTTAGAGAGCCTAAGGGAGATGAGGGTATCCCTTGCAAAATGATATCTGATGCCCTTTCAGATTATGGGGATTATCAAAGGATCCACGGACTGATGGAGATGAAGAGCCAGATGCCCTGAGATGGCTCCGTAGTAGGCCATCCACATCCCGGACTACTCCTCCTGCGAGTTCATGACCAGTTGTTACAAGAAATCAAGGAACTCAAAGAGGAAAACAAAAAAGAGAGAGAACGGAACAGGAAAGAGCGGAAAAAGAACAAGAAGTTTCGAACCACCCTGTTCCAGATGCTGAAGTCCGCTTTTGCCTGCAATACATCCACAGATGTCTCGGAGTTTCAGTACCAGACATCCAGTGAGGAGGACAGCGACCCTGAGGCTGATAGCTAGAGTTCCTGCTGCTTTATCTTCTGCTGACTTTGATTTTTGTCTTGCCGACATTTTATATCCGTTTAAGCACCCAAACCTTTGGGTAGACTTATGATGACTTGTTTATACAATTTGACCTTGCTTTTGCTATCTCTTTGTTTTTGTATCCGATTGATCACAGGATCCATAGCACTCGATCTGAATTGCCAAAGGAACTCGCAATTGCACCTATATTGTGCAACAACCCAGGGAAGAATCGTTACTCCTTTTCCTTTCTTTTTTTTTTTTTTGCAATTGAGCTGAATTCAGAACAGTGAGGACACTGTTCAGACTAGGTGTGGGGGAGGGGGAATAAACATGAGGAGAATTGAATATTACTGCTTGCTGAAATCTGAAATTTGACTATATTTTGCATATACAGGATATCTGAATTGATCTGAAATGTTTGCACCCACACTATGAACTGTTAGATTGTTGTCCTCAAGCACTATATGGCAATTTCAGGCCAAATTTTTCAAAAATTTATGAAATCTGGAGATTGTGATGAATATTTGTGATAGCATCTATATAAATATGGAAATTGACTTGTTAAAATGCCTTACTCACCTACTGTTGTGATCATAATACTTGGTTAAAAATTGAGTAGCAAAATCTTTATTGAATAAACTTACCTTGTATTTAGTTTTAGAATCGGAAATTTAAGAGTAGGTCGAGTTCTTAAGTGAAAAATAAACAGGTTTACTTCTAGGAGTAAATTAGCATGTATATACTTCTTTTTTTTTAAAAAAGAATTTTTCAACAAATAGTAAAAGAGGTAAATGACACTTTTTACTTAGTGATCCATGATAAAAAAGTCTTTTATGTGTGTTGCATTCAAAGTAAAAAACAAGCATAGCCACTACTCCGCTGACTTGAGCATTTGAGTTATGAGTATCCAAACTTGAATGTTAGAGTGAGAGAGAGTTCTTAGGGGTCCCTTTAAAACCTGGTCACTTGGGTGATGAGCCCGGGATGTATCGACTCGATGAACTCACTATAACGATAAGGGAGGAAAAGCAAAAGTTCACTATATGAGCTTTGAAAAAAAAAAATATATATATATAATAAAAAGAGCTGAAAAGAAGCGGGCAAAAACCCGTCCAGAGAATACTCTCTGAAGGCTCAATATATGCTTGAATAAATCAAAAAGAAAATGAATGCTAAAGCATCATTGAAATAAGACTTACAATGAATATGGAGAAAATCTAGGGAATGGTTGATATCATATGCTTTTACTTTATGTTGCGAGGAGTATATATCTGTTAAATATCCAATGAAGTCCAAATGGGTGTTTTTCCTTACTGAACTGAGAATTTACTTTTGAATGGAAGAATCTTTTGCTAAACATATGGATTAAAGTTTGTTTTGTTTAGATTAGCTTTTGAATTTTGATTGAAGTATTTTAATTGCATGGAATCAGTTTGGTTAGAGCGGTAGGCACTTAAACTGCATGTCATAAGAATAATCAAAGAAAGATGCTTGGAATTTTAAAAGTGAAAGTTAGCACTCTCTATGATAGATTTCAATTGTGGTTCTAATTGTTTTGCTTGAGGACAAGCAATGGTTCAGGTGTGGGGGAATTTGTTAAGACGGAATATACTCAATTTTTATTGAGTAAAATATGTTAATTCTATTATTAATTTTATAGAAATCCAAAAGAATTGATACTTAATCGAGTTTAATGTCGTGTTTCAGGTTTTATAAAGTAAATGGAACGTTTGGCGAAATTAGGCATGAGTTTGTAACAAGCTTCATGGATCAATATCACTTTCAATGGAATGCATAAGTACTCACAATTTCATTCCAAACTCGGGATGATTTGCTATCATTACTATTAGTTTTCTCATGAACTATAGCAATAGCAAACACATTTGGAGGATATACAAGGTTCAAAAATCGTCCAGAACACCAAAAGCTGCCAGCATAAGAGGAGAATCAATACCAGCCATCTCTTTAGAAGAATGGCCGGCACTGGGAGAATCATGGCCGCCGGCCATCACGCGTGCACCACTTGTTTCGTGATTAATGGCTGCCAGCCTTGTTGCGACATGTCTCCAGCTATCTTTTATGCGAAAAATACTCTTTATTTGATGTTTATCTCATATATAAAGAAAGAGGAGAGAGAAAAGGAGATTCATTCATTTATTCATTATTGATTGTTCTTGTTCTTTTTACTCTCAAGAAACCTAGCTTTTGTTTTCTTGATCATGAGTAACTAATTACTCAGTCTAGCCAAGGATTATTACGGGATCAATTCATCAAAGATTGTGAGATCTAATTGATTTATTGAGTTTATTCTATTTCTGAATATTCATATTTCATCTTGTTGAATTGCAATTTTTGTCTTGTTTGATCATTACGAATTAGGCCTATTTGTTTGATTGACAAGCAATTGAAGTTATTTAGAACGTCAAATCCGTAATTGTTTGATTGTTCTAATATCAGTAACACAATAACGTAATTATTGCAGAATAGGTTGTTGATTTACGTTATGGTGATTTATGACCTAATTTAAATAGATCTAGCGTTGATCTATTGATTAGAATTGGTAGTCTCTCTAATTATTAATGCTATTGATAGATTAAATCTTAAGAGCTTATTTAGGGTTGTCTAATCAATAAGAGAATAATTAAAGATCGTATCTTGATTATCAATACTCTAAGGAGAGATAGATTTTCAGAGCTTATTGAATGTCATAACCAATTTATTCATGAATTAGAATAACAATCTTTGCATCAATGATCATCTCTATGAATTGAACCGTAATAATTCTTTGGTTAGAACTTGTTGCCGTTGAATTTACATTAATAAACATATTTGCTAGTTTTAGAAATAAATTATTTTCTAAATAATCGTTTATACAAACCCCAATTTTTCTTCTCTTTTTTGATCGTTAAAATAGAAATAGATTTTCACTGATCCCTGTGGAGACGATCCTGCTCACTACTATTTACAAATCTTAGAGTAGGTCATTTATTTTTGTTGGATTCGACACCCACCAATAACAAATTCAAGACTTTTTTTATAAGGGATCACTAAGTAAAAAGCTTCATCTACCTCTTTCACTAAGTGTTGAAATATTCTTAAAAGAACACAAAGGTTATATACAAGCAACTTTTTTCTAGAAGTAAACCTGTTTATTTTTCACCTAAGAACTCAACTAATTCTCAAATTTCCAATTCTAAAGGTAAATACAAGGTAAGTTTGATTCTTAAAGATTTCACTACTTAATTTTAATCATGTATTCTAATTACAATAGTAGGTGAGTAAGGCACTAAGCAAGTGAATTTACAATTCTTACAGATGCTATCAACAACTTTCTTGCACAATCTCAAGATTTCATGAAAATTGAAAAAATTTGGCCTAATTTTGCCATGTAATACTTAAAAACAGACAGTTCAAAGTGTGGGTACACAATTCAATTCAGATGTCATGGGAAAAAAAAAACTCAAATCAGCTCAACAAAAACTAGACAACAACAACAGTAATAATTAACTCCATTCTTCAGATCTCATTATCTCTTCCTCCGTACTTAAATTGAACGGTGTCTCACTATTCCTCAATTAGCTTAACAGCAAGAAAGAAATAAAGAGATAAGGAATAATGGTACTTCCCCAGTTTTGAAAATGGATACATGTGTGAGTTCCAACCGATACAACAATAGAGAAGATTTTCCTTGTAAGTTCATTTGCATCTCTCTTGTAAATCATCCTCTTGTTGTCTACAATTAAGCTCTTTAGCTCATGTTTTTCTCTTATCTACACGGTGCCAAAATACTAATCATGCTTTTTCAATATATGCTTTTTAAAACTCTTTTTAGTTATATTCAATTTTCTTTAAATGCGTAGATTTTTAACTGACAGTGTATCGGGTGTGTGTGTAATAATAATATATTGGTGAATATTGAGTCGGGTCCATAGGGAGTGAAGATTAGCTATCAACTATATCAGTTTTAAATCATAGCTAAGCAAATCAAAATGTGTTCCTTTTTTTTATTTTCTTTTATATAACTAAACTACAAAGAAACAAGAATTTCCAACACCTGTAATTGATTAGGTTTAAATCCAATAGATCTGAACAATCAAATGAATGTATGCTATCAATCAAAACATACCCAATCCAAAATTGTCAATGGGTTTAGTTTCTAAAAATCAAGCACTAGATAACAACTTCTTTTCCCAAAGCAAGCTATTACCTAAATTAACCAATTAATGTTTCCTATTCCTAGGAAAGTGATTAATCGACTAATTTATTCAATTACCAAACGTTAATTGAATTTAAACCCACATCTTTATGTGATTTCAAATCCTGATTAGAGATTCATAAAAATGATTAGAAAAGAATTTTCCAATTACAATCCTAACCAATCATGAATTCTAGATTTAAGCCAAAATTGCATGATTTGTGAAATAACATTGATAATCCAAATATGAACAAAAATTTATCAACAGTTGAAATCATCAATCATATGAATCAAATCAACAACTCAAAACCGTTAAGATCAAAGGAATCAAGCATCAAACAACATCCAATAAGAGGATATAAGAAAAAGAAAAAATAGCCTTGTCAATGGAATCTTGTTCTTGAAATCCAAACACAAATATTGTTTTCCACTTGAATCCAGTGTGGAATCCGATATAAAATTTAAAAGTTAACTGTTAGTGTTCTAAACCCTAATCTATGAAGGAGCAATGGAGAAAAATCAAAGAAAATCATATTAGGGTTTCTCATCATTTTCAACAAATGACAACAAGATGAATTTATATGAAGGGTTGTAAGGGAGTTATACCAGCATTAAAGGCTAGCGGCCTTGAATTAAATTTGGCCGGTCTTTAATGTGAAAATTAATTTTCGAGAGCATGTAATGAATATACGCAATCTTCAACATTGGCGGCCTTGAATTCTCCTGGTACCGATGTACGTTGATAACAATGAAGGCTGACTTGATTTTTATTAAACATTGGTAGTGTAAAGGCAGCTTTAATATTTTTGCTTCTGTTCACTTTAGCACTGGTGTGACGCTGGCGCTGTAGAGTGAAGAAATGCCAGTGTACATTTGAAAATTGCAGACGCTGGTGAATTTCACAATGAAAGCAGACAATGTACTTTTCAAAAGCCGGTGTTGAATGTTTTTGTTTCCAAAATGATCAAAACTTCTCTAATTCACTTGTGTTGTAATATAAGTCATCCATGACCTGAATTAACAATTTAAGCACACTTAAGTACCAATTCCACTAGATTTCTATAAAATCTATAACATATAACATGAATTGATCAATGGAAATTTGAGTAAAATATGACTTTATCAGTGCTTGAAGAATATCAAGATGGATAAATAAGCAACATTCTTCCTATATTGTTGTACTCCAGAGCCTAGAGCAGAAGCATTTTCATTTAAGCAGTATGAAGGAAAGCCTTTGTCAATTACTAGAGGAAGATACCATAACTTGATGCATAAATGCCCTTATCATGAGTCACCTAATTGGTCTCAGCTGTTAATATTCCTTAGGGGATCATAAGCCTATGATAGGTTGATGTTAGAGTCAACTACTATAAAGAAATTAACATAAATGCCTATGGAAATGACATTTAGAGTAATTGAGGAATTCATAGGAAGCCAGTATACTAATCCATGCAATTATTCTACAATGGTGTGTTCGTGGTATGGTGAATCACATGATGGTTCTCAATGTCAATGTGATATGCTAGAAATTGATTATATTATATCAAATCAAGAATATCACCACACTTATGAGACTCTAAAGAAAGAAAATGTTGTTAATTCTTCTCTTCTCCCCATAGTACCACATCTACGTAAAGAGAAAAGTTTTGAATAACTTGTGAGGGGTTTAGAGCAAAAGTGGGAAGAAAAGTTTGAGAAGCAACAAGCTGTAATAGAGAAATTGGAGACTCAAGTAACAGGTTTGACTGGATTTGTATCTTCTATATTTAAACTTGCTAATACAAGTGAAGATTGGGAGAATCATGGTGATGGAAAAGAAAAAGACACCCTAGTTGATTCTCAAAGGCAAGATAAAGAGAAAGCGGAAATAGTTGTGTTAAATGAAGAAAAATTGGCAACACTTCTTCAGCGGTCAATGATGTTGAAACAAAGGAAGAAATGCCAGTTTGGGAGATAGCTATAGAAAAGCTTGAAAATCTGACTATAGAAGGGCTTGAGAAGTTAGGAAAGCAAATTGCAGGTCTTGAGAGGCCCTCTACCCTAATTAAGCTAGTAAATGAAATTAATGCAAATACAAGCAAGCAGGTTGAAAATGAAGAGACTTTGCCTTCTACATCACAACAATTGGAAGATATGGTACAACAGAGCACACTCTTGTAGTCATTGAGCCAACTGTCAATTCAAATGCACCACCAATTCCTTTTCCAGGAAGATTAAGAAAGAGGAAAGATAATGTGGAGTTTGAGAAATTCTTGGAGGTGTTTAAGAAGCTGCATGTAAATATTCCCTTAGGTGATCTTTTAGAAGAATCACCTTAGTATAGAAGATTCTTAAAAGAAGTTATGAGCAAGAAGAGGAACATGAATAGGAGAGAGACAGTCATGTCGTCTCGGATATATATGAAGCTTTGAAGGATGCACTCTCCCTTAAGTTCAATGATCCAGGGAAAATCACTTTAGATTGCACCATAGCAGATAGTCCGTTCAAGAATGCTTTTTGTGATCTTGGTGCAAGTATCAATTTGATACTTTTCTTTGTAGCTAAAAAGTTAGGATTGGGGGATGCAATTAAGAAGATTGAGATGACAATCTAATTGGATGATCGCTCTATTAAACGACCAAGAGGGGTAATTTAGGATGCGATGTGCTTTCGAAAGTTGACAAGTTCATATTTCTTGTGGACTTTGTTGTATTGGATATGGAAGAAGATCCAGAGATTCCCTTCATCCTTAGGCACCCATTCATGGCTATTGCTGGAGCTATAATAGATGTGAAAAACAATAAAATGGTGCTGAGGGTTAGAAATAAAAAATTAAATGTGAATATCATGAAAAGATCGAAAAAGAACCCTAAATCCACCAAGGCTAACATAACACATGAAACTTTTAGAGTAGGACATGGGAAGAAAAGGAATGATGATAATAGGAAGACTAGTAATTTTGATCCTCCTTGAAGAAGAAAGTAGAAAGTCAGAAAGTCAGGCTGAGACTATAAAACAAGCACCGAGTGGGGGTAACCCATCATTTTCTTTTCCTTTGTTATTTTTAGTTTTTGTTTTTGTCTTTTGTTTTTTGTTTATAGCTTTGATATGTTTGCGCTATTTATGTAGATAAGAGAAAAATAGGAGCTAAAAAGCACATGAGTTGTAGACAACAAGAGGATGGATTTACAAAGGGATGCAAATGGCCTTACTTGGGTAACTTCTCTTTTGTTATATGGTTGAAACTCAAACTGCATCAAATTTTCAAAACCAGGGAAGTACCAGTTTTCTTTTTCTCTTTATCTTTATTTCTTTCCTATTTTGAGCTGAATGAGGAACAGTGATACTATTTAATTTAAATATGGGGGAAGGGATAGAAAGATATGGAGAATAAAGTTGAGTAGATTGCTGATGTCTAATTTTTTTTTAATTGATTGAAAATATATGACATCTGAATTGAAATGTATTGTACCCACTTTGAACTTATTTTTCCTAAAGCAGATATGTCAATTTTAGGCAAAAATTTTTTCAAAATTTTTCATCAAATTTGTAGATTGCACAAAAAGTTATTTATAGCATCTATGAATGAATGGAAATATGAAATTGACTTGCTAAGTGCCTTACTCACCTACTGATGTGATTAGAATACTTAGTAGAAATTAAGTGGTGAAATCTTTAAGGAACAAATTTACCTTGTGTTTAGCTTTAGAATTGGAAGTTTAAGAATAAGTCGAGTCCTTAAGTGAAAAATAAACAGGTATACTTCTAGGAAAAATTTAGCTTATATATACTCTTTTGAGTTATTTTGGAACTTTTCAACACTTAGTAAAAAAGGTAGAAGAAACTCTTTACTTAGTGATCCTTTATCAAAAAATTCTTCCAATTGCTATGATGTAGAAGCCAAACTCTCTTCATTTTTAGCTTGCTTGCTTGTATAGGCATTAATTTCATTTACTAGCTCAATTGGGGTAGAGGGCTTCTCAAGACTTACAATTTGCTTTCCTAACTCCTCAAACCCCTCTATAGTCAGATTTGCAAGCTTTCTATAGCTCTCTCCCAAATTAGCCTTTCTTCTTTTGTTTCAACCTCATTGACCATTGAAGTAGTATTTTCCAATTTTTTTTCCTTGACACAACTATTTCCTCTTTCTCTTTATCTTGCCTTTGAGAATCAACTGGGTTTCTTTTTCTTTTCCATCACTATGATTCTCCCAATCTTCACTTGTATTAGCAAGTTTAAATATAGAAGATACAAATTTAGTCAAACATGCTACTTAAGTCTCCAATTTCTCTATTACAGCTTGTTGCTTCTCAAACTTTTCTTCCCAATTTTGCTTAAACCCCTTACAATTCTTCGAAACTTTTATCTTTACCTGGATATGGTATTGTGGGGATAGGAGATGAATTAACAACATTTTCTTACTGTGGAGTCTCACAAGTGTGGTGATAATCTTGATTTGATATATTGTAATAAATTTATGGCTATCACCTTGACATTGAGAACTATCATGTGATTCACCATACCACGAACACACCACTGTAGAATATTGCATGGATCAGTGTATTGGCTTCCTATGAATTCCTCAATTACTCCAAATGCCATTTCCATTGGCATTTATGTTAATTCCTCTCCAGCAGCTAACTTTAACATCATCTTATAGTAGGCTCCTAATCCCCTAAGGAATATTAACAGCTGAGACCAATTAGGTGACTCATGATAAAGGCATTTACACATCAAATTGTGGTATCTTCCTCAAGTAATTGACAAAGGCTCTCCCTCAAATTGCTTGAACGAAAATGCTTCTGCTCTAAGCTTTGGAGTACAACAATATGGGAAGAATGGTGCTTGTTTATCCATCTTGATATTCTTTAAACACCTAAAAAGAGAAAAAGAAAGCAAGTAGAATGTACAAAAAGAAGCAAAGACTAGTATTTATAGATAAAGAAGAAAGTATTTTGAATTTTTTTTAAGTTTTGCAATTGTTTTTAGATTTTTCAAATAAAAGGCCTAGTCTATGAAAGTCCCAAAAATTGAAAGTAGCACCGTTCATTACCAGACAATGGTGCCAAAAACTTATCATGCTTTTTTTATATATGCTTTTTAAAACTCTTTTTAGTCTCTTTTTAAATTCTTTTAAACGCGCAAATATTTACTGGCCAGTGTACTGCATACTTGTGCAATAATAATTTTTGGTGAATACCAAGTCGTGTCCATGGGAGTGAGGACTAACTATCAACTGTATTAGTCCTAATTGTAGCTAGGAAAATCAAAATTTGTTTCTATTTATGGATTTTCTTATATAGAACTAGACTACAAAGAAATTTGAGATTTCCAACACTTGTAAATTGATTATATTAAGAGCCAACATATTTGAACAATCAATCAAATGTATGCTATCAACTAGAAATGTAATTGCAAATCCAAATTGTTAATGGGTTTAGTTTTTCAATCATTCAAGCATTAGATAACAACTTATTTTTCCAAAGTAAGCAATTATCCTAAATTAACCAATCAATGTTCCTTATTCTTAGGAAAGTGATCAATTGCTGATCTATATCAATTACTAAACCCTAATAGAATTCACATCTATATGTCTATGTGATTTGTAATCTTGATCAACTATTCACAAAACGATTAGAAATAAATTTTCCAATTGCAATCCTAATCTATCATGAATTCTAGATTCAATCCAAAATCCCTGATCGGTGAAATAGCATGAACAATTCAAATACAACAAATGATCAATGGACAATAGATAAACAATAATCAAATAATTAAGATCAATAACTCGGAACCAAATTAAGATCAAAAGAGACAAGCATCAAACATCATCTAATAATTGCATATGTGGAAAAAAAAAACAAAATCACATTATCAATGAAATCCTATTCTTGAATTCAAAATCAAATGATGTCTTCCACTTGAATCCGGTGTGGAATCTGCAAACAAATAAAAAAAAAACTTTCTTTAGTGTCTAAACCCTAAACTAGATCTAGGAGCTATGGAAAATGAGAGAAATTTTGTGCCTGGGTTTCCTTTTTTTTTTTTTTTTTCCTAAAAGATACAACAAGAGAATAATATATATGAAAGGACATAGGACACATAAGTTGGCAATGTACACCGACGACGTACATTTTAAATCAGCCGGTGTTTGTTTGCAATTTTGATTTTCGAGAGCAAATATGATTGTACACCGGCTTCAGAGTCGGCTTTAATAATTTTGAATTTGTGCACATGGGCTGGCGGTGTAGACCTTCTATTTGCCAGCGTATAGGTATAAAATTAAGGCTGTTGAATTCTGCTGAATAGGCCGACAACATTGGTTGAAATTTGGTTGGTGTTGAATTCCTTTTGATGAAAGCTGGTTATTTTTTTTTTGTTTGGAGCAGATTTATTTTAATTTCTTCTCCAAATTTGTACAGATCTTCTCCCAATTGCTTGTATTCATATGTTGAACTCTTGCAAGATTAAAATATCAAATTAAGCACAATTAAGTACCATTTCCTTGTAATTTCTATAAAATCTATGATAGTTAAATATGATTTGTTCAATGAAAATTGAGTATAATATGAATCTATCTATTAAAAAGAAATTTGGTATTACTCTGATGTCATGATAAAACTAGAAAAGAAAAGAAAAGATTAATTGAAAATTGGTGTGTAACGTGTATTCTCTTATTATACATAAGCTAATATATAAGCCTTATATACATAAGCTAAAATATATACAAAAAAGGGAAGAAATGTAAATTGTAAAATCATTATAATTTAGCCTAAACTATAGTAGAATTGACAGCTAATATATACAGCTAATCATGATCATAAACATCTTAATATATTCAGCTAATCAAGATCAAAACACTCTTATAATTTATGTTATTTTGTTCATGACTTTGCAAATTCTTGTAAGACAGAGAAAATCAGTTTTAGTGCTCTATTTCTTATCTTATAACTTTATAAGAGAGCACTACAAAAAGACAAGAAAATAATTTATTTCTGAGTGCGTAACTTGTGTACATCTCTATTTAAGAATTTGAGTTTGATATCAATAAAGTGTATGAAGTCCTCGATTGGAGGTGATTGTGGATTGTGGAGAATAGGAAATGGGTCGAACTCCACATTAAATATAGGCTTGATTTCTCATTCTCTATCTCTTTTGTTTTCCTTCTTATATCTTATTATTGTTATATTAATTGTCATCTAACTTTAATTTAATTAGTTGTTTGAAAAATTATTTAATTATGATTTTAGGTTAAATACTCAACTCAACCCTCCCCTCCCCTCCCCCCAAGCTAAGTATTTTCTAGTGCATTTTCATTTAGTATTAGGGTGATGTCTCTAATTTTCTGTGCTTAATCACATTTAGAGTAAAGATCATGGCATCAAATGCACTAGGGTTTTTAGAAGGTCAAGCTATTAATAGGCACCTCTTTTAACGGGGGTAACTACCCATATTGGAAGTGTAGAATGAAAATCTTTGTAAAAGCTTAAAATAGATTAATATGGAATGTAATAGAAATTGAGCCTTTGATTATTTAAGGAAAAGAAGAAAAAGACTATAATGAAGAAGACTAGAAAAGATTAGATTTAAATCAAATAGCCATATTGCATTGTGGGTTAAAAGAAAGTGATTTCAATAGAATCTATACATGCAAGTTTGCTAAAGATATATAGGAGGAATTGGAAAAAACTTATGAAGGAACTTTAAGAGTAAGAGATACACAAAAAAGTCTTTTGAGTGGAGAGTTTGAAAATTTCAAAATAGTTCCAAATGAATCTATAGATGAAATGTATAATAGATTCATCAACATTATAAATCCTTTGAGTGTGCTAGAAAGAAGTTCACTAATGTGGAAATAAATTATAAACTATTCAGGTCTCTACCTAAGGATTGGGAAGTAAAGAGAACTACAATTGAAGAAGCACAACATTTAAGTGCTATGAGCAAAAAGGAACTCCTTGGAGCACTCAAAACACACGAGCTTATTAAGAAGCAAGGAAAGGAATCGAACAAAAAGGCCATTGCTTTGAAAGCTACAAGCCATGACTTCAATGATGATGATGATGAAGAGGAGGATGTTTCTTTAATGTCTAGAAAGTTTAAGAAATTTATGAAGTTCAACAACAAAACAAAAAGAATGAGTGATGCCAATAGCTCATCAAGAAACAAAAAGGAAAGAAGGATGTGATAACCTATTATAAATATCATAAACTAGTACACATCCAACAATACTATCCACTACTTAAAAAATTATCCAAGGAACCCAAAAACTCATAGCCACTTGGAGTGATGATGACTCAAGTAACTTAGATGAGAACGTGTACTTCATGGCACTGGATGATGAGATAAATTCCCCCATCTTCCCCTTCTTATGATGAGATGTGTGTAATGTATGACAAAATATGTAATAGGTTAATAAAAGTAGAGAAAAAGAATATCATGCTTAAAACATTAATGATGGAAATAGGAGAAGAGTTGGATAAATTTATAATTGAGCATGAGGAAATTATAATAGAAAATGAAAAGTTGAATGAAGGAAAAAATGTTTTGAAATTAGAAAATGATAAAATGAATAATAAACGCAAGACGCTAAAAAGAAAAAAATGATGAATTAAGCAAGATCAATGAGAAATTAGCAATTGAAAATGATTTTACTTGATTTTGAAGTTAAAACCATAAATAATAATAATAATAATAATAATAATAATAATAATAATAATAATAATAATAATACTAGTAGTAGTAGTAGTAGTAGTAGTAGTAGTATAATGTTGCACGTGATGATTGCAATAATGAAATTTTAAAGGAGCTAGAGGAACTAAGAAATGAAAAAATATTATTAAAGGCTAGCTTAGATGATTCATGATTCAAAAGCAATTATAGCTAAGTTCACCAAAGGAAAAAAGAACTAGAACACACTTCTTAGAAATCAAAGGTATAATTCAAACAAATATGGAATTGGATATAGCAAAGAAACAGTTACAAGTCCCATAAAACTAGATTTGTAAAAGCTACTCATGGGACATGCAACTACTATGGTAGAACTGATCATATTGCACACAATTGTGCAATAAGAATAACCATGCGTTTGAACCATAAAACAAAATAGTTTAGTTTCTTAAAAGAGAAATCCTTGTTGCACCTAACCAAAAAGGACCAAACTCAAATGGGTACTAATGAAATAATCCCCTGTCTTATAGGAATTTTCAAGTGGAAATAATAGATGGTACTTGGACATCAGCTGCTCTAGATACATGATTGGAGATGAATCCATGTTCACAACTTTAGACTTGAAAGATCAAGGGAATGTCACCTTCGGAGACAATTGAAAGTCAACTGTTCTTAGTGAAGGTAATTTTTTAGTAACAATGATTTAATTATTAAGGATATGCTTTTGGTTGATGGTTTAAAACATAATCTGCTTAGTGCAAGCCAATTATGTGATAATGGTTTTAGAGTAATATTTCTTACCAATAAATACTTTATTGAAAAAAGTGACAACAATTAAGCTTATTTGAAGGGTATAGACAAAGAAATATTACAAAATTAATGTAGATGATTTCAAATTATCAAATGAAACTTAGCTATTCTTCAAAAATGATAATAATTAGCTATAGCATAGAAAATCGTGACATACTAGTATGGATGTAATTTCAAAACTTCTGAAATAGAATCTTGTTAAAGGTTTACCAAAAATAAATTTTCAAAAAGAGAAGATTTGTCAAGTACATGAATAACGAAAGCAAACTAGGACTTCTTTCAAGTCTAAGGATGCTATTTTGACTTATAGGCCATTAGAACTATTGCATATGGACTTATTTAGTCTCACTTAAACTCTAACTTGGGGAGGCCAAAAATACACCTTAGTTTTGTTGATGACTTCTTTCGATATAATTGAATTTTCTTTCTTATATCTAAAGACGAAACAAGCAATATCCTTTTTATATATTGCAAGAAAGTCTAAAATGAAAAAGGTCTTAATATTATGACTATCTAAAATGATCATGGAGGAGAAATTGAAAATTATGAAATGAATGATTTTTGTAGTAAAAATGGAACTGAACACACTTTTTCAGGCCTTAGAACTCTACAACAAAATGTGTAGCTGAAAGGAATTGAAATGGCTAAAACCATGTTGTATGAAAATAATTTACCAAAATACTTTTGAGCTGAAGCTGTCAACACTACATGTTATATATCAAATAGAGTTTTCATAAGACCAATTCTTAAGAAAACCAAGAAGACATAACATATCTTATTTTCATCCATTAGGCACAAAATGTTACATCTTGAATAATGGAAAAGAATAATTAGCTAAATTTAATGCTAAAAGTGATAAAGGAATTTTTCTATGTTACTCTTTAACTAGTAAAGCATATAGAGTGTTTAATAAGAGAACCTAGGTATTAAAAAAATCTATTTATGTTACTTTTGATGATTCTTGGCCTCATTTATATTCAAGTGATGATGTGGATAATATTTGTATTGATTTAGATAAGTTTTCTCTTGAAAATAATAAAGGAAGTAGATAAAGAAAATGAACATAAAAAGTTGTCATGGATGAATCTGTTAACAAGGATCTTCCTAAAGAATGGAAATATGCAAGATCATACCTAAAAGATCTAATAATCGGTGAACCTTTTAATAAGGTACTGTCAACACCCCATTTTTGCCCCCTTTTTGAAAATAAAAAAATAATTAAAAAATCATAAAAATAATAAAAAAGGTAGAAAATACAATAAAAATTGAAAATTATAAAAATAAATAAATTACAAAATTGGAAAAGAATATAAAAATTTGAAAATTAAGAAATCTAAAATAATAAACCCCATCTTTAGTAAATAAGTTTTTAGAAGTTTAGAAAATTGAAAAAAGAGAAAAAGAAAGAGGAAGATCAAAAGACACTTATTTAATCATCAATGTGCTTTAAAACGAATTTATGTTGGCAATTTTGTAACTCCTGATCCTTCGAATCAATTCGTAACCAACGGCCATTAACTGCCGAATTCAAGTTTTGTAACCGACGGCCATTAATGGCCAAATTCAAGTTTTGTAACCGACGGCCATTAATGGTCGAATTCAAGTTTTGTAACCGACGGCCATTAACGGTCGAATTCAAGTTTTGTAACCGACGGCCATTAACGGCCGAATTCAAGTTTTGTAACCGACGGCCATTAACGGCCGAATTCAAGTTTTGTAACGGCCATATTCAAGTTTTGTAACCGACGGCCATTAACGGCCGAATTCAAGTTTTGTAACGGCCATTAATGGTCGTGATCCGTTTCACTTCCCCTCCAGCTCTATATAAACCACAACCCCGATCCTCCTCAAGACACAAGATCCAGATCCGAAAAAAAAAATTTCGAACAGAAGAGAAAAAAAGATAAAAAAAAAAGAAAAAAAATTCGAAAGAAAACAAAATAAAAAAAGAGAGGAAGAATCAAAGGAACCCAGAACCACCACTCCAACCATTCATCTCCGACCACCACTCAACTCAGACCACAGCCACTGCTGCACCAGCCACTTCCGTTCTAACCACAGCCGCTTCGATCAACATCCAGCTCTGACCATCGCTAGCAACCACCACCACCAGCCACTGCTGCTCCAGCCACCGTCCCTAGCCACAACCACTGTCAACTCAAACCACCACCATCAGATCAACCCAACAGCCTTTCGAAAACCAATTCAAAAGGTTCAATGTTTTTTTTTTAGTTAGTTAGTAGTATTATTATTATTAGATGCATTAAAAAAAATAGAAAATGGTAAAAAGAAAAAAGAAAATTGAATAGAAAATAAAAAAATATATTTATAGATATGAAAATAAAAAAAATACATATTTGGGATGCATACTACAATTTATTAAATAAATAAATTTAGGGTATAGTTTTAATATGATTTTTTGTTAAAAAGAAAAAATTAAAAATAAAAATCAATAAACTTATATTTGTGCATGTTTGTGTATATTAATAAAATAAATTTTCTAGGATAAGTTTGAATATAAACCATAAAAAAAAATAATCTTAGGAATATTATCTTTTAAGTTTTTTTTTTATAAATATATGTTTGATGCATACTTGTGGTATTAATAATCTATTATTTAGCAACTCACCTTTGTAAATTTTTTTATACTAAAAATGAGAAAATTTGAAAAATCAACAGAAATTCTTTTTACCTTTTTCTACATATATATATATATATATATCTAGTATATATTGTTATTAAAAAAAAAAGGTTTCTTAGATTATATAAATATCATTTAGTTATTTTCTAAATTAACAAAAACAATAAACAGGTTTTTTTTCAAAATTAGTATCTTTTGGGAATTTTCAAAAACAAAAACATAAAAATTAGATTTCTTTAGGAATTTCCAAAATAAAAATTGATTAAAAACTTAAACTTGGCGGGTTTCCAAAATAAAAATACAAACAAATTAAAAATTTTATAAAATAAAAAAGAATTACGTTTTGTCTGATCTCGATTAGCGAGTACGTAGGCACCTACGAGGCGACATTAAAAAATAAAATTTTTTTTTTAATAATATTGTGAATAAATATTTTGTAAATATAAAATGTTTTGTTGATATTCATATTCTAAAAAAAAATTTAAAAATGAAAAAATATTTTTTTTATCATTTTTGTTATTTTTGTGTAATTTTTAAATAAAAAATATAAAAATATAAAAAGAAAAACAAAAAATGTGACTTGTAAATATTTTTATTTGAGTTTTTGAGCATGAAAAGGATAAATTATAAATTTAAAATTCCGAAAGTGGTAACCAATTTGGTTTTAACAGGTTAGCCCCCGAATCCATGATATCTGGTTTTTAAAAAGTTTGGTTTTTAAAAAGTTTGTTTTTTTTTTTTTTTTTAAATCAAATTTTTTCGCAGACTAGTAGCTAAGTTAGGATCAACCGACCCATTGATCCTAGCTTTTGTTTTTTTTTTCTCGATTTATATTGGGTAGTGACTCTAAATCATTTTCAAAAAATTTAAAATTTCTCTTAACCCCTAGTCAAGGATTCATGTTAAATGGGTTCGGGTTTAATGTGAATCGGGTTAGGAGAAATGAACCAGATGATGGAAAAATCCAGGCTCGATAGGTACAAACAAGATCTTCCCTAAGAAATATAAGTAATCTAATCTTTCTGTCCTAAATCGAGCCTAAAAATACAGAAGAATCTTTAAAAGATGAGTTTTGGATATAAGCTATACAAGAAGAATTAAACCAATTCATAAGCAATGAAGTTTGAAATTTGGTTCTTAGACTTGATAGTAGACCAGTCATTGAAAGAAAATGGGTTTATAGAAACAAACTAGATGAAACTGGAATAATAACTAGAAATAAGGCTCAATTAGTTGCTAAATGATATAATCAAGAAGAAGACATAGATTTTGATGAGACTATGGCCTCGGTTTCTAGACTAAAAGCTATTAAAATGCTTTTTGCATTTGTTGCATTAAAAAAATTTACTCTTTTTCCAATGGACGTCAAAAGGGCTTTTTAAAATGGTTTTATCAAAGGAGAAGTCTATGCGGAGCAACCACCGTGTTTTGAAAATAGTGAATTCTCTAATCATATTTCAAACTAAACAAAACTCTTTATGGCCCCAAACACGCTCTTAGAGCTTGGTATAAAAAATCAGTAGCTTTCTATTAAACAAAGGATTTTCTAAAGGAAAAACTGACACAACTCTTTTTATCAAAAATCATAAGTTAGATACATTGATTCTGCAAATTTATGTAGATGACATTGTGTTTGAAGCTACTAACATGAGTCTTATAAATGAATTTGTTGAGTGCATGAAGAACGAATTTGAAATGAGTAAGATGGGAGAGCTCAATTATTTTCTACATCTTCAAATAAAGCAATATGAAAATGGAGCCTTTATAAATCAATCTAAATATACCAAAGAAATTTTGAAAAGATTTAAAATGATAATTGTAAAACAAGACCTATACCTATGAGCATAAATTTAAAACTTAACAAAAATGAAAATGGGAAAAATATTTGTGAAAAGTTTTATAGAGGCATGATAACAGTTTGTTATATCTAACAGCTTCAAAACCTGATATCATGTTCTTGGTGTGTATATGTGCATGAGTTCAATTTTGCTAAAAGAATCACACTTGAGTGTAGTAAAACACATACTCAAGTATCTTGTAGGCACTACTGAAATTGGTTTGGGATATCCAAAGTTTACTTCTTTTAATCTAGTTAGATACTTTGATGCTGACTTTGCTTGGTGTAAAGTAGATAAAAAAAGTACAAGAGCACGCGCCACTTTCTTGGAATCTTCTTAATATCTTGGCACTCAAGAAGCAAAATCCAGTTACATTTTCAAATGTCGAAGCTAAGTATATAGCTATCTATAGCTGTTATGCACAAGTTTGATGGATGAAACAAACTTTGCTAGATTATGAATTAAAGTATGAAAATGTTCAAATTTGCTACGATAACACAAGTGCTATAAATTTAACAAAAAATTCGATTCAACGCTCAAGAACTAAGCATACTAAAGTTAGACATCATTTCATTAGAGATCATGCTCTAAATAGAGATATTAGCTTGGAATTTGTTGCTACAAACATTTAAATTGCTGATATTTTTATAAAACCCTTAAGTGAGGATCATTTATGCACCTTACGAAGAGAATTGGGCATGATAAAAAATGATGAGTACTAAACATCATGGAGCCAAGTTGATATAGAACTTGTTTTCGAGTTGAATAAGCTGTTAAATATCATATTTTTGGAATGATTTGTTTTTATTTGTTGCAATTCTGCTAAAGACCAGCTTGTTGGTGTGAGTATCAAAGGCTCGACCGAAGGCTTGATTGCCTTTGTTTTGCCCAGCCGGTGGCTCTATGACCGGCTCACCAATCTATCTTTTTGGTCTTGATGTGGCCTCAATCGCCTTGGGCATTTCATTTTCAAAAATTTATTTATACTAACTCACTGGTATACCATGCACTGACTTGCCATCCATGTTTTCCAACATACATATATATACTTTTTGGTTCTCTCTCCTCTTTCATTTTTGTCTTTTCCTTCTCCCCTTTTATGCTCTCCGTCACCTCTCTTTATCTTAAAAACATCTTAGTACCCACCTCTCTTTATTCTCAATATCTCCACCACCATCTTGCTCCACCTCTCTCCCTATCACCTCCCCATCCATCTCTCTCTACTACCTCTCTTTCTCTCTCCTTTGCTTCCTTCATCGTGCTACGAAGAACCGCCCAAGGTTGAGCACCACCAGCTTTTGATGGGATTTTGTTCCCCTCTAGGCAGCATTCTGATAGGTATGCCTTATTTCGAGATCTTCATATAGATGTGCGTAGAAATTACAATGCCGATGTGTTACAATTCTTTAGAATCCTTCAAATGTCTGGAGTAGTTCTCTAAATAATATCATGAATGCAATGTCATTTCCTGCTAAAGTTAATGAGGAGGCTGTTAGACTTTTTTATTACAATTTGACCGATTAGTTGGAGGATGATGGTAGTCTGGGTGTTGGAATGGAAACTGGGTTCAATAGTTCAAGTTTTGTTACACCTCGGTTGCATTCATATTTCTATGGCAGAAGACTTGAATTATCACATCATGATATCTATAGTATGATCGATGTTGATGACTCTAGGGTTATAATGCCTAGTTCTTTTGTTGAAGCTCAGTATTATGAAGAGTTATTTATTGTTTCCGATATGGGTCAAAATTAGCGCGAACCGCGTGATCTATATTCTTCCCACTTGTATCTTAAGCATTGGTTTTTGCATCATTTCTTGACAAACAATTATGTTCCCCTCAAGAGACAATATACTATAGTGACCGAGCAAGACTTGTGGCTTATGGTCCATATCTTAAGAGGAGATAAGATTTAATTTTTTGATATGATGTACAAGACCTTTAAGAATGTCATTAATAAGCTTGCTCAAGTTGTTCTTAGAGGAAGTAGGTTGATCACGTAGTTGTTAAGGAGCAAAGGTATCAAATTTTGCTCTAAGACTCGCCCTATTTGGGTTTTTACTTTTTCTCTCAATACCATCTGTTCAGAGTCTTAGAAAAGACAAGATGGGAAATGGGTATAAAAGAAGCCTTTAGAGCCTTTGGTTAGTCGTGGTGCTTTACTTCCTAATTCTGGTATATATATAGCTTTTGATGATGGTGAGCCTCCAGCTCCACCTTCTGATTCTGCAGCTCCCGGTACCTCTATGTCCTCTATTCAAGAGTTTCGAGATCATATTGACTCCATATTTGAAACCATAGAAAACCAATTTTTTTATCTCCGCTCTGATTTCTAGTCTTTCAGCTTAGACATTCGAGGATTCGTGGATCGCTTTTACAGTTTTCATCATCTTCCACCTCCATTTGATGATTGTCTTGCCTGATCATCTTACCCATTCTATTTATTATTTTTCTCGATTGCATATTTATGTTTAAGCTTGCAACTCTATGTTTAGACATCCTTGTAACTTTTTGTACTAATCTGATCTCTTTCTTAAAATGGCCCACATGGCTATTTTTATATGACTATTTGTCCCAGTTATATTGCCTCCTTTTGCTTATTTTCTTGTCTAAATTTTTTTGATGAGGTCACAGAGGGAGAAATTAATCCTATGCTTTTGAGTATTCTTAATCTATTGTTGCTACAAAATTATGGGGGAGCTTTTATTGAGGGGAGTAAATAATAAATAGCTTTTACATAACTCTTTGCTCTCATCAAAATGGGGGAGATTGTTAAACTAAATTATCTTATATATGATTTAGATGAGAGTAGATATTATGTAAAGCTATTGTAAACATATATATGCGTTGTGTATATATGGATAAGATCAATAATTTATAAAGAAAAACATATATTAAAAATCCGTGTTGCGTGTATATGCGCTTTGTGTATTTTGTGCTTGTGCTTACAGGAGTTGTACTGGCGAGCCAATCCAATAAGACAAAACACAGTACTAGTTGAGTTCAAGATCTAAGGTGAGAAGAGGCAAAAATTTAGGGTGCGAGTTTGTAAAGATTGGACTGGTGAGTTAGTAGGCATTTAAATTCGACCAATTGCGCGCATTTAATTGAGTCATCTGTCAGACGTTATCTCCAACAAACGTTTGATCTTTTGAAGATTATAAGTACATGTTTCTTTGGAGTTTTAGAAGAATTTTGAAAAGAGCTTTCATTTGTAAACAAATAAATTAATAATTCTCTCATAATTTCTATTCTCTTGTTCATTACTTTGGAAATTATTGTAAGAAAGAGAAAATCAGTTTTAGTGCTCTATTTCTTATCTTGTAACTTTATAAAAGAGCACTACAAAAAAAGAAGAAAATACTTTATTTCTTGAGTGTTGTAACTTGTGCACGGGCATGACTCTGTTTAAGCATTTGAGTTTGATATCAATAAAGAGTGTGAAGTCCTTGGTTGGAAGCGATTGTAGATCGTGGAGAATAGAAAGCGGGCCAAACTTTATGTTAAATCTAGACTTCATTTTTCCTTTTCTATCTGTTTTACTTTCCTTGTTGTATCTTATCATTACTATATTAATTTTCATCTAAGCTTAATTTAATTAATTGTTTGAAAAGTTATTTTATTGCAATTTTAGGTTAAATACTCAATTTACCTCTTTCTTGAGTATTTTCAAGTGCGTTTTCAACATTTTAGGGTTTCTTAGTTGATAACTTCAAATTAGAGAGTTGTGTGTGAACACACCTTACTTTATTTCTTTGGATTAGGGATTTGTCTTACATGTGTGAGATGTACAAACTAGAGTTTTGAATTTTGTAAGAACTCCCTCTCTACTTTATCAAAATAAAAAGAAGGTGAAAGTGTATAGAAAAAACTAATGATGCTTACTGAGATGGTAATTTTAATCATAAAAAGTTAAATAACTATTAAATTGATTAAATAAAAATTTTGATAGTTAATTGAATACTAAGACAAAATAAAAGTAGCAATTGTGACGTTAGCCTTCAATCAATGATAAATCACCGAAACCACCACCAATTCGGATGGCTCTAACCGTTCCTCCCAACAAGTTTACGAACAGTTTTGAGTGCAGATTTTTGTTATCACAAGTCATCGAACACTTCACCTTTCTTCTTAGTCTTTGATTACTTAAAAATCAAAACCCCAAAACAGAAGCACCATTCTCCCTGGACCTTCTGCAATCTCATCCCCATTCCCAGGTCGGCTTCTTCTTCTTCTTCTGGTAAACTCTCTCTCTCTCTCTCATTCTATGCCTCTCCGATCCATGTTCTTCGTATTATGTCATTCACACTGTTTAAGTAGCTAGAGAACAGTGATTAATTTTACTTTTCGCGTTTTGACCTCGAAAATGTATGCGTTTAGTTCGTTCAGACTTCTTGGTATATTCCCAATGTCAAATTGGTATATTGCCATCGGAACAAGCCTTCTTCACTTAAACCCTTCTTCTTGTTTGTAATTTGTTTTATTACTATTTCCAGCCCCTGTTTTGAGTAACAAGTCTTTAGTTTCTGGTTATGTAGAAAATTTAGAAGAAAACTGAATGTTTTTAAAAACATACATGCAAAATGATCTATTTACTTTGATGTGACAGATTTACTATAATCGGACCAATATTAGAATGTCCAAACCATTTCAATGTTAGGGTTCTTGTAGCTTGGTGGTGGGGACACTTCTGAGTTAGAGAAGCAGGCTTCAACACTATCATTTTGTATGCAACAGACTGGAAAACAGCTAAAATGCTCTCGATAAGTGATTGCGAAATGTCCTTGCACTAGTACTAATCTGAATGAAATGAACGATCCTCATAGCATCCTAATTCCGGTCTTTGGCTTCTAAAAAACCATTGGAAATTCCATGGTCACAACAGATTGGATCATCATGTCAGGAAAAGTATAACATAATATCTCGCAACGATGTGGTAGATGTGGTGCTGCTGATCTGTGAAATGAAATGGATAAGCCTAAAGGCAAATTCCAATCAGAAATGTTTTTGGGCACAAAAGATTATGCCAAATAACTATCACGAATTGTATGGTGGACTAGTTACACCCCATTTATACCATTGGAACTATAAACTTTACAGCAGAGTTATTTTTATTGCTAGTCCAATTATTCTAAATTTCCTTCATACTCCATAACATTGTCAAAATCTAATCAATCACATCAAATCATTGGTTTTTGCTTGAGAGGCAGGACCCATTGATGACTATATGGAGAAGAGTGTACTCCTGATCACCGTGAAGTGCTTCAAGGAAGTGGGACGGGGCAAGCTCACATCCAATAATCCCTCAAGCATTTGAACTACCTGACCCATGGATGGCCTCTTATTTTCATCATCTTGGATACACCAACAAGCAACTTTACATAATTTTGCCAGCTCTCCTCTATCTGCATCTTTGTCCAACGTATGATCTAGCATATCAAGGAGATCCTCTCCACCAGCTATCTTGGTGGCAACCCAAGTTGGGAAGAATTCAGTTGTTGCATCTGCAAATTGCTTGAAGTTCCTTCTGCCTGAGACAATCTCGAAAAGCATCATGCCATAGCTATAAACATCAGCTTTTGTGGTTATGGGCGCTCCCCTGATCCATTCTGGTGCAAGATAGCCTCTAGTGCCTCTTGTTGTTGTCAGGACGCAGCTGAACTCTCGCCCAACAATCTTTGCCAGGCCAAAATCTGCCATGGGGGCAAAACTCAGCATCCAAAAGGATGTTTTCTGGCTTTATGTCACAGTGTATGATGCAGTCTCTGCACTTCTCGTGGAGATATGCCAAACCTCTTGCAACCCCTAGAGCAATCTTGTGCCTCGCTTTCCAATCTAAAACCTTGGAATCCTTCCTGCGGAAGAGATGGAAATCAGATCCATTTGGCATGTACTCATAGACCAACATCTTCTTATTTCCTCTAGAGCATGACCTGAGTAGCCTAACGAGATTTATATGCTGGATAGTTCCAATGGTGCTAAGCTCCATGTGGAACTGCTTCTCACCTTGACTTATGCTTTCAAGCTTCTTCACTGCAATAACACTTGAATCAGGCAAAGTCCCTTTGAAAACTGAACCAAAACCTCCCCCACCCAACTTTTCCGAGAAATTCTTGGTCACAACCTGCAAATCTCTGTAAGCAAAGGCCCTCAACGAACCCCCAATCATTTTTGTTGTCCCTGCTCTTCTCTTCCGTATCCAGATACCAAGCAAAATAATGACGAGGATAGCTGTTGCTCCTCCTATAGAGCCAGCAATAATTGTTGTCATGTTTTTATCACTAGAACTAGGAAAATCTGAGGCTGAAAGCCGCAGAAAAGCACTAGAAGTGCCATTATTTTCTTGGGCATTGAATAAATCTCCAGTCCAGATCAAACATTGATCATTTTCATAACTATATACGGTGCATGAGCAATTATTGGAACAGGAAATTTTACAACTTTCCGTACGATCAGCTGATAAGATTTCCTCGTTTGAAGGTTTACCTATGTGATCCATTGATAAGAAATGATCTTTCTCTGCCCAGAGTTTTCAAGCCTGCACTGCAATGCAGTGTTCCTCTGGCAACCATGGAAATAATCCATCAAATTCCAATCACTCTGGGAGCTAGGACTAAAATGTGGCAAGCAGCTGCAAAAATCATCATTACTTACGCTGCAAACCCCAAACGGACCACAGAAGTTGTGAACATCACATTGTCCTTCTGGTTTAGTGAAAAATAAAAACCAGTGTTGGGTGCTTTCTAACCAGGATGATTGCTTAACCTGTCCAGAAGTGTCCATGATGAATCTGGTTATCAAGGATTTGTTGTAAATTTCATAGATTAAGTAGCTCTCGTTTTCATTATTGATGAAGTTAACATCATAATTGTATACATCCTTCACTCTCATTTCAGAGACGGAGGTAAAATATTTATCGATTGGGTTCCATTTCCCGCTTTTCCAATATGGATATGACATATTCCACAATATTAAGAACTCATTGGAAGGCTGTACTTGAAGTGAGAACAGACCTGTTGCTGGGTCATTTTTATTTTTCCACGATGTGAGGATGTGGGTTTTGTTGGTATGCTTATTTCTCCCTATTTTTCCTCCTGGAAGCCAAGTATCGGTAAGGTGATCAAAGCTTGGCCATAGAATCTGAGATGAATTCAGACCACCTTTCAGAACAAAATTTCCTTCATCTGTAAGAGTTGCTACCATTGAACCAGGACCGGGAGGAGCCAGATTGGTAGACCAAGCTGGAGATTTTGAATCATTGACAAGAACAAGATTACCATTTAAGATCTTCTGCTCATTACTACTTTTATCCTTGACTGGGTTGTCTCTATTTGCAACTCAAACTACCGTCTGAACATTGACTTTGTTGTACCATATTCCTATGTAGTAATATGAAGAACTACCTGGTTTGAAGAAACCTAGTTTAAATTTCTCATCTGAGGAAATCAAGGCTTTATCACCAGAGAGAGATTGGTTAGCAGTAATAGTGTGTGCTCCCTGGCAAATATGCGCACTGAGTGAGATAAAGAGCATGACAATAGGAATTGCCGGCCTCCTGCGATGATATTTTGATTCCATTTGCAAGAAGGTTTCAGACAGACCAGCCAACTTCAAATAAGAAAGTATAATGTATCATGTCTGATAGATATCTATCTATATATATTTGTATATGTCTTTCGTTGTTTCAAATACATGTTTAATATTTGAAGAAAACGTATAGCATCAGGATGATGATCAACACAGAAACAGAGAAAGGAGTTAATATCTCACGGCGTCAAACTTACGCTGTGATCTGAATTTTTACGTCAATCAGACTTTCAAACATTATATGTCTAGAATGAATGAATTTTCGACAACAATCAACCAGTTAAAAGTCTTGTCTGATGCTCTTCAAACTAGAGGATAATAAATGTAGTCATTTGCTTTCAAGTTCAGAACACGTCATCTAGAAATTCTTTGAAAGTTGAAACTATGTTTTAACTTATTGATCTTACTGCTAGGATTGGTGAAGACCTTAACTCTGGTTAAGTTGTTTTTTTTTTTTTGCGACTGAAAGGCCAGGGCTGATAAATTTATATACGTGGCTAAGAGCCACTAAACTGATATAATATTTCAAAACCTGAGGGATAATTTGTGACAGGAAATGGCGTGAAAAATATAATATTATACATCATATATATTATTATATATTTTTAGGTATATTTATTGTTAGATGTTGCTATACATTATATTATATCTTACTTATTAAAGAATGTGATGTGGTGATGTGATTAGCATCATTTTAGGTCTCAAAATTATGAGAGGCATCATCCATTAGACAATATCTTTATATTTGTTAGTTTAATTACGAGCTAATTTTTTGAAAGTTATCTATAATATGTACGATTATTTCTTTAAAAAAAAAAGAAAGAAAGCTAACTAGGGTAGGTTACATGTTCGCAAAGTTGTCAGGATAGATCTTTGGTATAGTGAAAAAAAAAGAAAAAAAAACCCTATAAAGTGACATGATGGGTTTAGATTTTACACTACCCATCCCAAATCTGCCCTAATGAGGAAAATTGAGACTGAAGAATGAGAGGGATAAGATAGGTGATATAAGATCAATTTCTTTCTTTCTTTTATTTTATTTTTGGGTGGGGAAAGGGAAGGGGCTGTTGTGGACATTACAAAGTGGGGTATTGTTTGGAATATGTTAATTGTCTCAAGGTTAGTTTGGGGAGGGGGATAAAAAAGAGAGATAGGTCCTGTATAGCCATTTATAAATCTGACTAAAGAATCCCTAATTAGCATTTTAACTAATAGCCATTCCTTATTGAATTACTATCGTGGGTTTAAAATGCAAATTATTCTAATAGCAATGAAACATGAATGATGGGGACTGAATAGAAATTCCAATAAAATGAGCAGGCTGTTGGAACTCTACGTAGTTTGATCCAAGGGGAGTACATGGAAGGATCAATAAAGAGAGGATTGATCTCGTCTGTTGACCACTAATATTGTCTAATGGATGTGTTATAACTTAAGTTTTCACTTTCAAAGATCAAATAAGGCTCAAAACAATGAACAAAATGCTTCTTATCGGGAATAGTGGGAGTGAGCTCTGAAGTTTTGCAAATAAAAAATAAAAAAATATAAGAGTATAATAACTTTTAAAAATAATGTCAAAATCACTATTTAAATTTTGGGTATATTGTGCACATATTTTTTTTAAATCTTTCACCTAAAGATTGAATTTACTAAATTTTTACTCTGAATGTAAATGTCAAGTTTATCTTACCTTTGATTATTTAGACTTTTAATGATAGTAAATTTGACAAGTGAAATTTCAATTAAGAATGATATTTAGCAGTTTTAAACTTCGTGTGTGAAATTTGATCAATAAAAACCTGAATGATTATAATATTCTACAATTCCGAATTTTAGAATAAAATTGGAAAAAGTATCTAAATTTCAGGTAGTATTTCTGCCATTTCCACCGTATAACTGCCATTTTATTCAATTCCCAAAGCAATCAAGAAACAAGAGACATTTCAACACAATTTGTACAAAACTATTGTATATTTTATAACTACGATAATTATTACATCTCAAGTTATTACATATTCATTGTTATTGTACCTGCACCATCAAACATTACAATTATTTTTTAATACAGAATTAAACCAAAACTGTTAATCGAGCAACCATGCCTATATTACATTCAGATACGGTCCATATTTTAGAATGTAGGATTAATTCTAATTAAAAATCATATTCGACTTTAAACAAAAATTGTTCTGCCACTCTAGCAATATTTCCGACACATGAATGTATTATATACGAAGTGTTAAAGGGATTTTTGTGGTTGGGTTGGATTCCAAAGCCAAACCGGATCTAAAAATATTTAAAATGGTTCGATTATATTCTTAATGAGCTAAACTGCTTTTTTTAGCTTAGGGTTATAAATAAAAAAAAAAATTAAATGTGGTATGGTTTGATTCATTTAAGTTCAATTTTTTTTGGGCCACAAAAAAAGTTCAAATTGTTTTTTAAAATATATTATTTTAATTAATATTAATAATTATTGGAATACCAATTATATATTGAGTTTTCCTTTTTTCTTTTCCTCTATAGATTGAAGTTCAAATTGAGGAATATTATGTAAGAATTAAAGTCATATAATATTATATCATGATGACAATGCATCTTAGTTGATAATAAGATGTGTGAGTTTATTTGAGATTTGTGTGTGAAATGGGAGACGAGAGAAAGGGATAAGAACAAGGACTAGACTATGGAGATTAAGAATGAGATGAGAGGGGAAGAAAATAGATTTGTGTGTGAAATGGGAGACAAGAGAAAAGGACAAGGACTAGACTATGGAGATTGAGAGTGAGATGAGATGGGAAGAAAAAAGATAAATAGGATAAAATGAATGTGGATACGGTTTGAAGCTAAAATGCATTACTTATCTTTTATCTTTTAAATGAAAGTGGTTTAATACGAATAAAGCGATTCGGTTCAATTTGATCCTTCAAATCACAAACTGCTTGAAACCTTTTCAAACCGAATATGAGCTACAGTAGAATATGAAACAAACAATATTTTGCAATTTGGTTCAATTTTGTTCTCTGTTCGACTCAATTTGATGAATAGTCCTTGCACGTCCCACGAAACGAAGACCATTGTTTTCCCTGAAGAAAAACCTTCTTCTCCAACTTTGAACAGCACCCACCGTCCCCACCAGAAAAAAAAAGAAAAAAAAAAAAAAAGAGGGATTTTGAACGGCAAGAAGACTCCAGTACCATATATCCATACTAACATGATCAATATAGCAACCACGTCTATTGACTCGATAAATCAATACAATCAAAAGCATGAAATATCAGAAAAGATGATACTTGTTTATCATCTAACTCTAAATTCACATGTAAATTCGACAACCTGAATTAGGTCCGATACCTTGTAGAAACCGAAACCATCTTTCGTAGACTGAATCAAAGTCAAAGCATCATCAAACGTAATGATCTTACATTATATATTACAATATATTATTCTCTCTTTGGAGGAATTAAGTGGTTAATGCGGTAGCTAGATATAGACATCGGTATGGACCTAGTCAAACCATCGACTCGACGGGTTATGGCTTGCGGCCTAGCCCAGCCGTACGGGTTATGACTTACCAACCAACCCATCAATCCTGGCTTGCGGCCTAGCCCAGCCGTACGGGTTATGACTTACCAACCAACCCATCAATCCTGTAGGTCAAGGACTCAACCCGTCGACCTAGTGAATATGGCGAGTCAAAATAATACAAAAAGATTAAAAACATATAAGAAAAAAAATATTTATACTCATTGTAATATGAATAGATAATATCTATTATGTAATTGTCTTTCTTTTCTCCCTTCGTTTATTCAAGTACGCTTTTTTAGTCCAAGTGTATGCACTCTACAATAATTTTTCTATTCAAGTATGCTTTCTTTAATAAAGTTTGCTTGTTTTGTACAAGTTTGTAATTTAAAATTCTCCATATATCTATCGTATCTAATTATGTGTTCTTTCATCAAAAAATTTACGAAAAAACATTCATAGGTCAAAGGCCATGAATTGGCTCTGAACTGCCTATTTGAATTAGCCTAACCAGGCCCTTCATGGCCATGGGCAGGTTTCGGTTCAACCACGGCCTAAACCATGGCTTGGCAGTTCCAAGCTGGTTCGACTCGATTGCGACCTTTAGCTAGATATAAATATGACAGCAAATCGCACTTATCCCCTACAAATAATATATTATATATATATATATTTAATTAGAAAATTGTTGATGTTTTATCAAAAGCTTCTATGGTCCCATCGACAAGACCATCCGGTTAATCATCTAACTATTAAAATAACGAATAATATGACAAATGGTATCGAAATTTTAGTAAAATATGCAATTAGGTACCTAAATTTTGAAAATGATAAATTTAATACCTAAACTTTGAATTTGATCAATTTAATATATGATAGAATTGATGGAGGTACTGTTAGCATGCATAAAAAGTTTTTTTAGGTATTAAATATTTTAATTTCAAGTTTAGGTTTAAATTGATCAATTTCAAACTTGAGATACTTAATTATATATTTTGTCAAAGTTCAAGTACCAACCCGTTAAAATAAATATATTAATTGAAATATTAACCATATTAGTAGTTGTGGAATAATGATCGGGTATGAATTTGAGCTATTAAATGGTTGGTGGGACCGTTCTTATTAAAATTAAAAATTTTGCCATTTCATCCCTTGAATAGTATAGATAAGATATAACTTTTATTACATCTTTGATTACCGATACTTTTGCTAAATAAAAACAATCCTCTTAATTATATGTCTTAAAATGTCACTTAAAACAAAAAGTTTTCATTTTTAATGTTACAACTTTACATGATGCAACTCTTAATGAATTCCCACAATCTCAAAATTATAACTTTTTCAAAACAATACGTTATTTCATCTAGATATAGAATGACAATTAAATAGTTACTATCAGGCTCTACACGTACCTTGGGTGTATTGAAAAAGAAAAGGTAAATAATTAAAAAGGTATATACTATATGAGATTTTTTTTTGGCCATAATATATGAGATTGTTATATATATATATAGGGAATGGTATTTTTTGGTGTTTATGTCTCTAGGAAAGTGATGGTTGGGAAAAAAAAAAAAAAAGAAACCATGTGGTTGCTCTGATAAATATTGAAATACTAAGTTGATCAACAACGGACAAATATGTCTATAAAACAGGTATGTTTTAAAATAGAAAGGAAAAAAAAAAATGGAGTAAAGGAATTATTGGGTAATTTGAATATTTTTATATATTTGGATAAAGAATGAGAAGAAAGTGGATGAAATATTAATTATTATATAAGATAAAGCAAGTTGTAAGGGTAAATTTGCTTTATATTCTTAAAAGATAATAAAAAATTTTAAAAAGAATAATATAAGAATAATTTCAAAAGATTTTTCTCCTTTTTCTCTTAAGTCTCTTCATTTTGGAGGGAAAAAAATTTAGCAGTACATTCATTTTTCCTTCCCTTATCTTTCCCTCTTAAAACAAACAAGTAATGAAATTTGGTTTCTCTCATTTCTCCCCTCCATAATTTCTCCCAATTGCTTTATACCAACAACAAAATAGAATAAATATTAAAATTATAGTATTTACACCAATTTTAATACAATTTATGAATTTTTTTATTGATAAATTAATTATAGCAAGCTCATGCATCAATCTACTCAATTGAAAATCTGCACATTTTCAATAATTTATTTAGCATTGTTTATGGCTGTAAACGAATAGCGTAAAGAAGATGTAGAGCTCTAGCTTAATGTTGACTCAAGCTCAAGCTCGTCCTGCGGTAACACCACGTACTCAAACTTTGTGCGCGCCCCTGCTTGATATTTTGCAATAGCGTATACCATCAGGTGGATGATTAAAGTCAAATGGAGAAACAAGCTACATCTCATGGCATGAAGCTTACACTATAATTTGAATATACAGAACAATGATACTATCCTAAGTGGGTATCATATCCCACGCTTTTTTTTTTTTTTTTTTTTTTTGGTTATTGGTGTGGGATATCCTAAGAATGAGTGGTCTCTTTTTAAGTTTATGTCTACATGGAACAAATTTTCCGCAGCAATCGACCAGTTAAATTCCACTGGATTCCCTTCAAACTGGAGGACAATGACTGTAGTTTTCTAGTTTAAAGTTCAGAATACGTCATCTAGAAACTCTTGAAATTGTGTTTCACGCTAGAACTCGACTTTGAAACAACATGTAACAAGTTCAAGTTTATGAATTTCTTTAGACTCGATATATTAAAATAAATATATGTTGTTTTTCCAATTTATATAGTATTAATATCTAATTCATTTTCAACTTAACAATATATACACTCATTTCGAGTTTTACTAACCTCATGGCTAATTGAGGCAACTCAGCTATTCAAATAATTTAAACTTGTTATCAAATTGATGAAAAGAACAAATATCAAAGAATCTGGTATAAATTGGAAGATCGATAACTGTAAATTTGAATCCATATAATTTGATTAGAGGAATCTAGGAAATCGATATGGTTTGTTAAAAAGACTTTAAGGCTCGAAAGGGAAATAAGGGCGTTAGCAAATTCATAAGAATAGCCAATTAGCTAAATATAATTATAATTTAGTTAACAATATAATTGGTAATTATGGTGGATTCAGTTTTTCCCACGTCTTACCTAATTGGATTAAAAAACCCTTCTCCATGATTGATTGATAGTAATTGGTAGTTTAATAGGTTTTAGAGTAATTTTTTTTTATAAATATTGATTGCTTGGACAATAGTAGAATTGATACCGGTCTGGTACTTGAAATAATCCTCGTGGGAACGATAACCTTATTCACTTCTATATTACTTGATCAACCAGTATACTTGCTTGAAATCTACTTCTTAAAATTTTTTGGATCAAACTTTTGGCGTTGTTGTCAAGAATTAAAATTAATATTAGACCATTTTGATTCTATTAGTAATTTGAGGAAAAATAGTTTACTATGTTTATCTCTGTTCTCTTTTGCAGAAGGTTTATGCGAAGAAGTAGAAGTTTTGAGCTTCTACCATTTGATCTTGAGATAGGATGTGCTTTCCATTGGTTATTAAGAGAGAACATAAATAGAGGTGATTTGGAAATTGTTAAGATGGTGGAGAATAATAATAAGGTACAACAAGTTGGTAGAGCTTTATAGGAATAAGAAGTACCTACAATTATAGGCCCTATGATTAGGAGGCCAACAATTCAAGCTAATAACTTTAAGGTCAAAACAACACTCATTCAAATGGTCCAAGCGAATCAATTTGGAGGACTTCCACATGAGGATCCTAATGAACACGCAGTGTTTCTCAAAATTTGTAACTCAAGAGTAATGGGGTATTTGAAGATGCCATCAGATTAAGACTTTTTCTATTCTCACTGAGAGGTAAAGCAAGAAGCAGGTTGAATTCTGTGCCCCAAGAGTCAATAACTTATTAGACTTAGCTTTCAGTGAAGTTTCTTTAAACCTACGCAGGCTGCAAAGCTAAAAAACGATAGCACTAATTTTGTTTAGATAGAAGGAGAATCACTTTATGATGCTTTGGAGTGGTACAAGAAAGCACTCTAGAAGTGTCCATACAATGGGTTATCTACTTGGCTTATTGTTTAGGAATTCTATAATGGTTTGGGAGCGACATCAACATCTATGGTGGATGTTGGAGCTGGGGGTATGCTAATAAGTCATATGAACAAGCTTATGAGTTAATAAAGGAAATGGCCTCCAATGCATATAGTTGGTAGAATGAGAGGGCCAAAGCCAGACTTGTAGTAGTTAATAAAATGGACACGATTTCTCAATTGATAGCTTAAGTTTTAGCACTCATGGCCCAAGTAAGTAAATTCACTACATCTAATTCTATTAATGATGATCCTATTGTTTGTTGTGCGTTGTGTGTAGGGCCACATGCAACTAATGAGTGTTTAGTTAGAAACTTGTTTACCCTATCATTATCAACTAGAGGTCCTAAGCAAGCCAATTTTGTGAACAATTTATAGAGGGGTAATCAAGGACCTTATTCCAACATTTATAATCATGGTTGTCAAAATCATATAAACTTTTCTTAGAAGAATGAAAACAATGTTTTGAGACCTCCACTTGGATTCCAGAATCAAGGTCCAAATCAAAATATCTTTTTCATCTAAGACAATCAAGTATAGAGGAGCTCATGTTAAGTTATATAAAGAAAACTGATACCATGTTGCAGAATCAACAAGCTAGCATTAGAAACTTAGAAACACAGTTAGGTTAGATGTCTCAGCAATTGACCAATAGATCACTAAGGTCTTTACCTAGCACTATAGAGAAGAATCCGAAAGGTGTCAATATAATAATGTTAAGAAATGGCAGACAGTTAAGTTAGATGTCTCAACAATTGAGCAATAGATCACTAGAGCCTTTGCCTAGCAATCCAAAGAAGAATCTAAAAGGTGTCCATACAATCATGTTGAGAAATGGTAGATAGTTGGAAGAAATTGACAAGAGAGAGGAAAAATCAGAAGGTAAATCAGAGATTCCAGAGGAGGATAAAGGGAAACAAAAATTAGAGGAATCAGTGCACAAGTCATCAAAGGTGAAACCATATGTTCCATTCTAAGTAGGTTGAAGCAGTAGAAATTGGATGCTCAATTTTCAAAATTTCTTGATGTGCTCAAAAAGCTTCAGATCAACATCCCTTTTGTAGAAGCATTCCAGTAAATTCCATCATATGCCAAATTTATGAAGGAGTTGCTAACAAAGAAAATGAAGATTAATGATACAAAGCCTGTGATGCTTACTGAAGAGTGCTCAATGATATTGCAAAATGATTTATCTCATCTTCCTTAGAAATAGCAAGATCAAGAGAGTTTTACTGTCCCTTGCACTATTGGAAATTCCATTTTGATAAAGTTCTTATTAATTTAGGTGTCAGTATTAATTTGATGCCCTTTCTGTTTTTAGGAAACTTGAATTAGGAGAATGTAAGGAGATATATGTCACTTTGTAACTTGCTAATAGAAGTTTCTTTTAAGCTTGAATTTAGCTCCTATCCTCTTAAAGGTTTCGGACTGTATCAAGCCCAACTTGTTTGATATTGAACACTTGACAAGGAACTAGTAAAATTCTGTTAAATTCTCAATTTTGAAAAATCGTTTGACTGGAGTCACCACCAATGGAGGTTGGAAAAATTAAAGGTGAACTAAAAATCAAATGAGTGGTTTGATTTTTGGTTTGGCCACTAATCTGTGTAAAAACCAAAGGTTAAGTAAGTTCATAGGTTGTTACTTTAAAATCTAAATGGTTATCTAGGCTTTTATGGGCTTTAAAAATTTGAATTATATAAGCCAAAGACTTGTAGGAAAAGAAGATTATTTTGGATTTTTCAACTTTATTAATTTTTTTAGTCTTTTTATAAAAAGAGTTTATATATGCAATTATATATATATTTTTTTTTAAAAAAAATACGTAAGCCTTTTTTATTATTGTGACCATCTATTAAGTGCCTATGTATTCATTAGTCGGAATCAGGTTCTCGTAGTTCATTTTGATTTTATAAAGCTTTAGTGTATATTGATTTATTTTAATTTTGATCTTTGTTTTTTTAAAAAATTCCTAAAATATCCAACTTTTGCACCTTGCTTTTGAAAACTCCTAAAAAGATACTAAATTTTAGAAAACCCTGTTTACTCCCTTTTTGGTATTTTAAAAGATAACAAAGATTATGATATATAGGTATGTGAGCTAGCAAAACTTTTTATTTGTACATATATATCCCTATATGGGGAAAAATGAAAAAGGAAAAGTCTTTGTTGTTGATTTCCATGAGTATTTTCTACTTTTAAATTTTTGATAATGACAAAAAAAAAATCAATATTTATAGGGGACCTGAAAATTCTATATGTAGGTGATCATGCTAAATAAGTTTGCTAATTCCTCTTGATAATTCTTTGATTCAACACATTGCAAACTATCATCAAAATGGCGTATATCAAGCGCAGCATGTATTATCAAAAAGTAATCTAAAAGTTGATAATCCTAAAACTACACCTAAATTTTATAATTTAACCTTAAAACTTTAATATTTAATAATCACATGTTTATAGGGATTTAGGGCAACTAACAATGCCATTTTCAATATAGATCATATCTTTTATTTTATAGCACATCTTATATCCTAAAGTTTCTATTTGCAAATTTTGACAAGCATGATACAAGTCTATCTAAAGCATATCAGGATAATAGGATTGTAACACACATCATACACAAATATATATTTATTATTTATTTTTATCATAAATCATAAATTTATATGACATCTATAACACGTGCACAACATATTATTAGCTATATACTCCATGACTGTTTTCTAATACATATATCGTACGGTTTGCATAAGATCACATATCGTACGATATCGTATATAATATTTCTTTTCTTTTTTTTTCATTTTTTTATTTTTCTTTCTTGTGTTTTTTTCACTATTTTTTTTTTGTTTTACATGTACCTGCTACTTACAATTGTACAAATAAGTAATCTAAATAAACAAATAAAAGCAATCAAAACCAAAAACTAAACTAAGTGAAAAGAAAACGTAAGGACTAGGCTTCTACCAATCGGACGGATTTAGAACTTAGGTGTGAATGGATAATTGAGTGTGTTGGGGGGCAGGTTTGGGTTGGATCTTCGAATCTTGCAAAGAAAGAAAAAGAAATCTCTCTCTCTCTTTCGTGTTAGATTGGTGGTGGAACGATGAAGGAATGGGATGGTGACTGTGTTGAATAGAGGTTTAGTCAAGTTTGGGTAATTTGACTAATTTATTTATGTGGATCATGGTTAATTCACTGAAGTAGCATATAATCTTTGCACAATGCACAATAACATAAAACGATTAGACCTTAGACTTATCAAACATCCCATTGTCACTACTGCGCTCTATTAATGTGAACCTTCAAAACCGGATATGCAAGAAACGTAGAACCTTTAGCTCTGATACCAAAATCTGATGTGCTTAAAACACAATGACACCAAAATAGGATAAGACAATCACTAGGTCTTTTATCGATAAACACATTATCAATAATATAATACACCTAGGAAACTAATCACTAGTGTATCTATAGATTAATAATAATTAATTCTAAAAAATCTCACGACTTAAAACAAGAATTAAGGCTTCTTGAATAAAAAGAATATAAAAGATATGGACAACATTCGTTACATATATGACTCACCGCAACCAACCCCAAACTACACTAACTATAAATTGATATGACTCACGACCTAGTTTCAGCAATATATTTGCTACAGTCAAGAAAGTTGATTGATAAGAATAAGATCTCGCTTCAATCCAGAAGATTGATAAGAGAAAAAGGTTCCAAGTAAATGCTCTCAAGAAGGAGTAAACTAATAATCAAATTGTAATGTTTACAAATAAAGGCCTTTTATCTGCTAATGATCTAAATAAGCGCAAAATAGTAATTATCTAGGATCAAATCTAAGAAAGATATCTAAATGATAAAATAAAACATTAAATAATTCATACTATTAGTGTTTCACGGTCCTTATCACAGTTGGGATGTAGAGCACGATCTTCATTGTAACCAAAACTCAAGTCACATCATGGGCATAATGTTGAGCGTTATCTCCTCTGGATAATTCAACGTAATGTATCATGGCTCAAATCGTAGCCATTATCTACATCACAGACATTATCAAGGGTGTAATCATCACTTGTTGCTTCAGTGTAGATTACGAGACGTATCACAGGCACTATTAGCACTATGCTGTAATCACAATCAATGATACGATCATAACGGGTACTTTATCAGGTCATTGGTCTCCATTGATTATCATAGCTTGGATCACGGGCATGATAAGCTTGCTTCTTTTTTTTTTCTTGATCAATTGCAAATTGATCCTCGTCATTTTGTCTATCTTATCTTCGACAAAATAACATTTTTCTCCTTGTTTTAAATATCATTCTTTTTCCAATTATTCTATTACTTTTTTATGATTTCCCCAGTATTGAATTAAAAATCTTCCATTTGTAGGACTTATAATGGTTTCCCAGAATCTAGGTCTACTTCTACTTGCATCTAACATTAATTCTTTGTCTTCCCTTGTTTTTGTGTTATTGTCAATTTTATTCCAATCACTTACTACTTTGTCTTTATAATCTGTAAATCTTAAAGCATATGTTCTATACATTATTTTTTTCTTCTTGTACCCTACTTGCATTACCTCTATTCATATGTTTAGATATGTTCCATCATGTTCCTTCTAGTTCTCTAATGTCAATTTTGATTGGACTTGTAAATTTTAGTCCTGCACTTGTTATTTTTTGTATGATCCCATCTATGTTCAATTTATATTGTGTATTACTACCATCTACATCTCTTCCTATGTAACCTATGTTGATTAAAATGTTTTCTCCAGTATGATCTCTGTACTCTTTACCTTGTAAGCCCATTTCTAAGTTCTATGTATTGTTGAGATTAATAATGTAATTTGATGCACAATAAAGAATTTTATCATCTACATTCATATTTGCTTCTATTGATCCTATTATGACTTTATGAGGTATTTGGTCCAAGATTTAGCCATGGTTATTACTAATAATTTTTCTCCTAAATGTTTTCCCCCAAGTCCTTTTACACATTACAATCATTCTTAAATGTACTTTCTTTTTTCTTTTTTTAATTTCTTAATAGCTATGTCAATAATTCTATATCTACAGGTTTTCTATATCTACTATTTCTTCTAATTGTTGGATATGTCCATCTACGCTTCTTCTTTCGCTAGCTATTCTCCTTAGTATTCCTTTGTTGATTCTTGTATTTTCTCTGGTTGTCCTATCTCTCAGTCTCCTTTCTATACTACTGAAAGGTGTAGTTTCTATTTTAGTCCATGACATTTTTATCTTGTTGGGTTTTGTTATGTTTGTCAGTTGGTCTATAAGTTCTAAAAGTAGAACTCTCTTTTCCTTATTTATGATTTTTAATTCTTGTATTATTCTTTCTTCTTTATTTGTTCTTATCAATCTTTCTCTTCTTAATGTCTAACTTCCTACTTTATACAGTGTTCTTGGATTTAATAAATCTATGCTTCTATCATTATAAATTTCTATATCTCTATCTATGTCTACTATTTCTTCTAATTTTTGGATATGTCCATCTACACTTCTTCTTTCGCTAGCTATTCTTCTTAGTCTTCCTCTGTCAATTCTTGTATTTTCTCTAGTTGTTCCATCTCTTAGTCTCCCATCTATACCATTGAAAGGTGTAGTTTCTATTCTAGTCCATGACATTTTTATCTTGTTGGGTTTTGTTCTATTTGTCAGTTGGCCTATAAGCTCTAAAAGTAAAACTCTCTTTTCCTTACCTATGATTTTTAATCCTTGTATTTGTTCTATAATGCTTTCAAGTCCCGTAACACCTTATTCTTCTTCTTGTTTTTGTCTTGTTATGTTTTTTATTTATGCTTCTAATTTTTCTAATTTTTTATGTACTTGCAATAGTAAAGTAATAATTGTATTATTTTGTGTAACTAATATTTTGCCTTTATCTGTAGGTGGATCTAAGTTTGTGAGTACTTATGAATCTAGGACATATACTCTTGATAAGTCTTTTATACTCTATTCCATTCATAGGAATCTATACTTTATTTGATCTTTCTTTAGATAAATTCTTATTAATTTTGTGCTTTTATTATTTAAACGTTGTTTTTGAGCTCTTAAGATCAAGAAAAGAAGAAACAAAGTGTTTAGGATCAGACTTGGAGCAAAACAACATGAAAGAGTAAAGACAAACTCAACTGCTGCTGCTAGAGACCTCAACTAAGAGCAAGAAAGTAAGGCTAAATAAGACAAAAGTACAAATCACACCCACAACCGTGCCCTCAACTTGAGCCACGGATTATACTGATACAAACGTGCCTTAATAGACTCTAAATCATGCTCTCAATCACACTTTTGATTATTCTCGTGATTTACTTTGAGACATCCACGCTTTGCAATGCATAAGACATGATCAATTGCACCTAAAGTCAAGCCCATGATTCCACCCATAGCTATAAATAAATGTGCACACATATGCAATAAGGAGTGTACCATATGTAACAAATTCTGCTAACCTAAAATAGAGGAGTGAGAGAATTCTTAGTGAGGGAAATTCTTTCTTTTGCAAGGAATTCCGATTTTTCTAGATAAATTCATTTTTAAACTTGAAGTTTTTTTTACAAGACCCCTTTGCACTTAATCTATTATATTCATATCTATTTTCATGTTATTTCTCTTGAATACGTGCTTAATGTTTACATCTATGGAAAAATAATTATCTTAACATAAGGTTTGTGAATCCAAGACTTGATTCTCATGTGATTTTCAAACGTTTTTAATTGAATATTGACTACATATTCGTAATTTGTAGCTCAAACTTAATGTCTTGGTTTTAATTGTGTGGTGCACATTTTAGATACATGTTTGATTTCAAATGAACAAATTGAGAGGTCATTCTTTTGAATAGATTTAAGCTACTAATGAAGTTGCTCATAATCATCTTGAGAGAAGGATGATGAAACTTTTCGTTACTTAGTTTTAAAATTCCTTAAAATGGCTTGTTAATCAAAGGAATCTTAATCTTTATGCAGATCTAGAATGCTGATAATTTGTAAAAAGATTTTGGTGGTTTGATCTAGATCTATAGTTTTTAACCTTGAGAAAGCTTTAACTTACTTCAATGAATCCAACAATGCAAATATACCTGGTAAAAAACTCTTTAAGTTTATTAATAAATCACATGATAAGGTATTGGTGAAGCAAATCCTAAGTCCTTTCTTTCATTTACAAACTTATGTTGTAATTTTACCCTGAAAACGTGTATATATTTTTAATATTAACTTTAGCTTAGTGTTTTTCCTGTACATATGTTTTGCTAAATTCTTGTTTGGCTAGATAATAAATGAAAAGTGAGTACGGTAAATGCTAATGATCTCCAAGGAATACAACTAATACTTTTTATGCTACTTCGGTAGGTGCACTTGCCTATGTTGTTGATTGCAATCGAAGTTAAAGAATCTATTTGCATTTTATAAATTTTTGAAAACTTCGACTTCGTGTTTTGTAAAATGAGCTTACTAACTCTAGAGATGTCTATGGCTTTTTAGTCCTATAACCTTACTCTTTTATTGTTTGTTGCCTAAGATAATGAAGATCTAGAGGTATCTAAACTGTCTTTATATTTTTTGTTATACTTAATGTTCTAGTCTTTTGACTTTTATCTTCCTTTATTATATTTTCTAAAGATTCCTTATTTCTTTCTAGACTAGTAATTTCTCTCAGCGATTTTTCTTTGTTTCATTTTAAGTTTTATTATTGTATTTTCCTAGTATTCATTGTATTATCTGTAATAAAGCATGTAATTGTTAGTTTAAATCTAAATACCAATCACTATCTATATAATAATCACCGGTATTACTACCTTCACTTCACTACTTATGTCACTTGTATCATATTTTATGTTATTTCAATCTATTTTTTCTTATTGTTCAGCCTAAGTTATTTCTGGAGTTGTACCTACTGTGTATCCTTCGTCTAATTCTATAATAATGTTTTCCAATGTGTACCTTAGTTCATCAACGAAGTCTATTATGCGTATATATTTTTGTCTATTTCCTACTTATATTATAATGACTAACAAAATCATAAACTATTATTTCTAACTCTGTGTTAAAAGTGTGTAATATTGTCTAGGTGCAAATACAAAAGCATTTAATGTAACTATTTCTACCTGTATGTTTTCTATATTAGCCAATTCTTCTTGTGTGTGTCCTTCTGACTTCTGTTATGTATTATCTTTTTGACTCTTTCAATTGGTCAAATTTAGATATAGGATCTAAAACCTCTTGTCTATTTAAGAAATTTATCCAAGAAAGTTATTTTATTATGCTTTGTGCAGGAGATGGCATAAGATTAAAAAACACTTGTTTAATATACTTTGTATGTTTTTTAACATATTTTTCTATCTTATTTTTTTTTCTTTTTCTATTTATTATTGTTTGATCAAACTACTTTACTAGTACTTCAAGCCTTTCTTTTAATTCTTTGTTCAAATTTATTGTCCAATAGTCTGTAATGTTTCTAAATGTACTTTTAATCTTTGTAAGATACCATCTTGTCTTTTGTTAATGTCTCTTAGTTTTTTAACTATTTGTTTTTAGGTTTCTATATATTTCATATACTAAGCTTAGCTATGTTGTCTTTGTGTTCTGTAATGAAACTATCCATTCATCTTATGTTGTTTTCTAAGTTTTCATTATTTCTAGTAAGACTATCCTAAACCTTTTCTTGGCTAGAGGATCTGTAAGGTTTTCCATTCTTTGTAGATTATTTACTACTCTTAGTAATGAAAGTTTGTGTTCAGCTCTTACTAACTTTAGCCTAGCTATCTCAGTTACGCCCTTTAAGGATATCTTAAATATGGCAGCTTGCCATGCATAGTGAGGAACCTAAGAATGACTCCCTTAGTTATGCAAAGTCTTTACATACCATGCATAAGGTATGCTTGCAATAAAGGGAACACTAGCAGCTCGTTCACTTCACTGAATGAATAAGGTTGTAATGAAATTCTATTACGGAGGAATGGAATAGAGCTGTAATATGATTTTTTTTCTTTATTGATTTTTCATTTAAATGGTGGTATTTTGGAAAAAAAAAATAGTTCCAGTATTGAATTGATATTCGTAGTTTTGAATAAAAAATGGTTATTCAATGTTTTGTGTAATAGGGATTTATTATAGAATCACTATTCAGTGAACTGAATGTCGTAATAGCTATTCGTAAGGAATAAAGCTATAATAAAATTGTAATTATAGCGAAGTGAATGAGCAGTAGATGAGTAGGTGCAATTCAAGAAGATAACAAATAATGCGTGCAAAAGTGCTAAACATATAATAAATAATCATCAAAATATTACATCAATTTAGGGGCATTCCCCTGCCAAAAGTCCACAAATAGCCTTAATTTATAGTCATCCATAAGTCTCCCAAAATACATAAAGTCTTAAAATTAAGACAAATGAGATTTTTAAAAGAGGTCTATTCCCTAGTCTTCCACATACTTCCTTTAGGCTAAAAAATCCACAAGGGATTGACCTTGGGCAAACTACTTTGGGGATGAAGCACACATATATTCTTGTGCCAAAAGAGATCTATTGGCATGTAAGCCATAATATGCTTAGTGAGGTAATTCTCTTTAATCATACTATTCAACAAGCAAGTTATTTAATTGCACCTATATGCTATGCTTGCTATGCAACAAGCACATGAGTCAAGTAATGTAGAATGGATTTATACTTTTTGTGACAAAGGTTAGGTAATTATTTTTTGAGAGTCTCCACGACCTCTACTATTAGTCCACGGATACCCACACATAGCAATCAATCTGGCACGGCTCCTCCTTGAGGCTGCATTTCCTAAGCAACTTAATTCCTCAAGCATGAGTGGAGTTATGCACGTGGCATGATTTTGTAGCCTCTTTGGTCCCTCATGTAGAAGTAACAGCCTTCATATATCTGACACGCAATGTAATGCATGTCACGCCTTAAGGGTACCCTAGTAGTAGTAAACAAGATTCACTTGAATACTATTACTAGTTTACCTTACGAGAATGACATATTTTCAATAAACAGGATCTTTTAGTTACTTTGATAAGAAGAAAAAATATATATAAGACATAAATTAGTAAATATATGTAATCCAAAGTAGAGAATATCTTAATAATATTATAGACCGTAATTTTCTTGAAAATCTCCAATTACATGACTTAAAGTTTCAAATGCTCACTACTTGTAACAAAAAGAAAAAAAAAGAGAAAAATATCTTAACCCGATCTATTCCGTAAACTTCCAGCTTCTAGATTCTTACCGGGACCATCTCCTGGAAGTAATGAGCCAAGGTGGTAATGTAAACCTGAAAGGACTGTTAGAGTGTGAGCAAAACCATGGACTCAGTGAATAACCAGAACTTACCACATATCAAGCAAGTTTATGAACAATCATATGAAATGCTTTAATCAAGCATATGTACAAATACAAACCTGTATAACCCAGAATCTAAAGTAGGATGAAGATTTATGCCTTCTCATCGGAGTTAAAGGAACACAATGCTATGGCCTACCTACCCAGGAGAAGCTAAGCTTTCAGGAAAACAACAATACTCACTTTAATTATCCCTTTGAAATTATTATGTCTTTAACACTCATTTCTTATTTTAGCTTTAGAAACTCCACTAAGTGTTAGTCATTTCAAGCAATACCATAAGTGACGTCCTTCATTTACGATTTAGTTCCTATGGTATCAACAGAACAAAGGTAATCTTGTGATTAACTAATAGCTTCCTCGCTTAGATAAACCAAGCATTACCAGAGATCCGAAATACTAACACGTAGTAGGCTACCACTTACTCAAATGCTATTTTATGCATATTGTGCAATGCATGTTCAATTTTCCTTTATGGCACCAGTAGTTTTAATCAGGTTTAAGGCGATTAATCATTCTCAGACAATCAATCGTGTTATACAAGCAATATAATCATACAAAATCTTGTTATTATTATTATTATTAGAGTGACTTGGCAATCAATTTTCCATATAGCAAACAATTCCCTTAAACCCGTATAGCACATTCAAGTTGTTTTCTTTTATTAAAGGTTCACTAAGCTACAAACACAAACAATGTAATAAGACTGAGTTACTCACCTGCTCATGTGACTTAATTGTAATAGTCTTCTAGAAAGTTCGCTATTTGATCAATATCACCTGTTGCATCGATAAATTATTACTAGTCAGATATATTTATATATATATATCTGTAAAAGGAATCTTATTAATCGTCTAAGTGTCCTATTAATATTTGGTTTAATGTCTATTACTGTATTGGTCCTTTAATGGTCTTATGATAACAATTATTATTTAATATTTTATTTTCATTTTGCTTGTATTGATCTTGTTGGATATTATATATGTTTAGTAGGTAAACGTAATAGTTGTATTCAGTAGATTGGTATTTTTATCATTATTATTATTGCTAATTTTATATCGTTCTTTTAGTTAACACATTAGGATAATTAGTATTTATTTCTTATTATTTAGTTTCGTCGTTTTTCTCTTAATCTACTTCATATAAAAATATATTGTCATTTTTAGATATCATATTAGTCATAAATTCAGCTTATTTAGATTTCCATTCTTGTATATTTGTCTATATAAGGTGAATATTTTACAATTATAATTGCTAATAATACTAATATTTCCCTATAGCTCTTAGGGTTTAATAATCTTGAAATATTAAACCTATTATTTAATCATCATTATTATTATAATATTGATGAATATCTTGTATGTATTTGTTTACTTGGTAAAATCATTTTTTTTTATTAAAATATCAATATAATCTATGTTATATTATTAATAATATATATATATATATATAATCTGTTGGCATAGAATAGACTTTATGCAAGAAAAATATGTGTGTACGCTGGCTTCAACGCCATCGATGTTGATACTCAGATCTGACGTTCGTAGGTTTTACATGTTATTTTGTATTAGGGTACGCTGGCTTGCAGGCAACCAACCTTACCACGTACGTCGGCTCCTATGCTGTTGGTGTAGAATTCAAGTTGACCTACGTTCGTTCATTTTGCATAAAAATAAACTTTACATAGCTTATGTTTTAGACTATATTGTCATTTACGCCGTTGGCCTATCCTTATAAGCCGTCGGCATTAGGGTATAAGCTACCAGCGTAGGCTCAGCGTTGGCACTGTTTATCGTCTTTTCCGATGAACCAGTTTATATTTCATCAATTTTTCACGTTAAAATCATTCCTAAATCATTCTTTAGTGATTCTATGTGATATATATATATATCTATATATATCAACTCATAACACATTAACATGTATATGATCTCTAATTTTGAATTTGGAGAAGTGTAACTAGGGTTTTTGCAAGTTATACCTTTTTTATTAGAATTTGGATGTTCTAAACTCCACTCCAAAGCTTGTTTCAGACTAAGACAACAAGAAACATTGTTTAGAACAATGTTTGACATTAAACTGACTAAAATCAAATTCAACCTTAACTCTTGTTTCCAAGGTTTTAGTTAAGCTTTAATGGAGGTTAGGTTTGTGTTTGAATGTTTGATTTGTCTTGATGGGTTGGGTTGGATAATTTCGAAGTTGCTACTGTTGCTGTTGTTGGTGTTGTAGTTCTATATGTATTAATGGGTTTGTTTGCTTGTTAATAATGAAGTAAGACATGTATATATACATAGAAGGAGAAGAAGAAGAAAGAGGCGGCATCCTACCCGAGAATTTGTCCAAATTTTTCCTTATTTTTCATTGTTTTATCAAGTTGTTCTTACTGCATTTATTGAGCTTTTTAGTTGGCTTCATTTGATTGGGGTGTGTGTGTGTTTTGTTTGACATTTTGGGAGCAAATTTAGACCAAATTGTGTGAAGAATTCGGCTCTCCCCATCCAAGAAATTCTCAGCCAATAATTTGTGCAATTTGCACCAAAATTTGGCTAAGTTTACAAAGAAAGAAATATTATTATATTTATTAATAAATAATTATCTTAGCTTTTGGGTATTTAATTATGTTAAACGGGTACCAATATATAAGTTATTGGAGAGTTTTTGTCTAAAAGTATTTTTATAGAGTCCTACAAAATTTTTAGATTATTATTAAGTACAACTTTAAATTTAAAGTTTACGCGATTAATTATTTTTAAGTTTTATCTTACTGATTAGGATTTTCTAAGTTTAATAGATCAACTTTCGTTTTAGGCTCAGATAGCTTAAAAATGCCCTAACTAAAATAATGGTGTGATCCAAATATTTATTTGGATTCTAGATTATTAGTTATACATCTGTTTATGTTTTTATTGTGTATTTATAACCCTAATGGTTTATCTTTAGGTCATCATTTCCTAACTATAAGTGTAATTTGTTGTTTATTCGTTATCGTACTTAATATCTTAGCTAAGCTATTCTTATATTTTGAGTTTTCGATACCCACTATGAAATCTTATTAGCCATATTTAATACTATTTAGGAATCTTTGTTTTAGGATTTAAAACTATTTATAAGCTCATACTACTCATAATTCTATTCTAAAATGTTTGTTGCTTTCAATACTAACCATTTCTTTTCTATATTTATATATTTCTATCTATTGCTATTGGTATGACAAGTTTCGAGGTTTGAAATTTTGGATTACCTTTAATTATATCTTGAGTTATCAGCTCAAGATACAAAATCTCGTTTTTGGTATCAATTAAGGTCAGAAAAGTTTTTATTCAAGCTTTTAAATCATAAGCAAGTTGAATTCAACTCATGGATTTATTCTAGGGTTTTGTTGAGTTCTAGATTTACTAACTAATTCACATTTTCTATTCTAATGTCATGTACTAGTGTGAAAATTTTTCAGGGTTTATAATGCATGACCGTTTTATTTCTTAAACAAAAAATAATTAAGGTTCATTATTAGGTGATCAACAAATTGCAACACACATTCAAGGAATATCATATGTACATCATATATTTTAACATTCATCTATTTGCTATAATCCTATTAAGGTGTCTTCAAGCATGTCATTTAAGCACATACAAATGCTATGACCCCATACAATATTCCATTCTATCTTTCCTTACCAATCTAGTGCAATTAGTTATAAGTACAAATAAAGTAACGAAATTATAAAGAAAAACTAACATGGCTATGGTGAAAAACCTTAGTCGAAGTAGTCTTCAAGAGACATAGCTTCAAGATCCTCGTCACCTAAATAAGGAAAAGATTCTATAAAAAGTAACTTCTAGATGTGCTACCTAGATAATAGTTTCAAAGGTCCTATCCTTGCTATATTTTCTGGTTACCTCTTTTAAAGCTTAAAATAGTCATATCTAAGTCAATTTAAGTTCGATTTTTTACGTATGAAGAGTCGATTTCTATCATTTTTGGATGTTCTATCTGAAAAGGTTGGTATGGTATGGTCCCAGACCAGTAGGGGTCAGATTATGCTCATACTTGTTTTACTTTTGTTTTAGTGTTTTTAAAAAGGTTTAAACTCTATAATGGATTTAAACTATATATGGGGCTTTATCCTGGGCATGAACATAAACAAAACATGAACATTGAGAATAAATATGCCTTGCTCTTAGTGATGTTTATTTTGACTACTAAGAGCGTTCTTTATCTACAAAAAGATAATGTTTGTGCTTAAAGATAAAAGATCAAGAATAAATGTCATGGTTAGTTCTTATTCTCCTTAGGGTTTAGTTACTATAAGAAAGAAAGGAAACAAAAATGTTTTAGAACTTCAAACATGATTTAGCCTTAGCTCATGTTGAGCTTAAGGTGTTATGAGACTTGAATCACGTCTAAGTTACCTTTTGGGTTTCATAAAGCACAGTTCATAGGGAACTTGTTAGTTTCTTGCTTCAATTACCATTGTGTCTACCTTTTGTATAGGTTCATCTAGATGATCCTCTTGGAAGTAAAAGAAGTTGAAAAACTACGAATATAAGCCTTAAGCTCATGACTTCAAAGAAAAAGGAAAGAGAAATGTTGCTTGTTCATGTTCACAACGTCTTTGCTAGCTTAGTTTCAAGGAATATGAGATCATACCCTTTTATTAGCTTATTAACATTTTTAGACTCATCATAGAACCTTTGGAATAAGAAACTCAAGTTGAGAGGTCCCTTAGGGTTCATGAAAGTTCACAGCATAAAGGAGAAAAAGGGGAAAGATAAAACTTTTCTTATTTCATTTAACCTTAAAATGATAAAACAAGTGAGTGATGAAGGAAATATGGAATGCAACTCCACTTATGTGCTTCATGTATCTCGACACATTTGAGAAAGCAAGGGGATGAGTTTCATTTAATGCTTTTCCTTTGCTCATAATGAGTTTCCGACCTCTAGGGTTACAAACTCAAGAAAAGAAACATATAGTAAAGTTCAATTACATTATGATCTCTTGTAAGTTCTTACCACAAAAGATAATGATGATGTTGTTTCACTATCTTGAAGCCATCATTTTCAAGTAAACATATTCTTAAGTAGGATGGTTTATGTAACCATAGAACTTCTCGTTTTTAGATGATAGGCTTTTTAAGCTAAGAAAGTGATGTTGTGATACTTTATGATCCCATCTTTCTTTCTTATGTGTTTAAGAGCTTTTAGCTATCCTTACACTTGAACTATTAAAAGAAACTTTGAAACAAGCGCATTCTTAACAACAATAACTTTTATGCCTTAAATGATGATGGAGCTCACTTTTTCTATGTTCCATACCCCATCACATACACCTAAAACATAAAGATCTCAACATGTGAGGTTGAGTCCTTGCATTAGGGTTTCGGTATGCACAAAATCACTAGAGAAAAGAAAAAAACAAACAAACTTAAAACTTCAAGAATCATTATCCCCATCCTTAGCACAAAGCATCATAGGGTTTACATGAGGATGATGTTGGTTTTTCTTGTTATGAAGACATCTTAATCTCCATGTATATGTGATAGCTCATTACGTTAGGTGGTTGTTGGTATTGATAGTGAGTGTTTATGAGTGTGAGAGAGAGAGAGAGAGAGAACCGATAGAGACATAAGGAGATAGGGGGCGACACTTCGAAGAAATAAAGGAGAGAAATGAAAGAGAACGATGAGAGAGAGTTGGAGTGTAATATAAAGTGAGGTTTTTGCCTTTGAGAGGGGATATTTATAGAGAAGTGTTGGGGAAGAGAAAAGCCGTTGGGGGGGAGGGGATGGGGTAGGGGAGAGAAAGAGAAGAAGAAGAAGAAGAAAGTGTGAAAGATAAGAAAGAAGAAAAGAGAATGATGAAATGTGGATGTGACGTTTGCATGGGGAAGGATTAAAAAGGACACATAGGCATTTAGACTAGGCGATAGAAAAGGACTAGCGGGTTTATTATGTGTACTTGTAACATGTCATAGATTTGATGTGAATAATAGTAAATAGTGCATGAATAGTGTATTAGAAGTGACAATTATCTTTATCGGTAAAGGGTTTAGGTAAGCAATACATTTAGTTAAACTGACAAAATTCTAACTTGATAAATTAATATGATACTATGGAAAATTATTTTATTGGTAATTATTATTCTAATGTGTTACCTTGATTTTTGTGTCAACAATCAAATATTAGAATTACCTATCATAGGATTTTCGTATGAGATGGTTTATTGGTCTTTTGACTTGTTTTGATGGTAACACGTTTCCCTAAATGTTCAATTCTGAATGCTTTGAGTCTAACTTCATTCACTTGGTATTCTTAGGTTATTAGATCAATCTGAGCACATCTAGGGTTTAGTATCGATTCAATTCTGTTTAGGGTTTTGGTCCCGGTACTAGCTTTATAGTTCATACATGAACTTACTGAAAAATATAGAGATTTACAATCTCTCTTCTTTGTCTCTTACTGTGATCTTTTAGAGTATTGTTCATAAACAAACTGATGTTATGTTTCCATAAGTTTTGTAAGATGTTCGTTTATTCTATTTATATTACTTGTCAAGTTGCTCTTAAAAAATATTGCTATGCCTATGTTCCTATTATTGTTATTAATATTATTGTTTATATATTCTTCTACGCTTTAGAGTGTTTCAATCCTTTCTTTTCTCAACTCTTTATATCTAACTATTTCTTGTTTTGTTGTTTTTCATGTAATTTGATAACTTAAGACTAACACACAACTTATGGAAATGTTGATTTGTATATTTAGATATAATATGTTGAAAAGTAATAACTTGAAACCTTTTATGAAGTTTTATGCTACTCAACACTAGAAATCATTACTCTTATGATAATAATTAATATCATAACTTTTTCTTTCCTTCTCTCTTCTATGTTTCTTAAGTTTATTCTTTTTTCTTTCTAATTAACTTCTTGTTCAAACTTTCCTTTAAGCTTCTTGACACTAAAGCCAGAACCGATTTTCACAAATCAAGGCTTCTACTCCTTGATATGACCATCAACATCAAGTCAACAAAAGCCCTACAAATGCCTTTTTCCAGGGCTATAGATGAGCATAATAACGGCTAGGTACTATAGGTCTTATCAAACACTATGAAACTTGGTTTGGCTCTGATACCAAGTATAAGAGAGAGAGGATCGGAGACTAGGTGAGGTAGAATAGAAAGAAGAAATAATAAAGGTTAAGAGTTTCAAACTAGAGAAAGCTAGAAATGAATATAAAATTTAACAAGTATATGTTTTTTGAGATGGTGTTATGCTTTAAGGATATCTTACATGCGACAATCTTGCTCTACACTATACGAAAACCTAGAAATGATACCCATGTTAGTGAAAGATTCCGAGTATAATGTTAAAGTATACTTTCAACCAATGAATGCCACTGCGTTCCAAATACTCATAAACTGTCATGGAGCAGACAAATTATGGTGAATAAGCTATATGTAAATTGAAGGTTATGGGTCCCATATAAATATAATAATATTAATAACAACAATCTAAATACAAAACATAGCATAAGCTAAGGGAGTCTCTACAAAAAGGGGATAAATGAAAAGAAAATGATCTCTTTGCTTAATCTTTCACGTCCTAAAGCTTCCAATCACTAACATAAGTTTGTTGTGTCCTGAAGACAACTATAATTTGTCATGCAAAAGTAGTTCATTGTGGGGGTATAATTTATATCTTTACTTACTGAGATCCTTCAAGCAACTATACACGCAATTTAATTAAGTAATCATATCCCATGCATGATCAAACACAAGAATGCAACGGATGTATACAATCATCTAAAAATTGTATATAGAATGGGCTTATGCGCTTCATCACAAGGGTTAAGAAATCATGCCATTACATGTTAGCTGGTTTAGTCATATGATTAGAATTAGTTCAATTGCAATCATCCTGCTATGCTTTAGTTAAAAACTTTCTCTAATTAAGTCAATAGAATTAGGGTAGTGGTTACAATTGAACTGTATATCATTTGAATTTATTGATATTATCATTGGTTATAAGAATTATTGAAGTTAGTTATCATTTTATAAATTACCGAGATCAAACTATCGGATTTTATCTTGTTCCTATAATTCTAATGCAACTAGCTACAATCACAAACAAGGTAACAAAATAAGAAGAAGACTCACTCGGCCATTGGATCACCGGTCTTAGTAAAGGTAATCTGGTGATAGGGAATCATCGATTTCGGGGTCACCTAAAAAGGAAGAAATATCCTAATAAGTATTTCATCACTTAACTAATCCAAACTATCTTATACAAACTATCAAATTCGTAATTCTCGTCGTAAGCAGGAATTCCAACTTAAAACGGCTATAACTTGGTCATTTTAACTCGGAATTTAGCAAATTATATATCGATTTCTATCTACTTCGAAAGATCTATCTAATTATAATATCATATTTAAGTTTTGAAAACTTTGAAGCTTCAAAAAGATCGGATTAGATCAGAACAGTAGCAAATTCCAATTCCGAAAAATAGTTTTGTAAATGTTTGTAATGTTCCTACTATATAGATCAACTATACATGCAATATTGATGATTTCCTATTATGAATGGCATGTTATGAGCTTGATGTATGCATGATTTTGACAATATTTTTTAAAAGGATATTTTAGAAACTTTTTATTGGTAAGACTCCATAAATATTTACTTTTAAGAAAATTAATTTCCTAACTTTGATCATTTCCATTTGTTTTGGATTTATTTCTTAAGAAAATATAATTATCCTTGTTAAAATTGAGTCTTCATTATATCTATTACTTATGACATTTATTTCTACATAAAAATTCCCATTTTACACTTTGTAAATATGTTTTTAAATAGGGGTTATCCCAAAATCCGAATTTCGTAAAAATTATTTTTGAGTGATTTCTTTTGAGAAAAACTTGTTTAATACATTAAAATTTAAGGCTCTATTATACTTATCTCTCAAGGACTTCATTTCTTAAATAAAATTTTCATTTTGAGTTTGGAAAATAAATGTTTTCATGACCTTACTCCAAAATTACGAATTTCTTAAAATGACAACAACTCAAATTTTTCCTACTTTATTTCTACTTCTTGTTCTACATATTTTTCTTAGCAAATCTCATCTTAATTTATAAAAATCATTACTTGATGATATCTATGACCTAAACTCTTCATTTTTCATATAAAACACAAGTTTTAAAGTTGATAAAAGGGTTTTTCAGGCATGGTCTTGAGACCATCCGAATTTACAAAATTTGGATAAAACTCAAATTTCATATTTTGTAATCTCTTCCTATTTTTGAGAATCTCTACTAGTAGATCTACCATTTACTTATAAAAAAACATCTCGTATTGATACATATTCCATAAGCCTTCCATTTTCTAAACAAATATTACATTTTGGTGTTGAAAAATGAGTTTTTAAAATTGGTCTTGGTTGAGATCCGAATTTACCAAATTTTTTTGGACATATATTTTGACCAAATCCATCTAAATTTAAAAGGAAAAACTAAAAGTGACATCCTAATAAAAGACATTAAATTATATGAAACTGATATCCTATTAAAAGATATTAAGATATTAAATCCTATGAAATGATACTCATTAAATGATATTCGAAAGACATTAACTGCATTATCAATTACAAATTTAAAAAAACCAAAGGACATGTAAAGTACACCGCTTCAACACCGGCAGTGTAGAACTAAAGGCTAGTGGCGCTAATTTCAAGGCCGGCGGTGTAGGTTGCCGGTGTAGGATCTTCTACCTCTTCATCCTATGCTGCATCATCCTCCCTAAGCTAGACAAAATTCGACCTCGAATTTTAATCATGTTATGCAGGACCCAGTTGGTGTTGGATATTAAGTAACATGTTAAAAATCAATATGATGTTGCATGTTGAGTAACAAAGATAATCCATCCGATAACTCAAAAATAAGATCCCCTTTATCAGATTCAATCACAAACATCTGTTCAACATAATCAACATCAGAAATCGGTACATAAAAATTTGGCTCACCATTCACAATTTCCTCTACGACATGTTCTTCATCACAAACAGAATCACCATTGTCTACAGTCTTAAAGATAGCCTCATCTTCCCCTTCGTAAACATAACTATTAAATCTGGGGCCATCATCAGCCAAAAAACAACATCTTCTTCCACCATATGATTAATGTCGAAGATAGGTCCTCTATCACCCTCAGCTATAAACATAGCTTCATCAACTTCATCCTTTTCAACACAAACCTTACTCTGCCTATGCGGGAATTCAACATTAAATCCCACATCAATATATGAAAAATCATCTTCTTCTTTTTTTTCATCGACACAAACCCTACCACACGTATGTGGTAATTCAACATACAACCCTTCTTCATCCACTGTAGACAGATCATCCTCTATCTCATTACAAATAGGCATCGAATTAGGGTTAGGGTTAGGGTTAGGGTTCTTACCTCTACTATGATTCACCATAATCTCCATCCTCTTTGTAATCTGATCCACCATCTCACTAAATTGTGATTCCATTGCATCTAGCTATTCATCGACAATCTATCTGATCCAACGATTTAGGTCATCATAAACATAGATCTCATCTATACGTTGCTGGTTTGGTTGTCTATGAGGCGACATCATTACTCTGGGAATGAACGCAGCTCTGATACGAAACTGACACAGCGTACAACATGAAATCAACCTAATGTTTATCTCAAGATGTTGATTCCTTCATGAATACTGTCTTATGATCTTCAAATACCTATCGATTCAGTGAATAACTAGGTAATTTGACATCAAATATGAAATCATACACAAATGAATTGATATTTGGGATAAAGAGAGAAAACACTCTCAAATAATTTTCATTCAATAGTCAATATCTATGTTTCATATGCACTAAGGCTTACATATATAGGCAAGCGTGAAAGTTTCCATAACTGAAAAAGGACTAAAACCTATTAAATAATATTAAATAGCATTTAAAAGGAAAAATTAAAAGTGACATCCTATTAAAAGACATTAAATTCTATGAAATTGAAATCCTAATAAAAGACATTAAATTATACGAAAACGACATCCTATTAAAAGATATTAAATCCTATTAAATGATACTCGTTAAATGATATTCGAAAGACATTGACGCCATTATCAATTACAAATTTAAAAAACCCAAAGGACATGTAAAGTACACCGCTTCAACATCAGCAATGTAGAACTAAAGGCCCGTGGCTTTAATTTCAAGGTCGACAATGTAGGATTTTCTGCCTCTCCATCTTATGCCGCATTACATTTGGAGATGATTCCGATAGATTAGGAGTCATTACTAGCTTAATTGTAGAACACAACTATATAAGTATTATACTATTGTTTTTATCGGGATCATGAGTTACTCTGGGCTTAGGGTTAATGATCAATAATCCTAAACGGTGCTAGTTGATGGCTAATTAAAAGATAATAAACCTGTGGATGTTGCATAATAACATGTAATGCATGTGATTTATTTGATGAGTGTTTACGCGCATTTGTGTGTGGTATGACGTACTGGGCGTTTTCGCTCATTCTTTTATTTTTCAGGTTTAGATGAAGATTCTATGGTCTATGATATTTCAACTTATGATATCTATGTGGACCCAGGGGAGGTCGATAATGCTATGGATTATCCTGCAGATAGTTAGACTTCCAGATCTAAAGTTAAAGTGTAAAGAACTTTATGAACAAGATTTATAGACAATTTTCCATATATTTTCGTATGAGGAATGAAAGTAAAGTTGTATCAAGGATTTATGTTTTTGTTGACTTTAGATTTTTATGACAACCGGTTGTTATGAAGATTTTATATATATTTGATGAAAGTTTTCAAGTAACCTTTGGAGTGCTATTGGAGATATGTATATATTTTGTAATTGTGGATTAATTTACATAGCTTTTGCATGTTCCTTTCAAGAAAGGAAACATGGCGGGTTGTAGTGCCTTAGTTTAAGATGCTACATACACGTTGCTCAATGTCCAAGTTGTTAACCAATTCACTTAAAAGTCCATTTTTTAATGGATCCAACATAGTAACTATGCATGTGTGTTGTTTAGAAAATCCTTCTAATTATAAAAAAGTGAAATGCCCATCTAAAAATTTATAAAACATCTTCTATTACTAAAATTGAAATTTTTATAGATTTTGTCCAATATCAACAATTCAAATATGTGAAAAAAGTCATTTTTATAATATGTTATCTTGTCTATGCACAAATTTTTTATGAGTGTACATTTAAAACTTGCCATCACATAACACCAATAAAAGCATTTTTCTCTTCTTCCTAACAGTTTATATTTTTTATTTTTTGGCCATTCTAACATATTCTTATGAATTAATGTTTTTCCACATTTATATTTATAAATAAAGGTTACATTTACCATATAGTGTTGTTATATGTGTCATCCATTAAGTACATAACAATTACAAGTAAATTAAATGCAAGAAAAATGTTGAAAAGTGTAAAAGAAAGTTTAACTAATATGTTACAACTTGACATCGGGTAAGGCAGTACTGCAACATGCTTGATGTAGTGCAGAAGCGTAAAGAATATAAATCAAATTACCGGATGATTTCTATAAAATACTCAATTGCAAAATCATGGAATTTCTAAGAGAAAACTGTCTCAATAGGATTTTAAAAGTGTATAAAATGTTCTTATTATAAAAGACAAGCCTAAAAGCCTAGTTATATTATTATATGAGGAAACCCTAAAGACAAATAATAACTACAAATAAATCGTGTAATATAAATCGACTATTAAAGCTGGAAATAAAAACTGGTGCCTATAATTAATGTTGGCGATTTCAAAACTCAAAAGTTGAAACCATCAGCAATAAAGGCCGACTTCAATGCTAACGACATTTCTTCCAATGCTAGCGACATTTGAGCAACCTAGTGCTACTTCTTCTTCTCCTTTTCAGACAACTCCTCTCGTTCACATAGGTATTTTCTAGGTCGTCCACATCATTCTTACCCACCTGAGAAGAGCTCGACCTCGAATTCGTTTCTAAATATAATGGAGAATCATCAGAATGAAATGGAAAAAGATCAGCAACATTTCCATTCCATCAATAGAATGAAGAATCCCAATAGGTGAATACCTCTTACCTTCCTCTTTTTCCTTTCGTTCTATAATTTTAATATCATATTCTTTATCCATAGCTATAGAAACTTTGCCTTTCTCATTCACATCCACAGTGGCATGTTCTTGACTAACCTTGGAAGTTTCCTACTGTTCTATTGATTTTTCAATTACATCAACTACCTTCCTCAAACCATTCTTTTGCATTGTCATTATAAATTATACGGTATATTCATGCATCACTTTCTTTTCTTGATGACATCTTTATTCTGTCAAAACATGATTTCCTCATAATAAAGAGGAAGAAATTCATCTTTCAATAATAACTTCATCTTAAACCACGTTCTAACAAGTGCTTTTCCTTCATGACTTCTGCTTTTATGTAATCTCTCTCACATATAGATGCATAACCTTTCAATCTACAAGACACTAATTTCACTTTTTCTCTTTAGGAATCTCAATATATTCAAAGATCCGCTCAACGTCAGCAATCTAATCAATAAAATTTTGAATCCCTAGATTTTTGGCAAAATATGAAATATCTATTTTTAAATTTAAATTATTCCTACCACATTTATTCTTACCTTCATAATAATCATCAAAATTACCTCTCTATTATAATTATGCATATAACCATAATAATTCCAGTCACCATGAAAATCTACTTCAAATTCATTTTGACAATAGGATTGTTGTGTGCATGCTCTGCCTTTGGTTACATCCCATTACTATTCCTACTCCTGTTGGTATCAGATCGCTTAATAAAGTCATCAAAACGTTGCTCAAAATGCCGAAATCTCTTATCAATGTTATCTAACACTACCCTTCGAACTTGTGATTTAGTTTGTAGTACTTCCACACGCTGAACATCATCGAAGACGTGATTGCCTCCTAAACTGTCGTTAGTCACCATCTTCATAGGAGTTTACCTTGCTCTAATACCAATTTGATGTAGTGTAAAAACGTAAAGGATAGAAATCAAATCACTAGATGATTCTATAAAACACTTAATTGCAAAAATATGCAATTTTCAAGAGAAAATTGTTTCAACAGGATTTCAAAAGTGTATAAAATGTTATGATTACAAAAGATAAGTCTAAAGGTCTATTTATACCATTACATGAGAAATCCAAAAGATAAATAATAAATATAATAAAAAAAATAAATCATATAACATAAGCCAATAATTAATGCTGGAAATAAAAGTGAAGGCCTATAATTAATGTTGGCGGTTTCAAAACTCAAAAGTTGAAACCATCAATAATGAAGGCTGACTTCAACACTGGCGATATTTCTTCCAAGGCTAGCAGTATTTGGGTAGTTCTCCTCTCCTTTTCAGACGACTCTTCTTATTCACATATGTATCTTCTAGGTTGTTCGTATTAATGCCCCTATAAAAATACAAGCATGTAAAATAAAGTCAAAGTTACAATTAAATAAAACAAATACATATAATTCTTCCAATTTCTTTTATTAATATATTTATGGTATATATAATCTCCAATATATACAACATTAAAATTGACTCTAAATTTGAACTAATCCTAAATATTCATAATTAATTCTATATTATACCTTAACTAGTGAAAGATAAATTTTCTTAAATATAGTTTTTCTCAACTTATTGTAAACATTAATCAATTTCTTTTAATATATTCTAGTTTAGGTTTAAATAAAGGTTTGATTAGATTAATTTTAGTTAAACTTTATCAGCTGGGGTAATGGGTTAGATTGCTAGTCGACTGAGTTTGTAGTTTGAATTTTTTTCTCTAGCTTTCCATCACTTCACTTGGTTCCCTTCCTTCAAATTTGGAGTAAAAAGAAGATGACATTTGATTAGAAAGTTTTTATCAACTTCTATCCATAACATCTTCTTTCCATCTAGCCATCCCTTACTAAGCAAACATATATCTTCCATTGATTTTCACTACTTTTATTTGATTTTGATAGGTTTCAACAAATCCAAACAAACAGCAAATATTACAGATATTGATATTGTGAAGCTAATATTAACTTATTTGACTTCGAATTTCCTACAAATTAATAATAATAATTAAATTACCAGCAAGTAGAGAGGGACATAGGATTATATGATTTTTGTGTTGGGATTTTTTGGTGGGGGGGGGGGGGGGGGGGGGGGGGGATGTTTAATTAAGTTAATTTTAAAATTAATTTGTTGTATTCACTCGCTATCACAAGAGTTTATATAATTATTTGTGGTATACTTTACATAAAAATAGTTATTTGCAAGAGTCTATTTAGTTCAATATAATTTTATGGTAAAAGAATTTAATGCCATTTGTTATTATGAAAGAAAAAAGTTAAAACAAAATGGGGAGCTTCTATGATCCCATCGATGGGACCATCCTGCCATCAATTTAACCGTTAAAATAAATATAGTAAATGGAATATTAACTATTTTAGTGATTCGATTATGGATATGTTGTGTTAGCAGGTTCATAGAATTTTCCAAATGAAAATGAGAGAGAGAAGGAGCGGATAGTGTAATAAATAAAAAGTGCAAAATATAACCCATAAGATTTGAATCCAGGACCTCATGAATATAAATGTAAATATTTAACCACAACACCATACTCTTATGTTTTAATTTGCTCTTTATATAATTATATATAATATATATATAATATAAGTTTTTTCTTTTATAAAAATATTTAAAAATTTAATTTTTCTAAAGGTGAAAAGTAAAAACAAAATATTCGCGTTTTGACCTCGAATATTTTGCGTTTAGTTCGTCAAGACTTCTTAGTATATTCCCAATACCAATTTGGTATGTTGCCATCGGAGCAAGACTTCTTCACTTAAACCCTTCTTCTTGTTTGTAATTTGTTTTATTTCTATTGCCAGCCCCTGTTTTTAGTAACAGTTTTTATTACATGGTTATGTAGAAAATTTAGAAGAAAACTGAGTGTTTTTAAAAACATACATGCAAAATGATCTATTTAATTTGACATGACAGATTTACTACAATGTGACTAATATTAGAATGTCCAAACCATTTCAATGTTAGGGTTCTTGCAGATTAGAGAAGCAAATTTCAACACTGTCATTTTGTATACAACAGAGAGGAAAAAAGCTGAAATGCTTGATAAATGATTGCAAAATGTCCTTGCAGTAGTACTAGTCTGAATAGAAGTGAACGACCCTCCTGGCATCCTAATTCCTGTTTTCGGTTTCTTAAGAAACCATTGGAAATTCCATAGGATACAACGAATTGGATTGTCATGTCGGGAAAAGTATAACATAATAGCTCACAACTATGCGGTAGATACAGTGTGCTGGATCTGTGAAATGAAATGGATAAGCCTAAAGGCAAATTCCAATGAAAAATGTTTTGAAGCACAAAGGATTATGCCAAATAGCTATCACAAATTATATGGCAGATTATTTGCACGCCATTTATACCATTGGAAATATAAACCTTACAGCAGAGTTATTTTTATTGGTAGTCCAATGATTCTAGGTTTCCCTCGCACTCCATAACATTGTTCAGAATCTAATCAACTACATTAAATCATTGCTTTTTGCTTGAGAGGCAGGATTCACTGATGACTTCATGGAGAAGAGAGTGAACTCCTGATCACCGTGAAGTGCTTGAAGGAAGCTCGGGACTGGGGGCAAGTTCACATCCAATAATCCCTCAAGAATTTGAACTACCTGACCCATGGATGGCCTCTTATTTTCATCATCTTGGATACACCAACAAGCAACTTTACATAATCTTGCGAGCTCTTCTCTATCTGCATCTTTGTCCAACGTATGATCTAGCATATCAAGGAGATCCTCTCCACCAGCTATCTTGGTGGCAGCCCAAGTTGGGAAGAATTCAGTTGTTGCATCTGCAAATTGCTCGAAGTTCCTTCTGCCTGAGACAACCTCGAAAAGCATCATGCCGTAGCTATAAACATCAGCTTTTGCAGTTATGGCCGCTCCCCTGATCCATTCTGGTGCAAGATAGCCTCTAGTGCCTCTTATTGTTGTCAGGACGCGGCTGAACTCTCGTCCAATAATCTTTGCCAGGCCAAAATCTGCCACTCGGGGGCAAAACTCAGCATCCAGAAGGATGTTTTCTGGCTTTATGTCACAGTGTATGATGCAGTCTCTGCACTTCTCGTGGAGATATGCCAAACCTCTTGCAACCCCTAGAGCGATCTTGTGCCTCGCTTTCCAATCTAAAACCTTGGAATCCTTCCTGCAGAAAGATGAAAATCTAGAGATCCGTTTGACATGTACTCATAGACCAGCATCTTCTTATTTCCTCTAGAGCAAAACCCGAGTAGCCTAACAAGATTTACGTGCTGGATAGTTCCAATGGTGCTAACTTCTGTGCGAAACTGCTTCTCACCTTGACTTACGCTTTCAAGCTTCTTCACTGCAATAACACTTGAATCAGGTAAATTCCCTTTAAAAACTAAACCAAAACCTCCCCCGCCCAGCTTCTCCGAGAAATTTTTTGTTGCAACTTGCAAATCTCTGTAGCAAAGGCCATCAACGAACCCTCAATCATTTTTGTTGTCCCTGCTCTTCTCTTCCATATCCATATACCAAGCAAAGTAATGACAAGCATAGCTGTTGCACCTCCTATAGAGCCAGCAAGAGTTGCCGTCTTGTTGCCCTTATTAGAACTAGGAAAATCTAAGGCAGAAAGTCTCAGAAAAACACCAGAACTGCCATTTTCTTGGGAATTGAATAAATCTCCACCCCAAATGGAACACTGATCATTGTCATAACTATATGCAGTGCAAGAGCAATTATTCAAACAGTAAATTTTACAATCTTCCGCACCTAAAGCTGGCAAAATTTCCTCATTTGAAGGCTTGCCTATGTGAACTACGGATAAGAAACGGTCTTTCTCTGCATCGGACTTATTAAACCCACACTGCAATGCTGTGTTCCTTTTGCAGCCATGGGAATAATCCATCAAATTCCAATCACTCTGGGAGGTGGGACTAAAACCATGCAAGCAGCTGCAGAAGTTATTGGTACTTTCACTGCAAATCCCAAATGGACCACAGAAATTGTGAACTTCACATCGTCCTTTCGGTTTAGAGAAAAATAAACTCCACTTCTGGGTGCTTTCTAGCCAGGCCAATTGCTGAATCTGTCCAGAAATATCCATGATGAGTCTGGATATGAAGGACTTGTTATAAAATTCATATGTAAAGTAGCTCTCATTTCCATCATTGATGTTGTTATAATCGAAAATATCCTTCACTCTCATTTCAGGAACGTTGGTGAAATATTTATCGACTGGATTCCATTTCCCGCTTTGCCAATATGGATAGGACATATTCCACAATATGAAGAACTCACTGGAAGGATGCAGCTGAAGAGTGAACAGACCTGTTGCAGGGTCATTTTTATTTTTCCATGACGTGAGGACTTGCGTTTCGTTGGTTTGATTATTTATCCCTACTTTTGCTTTTGGAAGCCAAGTATCAGTTGGGTAATCAAAACTTTGCCATAGTATGTGAGATAAATTAGAGCCGCCTTTTAGAACAAAATTTCCATCATCTGTAAGAGTTGCTACCACAGAACCGGAACCAGGGGAAGCCAGATTGGTAGACCAAGATGGAGCTTTTGAATCATTGACAAGAACAAGATTACCATCTAAGATCTTCAGCTCATTGCTACTTTTATCCTCGACCGGGTTGTCTCTATTCGCAACCCAAACTATTGTCTGAACACTGACTTTGTTGTACCATATTCCTATGTAATAGTATGAAGAATTACCAGGCTTGAAAAAACCAAGTTTAAATCTCTCATGCGACGAAATCAAATATTCATCACCGGAGAGAGATTGGCTAGCAGTAAGAGTGTCTGCTCCCAGGCAAATATGCAGACTGAGTGGTAAAATAAGCATGATGATAGGGATCGCCCACCTCGGATTATTTATTAATTCCATTAATAAGAGGTTTCCAGCAAACCTGACAACTTGAAATGAGAAAATATATTGTATTGTGTAATATATATTTATTGTTTAAATTACATGTTTATATGTAGGACTGCAAATGAGCCAAGCCGAAACGAATTGAACCAAGCTTTTAAAGGTTTGGGCTCAGCTCATCTAAAATTTAGCGAGCTGAAGCTCGAGTCGAGCATTTTATCAGGCCTGAAATTGAAGCTCGAGCTTGGCTCGTTAATTAAATGAGTTTAAGTTTAAGCTCGAACTCGGTTATTCTCGAGCCAAGCCAAGTCGAACCGAGCTTTTTATCGAGTCTAAAATTTATGTTCGAACTTAACTCATTTAGATAGCCCATTTTCATTTTTTAAACAAAAATATAATATATAAGTGTTTCTATAATATATATAATAATTAGATAGAAATTAATTTTTATTGTTTTTATTATGTAGTTATAGATAATATATTGTGTATAAAAAATTCATAAATCTGTTAACAAGCTTATTAACGAATTTGTTAATGAGTCCACTTGCGAGCCTATCCACGAGTCTAAGCGAGTTTGTTCATGAATCGGCTCGCAAGCCTAAATCAAAGTTTAAACTCAGTTCATTTAGATAAACGAGCTTTACTTTGGATTCAGGCTCTTTGTTGTTTACTAATCGAGCTCAAGTCGAGCTGACCCTGAAAAGAGCCGAACTTTATGCAAGACTTAAGAGTGCACGTCACATGGGGAGGTTTCTATTTTTAAAATTTCTCACCAATACTAAAAAGCTTTTTATATGAAGTTTTTTACATTTTTCGAAGTTTCATGAATTCCGTATACTTTTATGAAATATACCTAATAAAATAAAAAGTATATAAAAGACGTGAAGACCTTATTTTTTTAGGCCCTTGGTAGACGGCACCAAAAAGCTTAAAAAACTCTATGGCCTCAAAAAGTGATTCATGAAGTCTTTGTGTCAAGAGTGTTGGGATGGGATGTACTTACAATTTAGTTGACGTGACATAGAGATTGACATACGCAAAGTTGGATTTCAAATCAAGAACTGAACCAAAACAATTAGTGAGTAGGTTGATTGGTTGATTCTAGATGTGACTAAGGAATCGTTATTTTTCAATTCTTAAATGGTCCTTTGACATAGATACTGGTAGAACTGGTGATTCTAACTGGTTTCATTGAAAAAAGTAGAGAAAAATATTAAAAGATAATAAATATATAATAATTGATATTTAACTATTTTATATGAATAGTAAAATTTAATATCTATCCATAATATTTAATGTGTTATTATCAATAATATAAAAAAAATTAAAATCATATATGATTTAATTTGCATATTTTTTCCTAAAAGAAAAATTCATTTCTATAATAACGAAAGAGTATTTTTTGTATTATAATTTTTTTTTATCATCTAAAGCATTTTGTAATATTATATTACTAACTACAATTGATATTAGATATATTTCTATATAAATAAATATGCATACTAAATTTAAAAAAAAATTTGGTTAAATAATTTAACACTTGTAGACACAATAATTATTTTGAATATATAATTTACTTTATTAAAAACTAAATTCATGTAGTTATTTCTATTAATTTTACTTAAAAAAACGGTTCTAAAACCGGAATCAAGAACCATCAGTTCTATAGAACCGGATCGGAACTGTGAGAGATAATTTCGGTTCTAATTTTATTTTGAAGACCCAAAAACCTGCAGTTCTAGTTTTGATTCAGTTTGATTTAAAATTGTGCCTATGTCTATATATATAAAACAAGTCTCAATACCTTTCAGTCGTAAATGCTGAAAAATTAAAAGAAAAATGGAAAAAATATATATTATATACATATACACACACACTTGATATTTTCCAATAGCGTAAAGCATCGGGTGGATGATCAAGTCAAATGGACAAACGAGTTACATCTCATGGCGTGAAAATTACGCTGTGATCTGAATAAAAGATCAATGATACTTTTCAAAAGTGGTTTTGTCTACATGGAATAAGTTTTCCACGACAGACAACCAAGTTAAGGCCACATGATGCAAACATAACTACAGGACAATGACCGTAGCTTTCTGTTTCAAAGTTCAGAATACGCCATCTAGAAACTCTCGAGATTGTGTTTTAATTCCTTGATCTTATAATCTGGATCGATAAAGACCTTTAACGCTGATTAGGACGTGTTTGATTTATTGATTTACATCGGTTTAATATTTATTTATTTTAATAAGATTATTTATAAAAAATAAATATTTTTATCTAAACTAATTTTATACATTAAATATAAATATAAATTAAAAACATATAAGACACAAGTGATATTCGGTGCAATTATCTAGGCCCCTTTTTTACATTCTACTGAAGATGAAAAGGAGAGACAGAACGAGACAAATTCAAACCACCAAACTTCAGCATTGCATCCTGCAGGTGAAAAGTCCTTGCTTTTCCATCTAAGGATATGGCATGCGGAAATTTCAAGTAGCTCCATTGGTTGGTGCTCATAATTTTTTTTTTCTTTGCAATTTTAATACGTCCGAAAATTATTTGAGAGCTTGGCCAAACAAAATTATAATTTGAGAGCAGGAAGCCAACCTGATAAATATAGGGATATTTGAAAATTGATACCCAAATTTTTTATAAAAATTTAATTTGATATTAAATTTAAAGTGTTCAATTTAATATCTAATCAAATTTTTCATGTTATTTTTATTGTCTTATTAACACCGCTTGTCTTGTTTCTAAATGTAAAGAAGAAAGCTATTAGTGTTAGATAGCATTTGGAGAAGTAGTAGTATTTCAATAATAGATGTAACATCCTAAATTTAGGATTATTTACAACTCATCATGTATCTATATAATATATGGACATGCAAAGGTCCAAAACCAACTATAATTGTAATAAACATATTAAAAACTCCAAAGTCATTCAAGTATCAATGACTCCAAAATTCATAAGTTCATTTACTTGTAATCATAATTAGCCACATAAGTATCTACTTATAATCTTTAAGAGATTAACTAATATTTTTCGTACTAAAGTTACAAGGTTATAAGTTATCAATACATGATATTTTATAATAAAGACTAAATATCTACTACTCTTCAGACTAACTTATACTAAGGCACATATTTTCCATTAATCTTCATATGTTCTCAAGCATCACTTGGAGGGACTTCATTGCTAGAAGTATTCTTAATCCACTATCCAATAGTAATTAGCGATACAACAATCTACATAATCGTTACTTGTACCTAAAAAAAAAAGAGTGAGTCAAAACCTAAAACAGTATACCACAAAACACATACATGATTTACAAGCACGCTTTGCAACAACCAACATTTTATTATTTAGATTTAACCTAGGCAAACAACATAGAAATAACTCAGTATCCCACACACATAAATATAATAATATACATATATATGTGTTGGGTACTTCTTAACATTTAAGAGTTCAAAACATGGATTTGGGTATTCTAATATTCTTGAAATAGAAACACTTATTTATCCAGATTATTTCCATGCACAACTCTACCAGGGACACCGTCACACATGAATCATCGAGCTGTCGCAATAATAGTGTGGATACTCTCTATTTATTACCAGTAGTCACGTAAGCAACAATCATATTTATTTAGTTGGATAGTTAATTAATCCATTTAAGATTCTAACATAAACATGTATAAGCATCAAGCAAGGTATACATGTACCTGTAAAGTCGTTCCATTCCAAACCAGTATATACTACTTGAATTGCATATACATAAGTTTTTTAGAAACTTTTACATGTCTAACTTAAACTCCCATTCTATTCCTATCACTCTCGATCATACTTCGTTATTACGTACGTTCTCAAGACCTTAAAGTATACTTAAATTGTGAAGAACATAGTTTAGCTAATCTGGTCATGTTTAGGTTAGAAAAGAAAGATTTTCAAGGTGTTTAACATGCATAAAGTAGTATATAATTGGGTATATGGTTATGTATCACTTAGGTGGATGAAATAGACCATAAAACGGTCCAATAGAAGGTATATGGGTAATATACGGGGGTTGCACAAGGAGAATATGACCTCGTGTTTCCCTTGTGTTCTTTTCCAAGCAAAGCTTCAAAATTCATAGAGAGGAGCATGGGCAAGAACATGAGACCCGTGTATATGTCATGTTTTTTGCCAATTTTCTTTTGTTAAAAACCATAGAGAGAAAACATGACTTGATATGTGTAGTTAATTATTAGTCGTGTTCTTTTAGAACACACCATTTTGACTACAGAGAGGTACACGACTAGGAACACAAGATTGTCTATTGGTCATGTACTTTTGGAAAAGCATTATTTTTGCCAAATTTCTCTAGATTCGATTTGTTCTCAATCCAAACTTGTTTTAAATCCTCCTATAAGAGTTTTTTATCACTCCAAAAACATTTCAAAACCCCTTTATACTTGTTACCATCATTCTAGCATTATAATTGAATCATCAAACGCATTCTTAACTAGAATTAATACGGCGAAAGTTAAACCAAGAGTCAAACATCATTACCTTATGGCGAATCTCCAATCTATCATCCTTTCAAACCTCTAGTTCTCGTTTTCAAATGGTTTTCTCAAGAAACCTCTCTTCCAAAAATCAACATCTACTATAAAATGTTCTCATTAATTAAAAAAAAAACCAAAATTTACTACCAAAAGGTTTAGCCGGTTGAGAATGATAAAAAGAAAGGGAGATATTTCATTTATTGTATGAATTCTCTAAGAAATTATCGAGTATTACGAATCTTGTTTGGAGACGGAAGATGAGGTTTTCTATAAGATGTGACGGAAAATAAAAGGAGTGATTACCCTCTAAAGTTTTGATATGCAGGTTCAACAATATATATATATATATATATAGATTTTAATTTTCAATTGATGGACCATATTACCCCTCTTTAATACGTGTAATTACTCTCATATCCCTTATCTAATATTTCAGTTTGCTTTTGGGGTATTTCAATAGATCCTCTCTTCCATATCAACATATAGAGCAAGCGTTGTTAAGGAGGTAGCAAAAGTAACTATAAAAAGTTTGATTAGATATTAATTTAACCACTTCAAGGTTCAGATACTAAATTAAATTTTTACACAAAGTCCAAGAACCTATAAATATATGACAAAAGGTTGGACCAATAAGATTATGGTCATTTCAATAAGCATATGGAAAAATATTAGTTGGCATGTCTAGAGACTTCAAAGGTTTATAAGATTTTGGGTGAGAAGCTCATCCGCAACTTGAATAAACTCTTTAGAGTAGTGATAGCATAAAAAAGTCAAGTATATGACATGAGATGGTTTAGAAAAATTTGGCATGGTAGGTTAGAAGTACAAATGTTAAACGTATTTGCCCATTCTTAACTTTTTTTAGGCAAATTCATACACTAATAGAAGGTCTATATATGTTTAAACTTTAAATCAAAGAGAGCCAAAGGGATTTACTAAGAGGAGATTCGTGTTGTTCGTTGACTGTCCATTGAATCTGATAGACATCATTGATAATGGAACTATATAAATAATTTTGAGCTTATTCTTGTCTAATACAAAGTATTGTACTACTAAATTTTTACTCTCCAAGATAAAACGACCCTTAGAACAAATGATAAACTACTATTTCTTAGGAAAGCGGGAGAAGCCCTAAATTTGTGCAAATCAAAAGATGAATACATTTTCATTGTTCATAGCTTTTCTCATCATTGTACCCGATGCAGACACACACACACATATATATGCAAAATGGGTACATTTTAGAAAGTAAAAATAACAATGCTACGCGCATCAAAGTCACTCATTCCCTTTAATATGAGTTATAAAAGTACACGATACAATTAAATTTTATTATTTACACCAATTTTAAAATAAATAATAAAACTATATTATTAATATATAGATGTAGTAACCTCTTACTTAATTCTATTCAAATTAAAATCCACTTATAATGACGGCTTCAATTAGTTTATTTATATATAAGAGCTGTAAATGAGTTAAGTCGAATTAAGATAAGATGCAAAACTTGATTCTCAAATTCGAGCTCGACTCGACATTTCATAACTTGAACTTGATTTGGATTTGATCAAACTTAATTTTTTAAGCTAGAGCTTGACTTGAAACAACATCTAACTAGTTCAATCTCAACTTGATTGAATTTCTTTAGGTTCGATATTTTAAAATAAATATATGTTTTTTTTTTCAATTTATATAGTATCAATATCCAAATCAATTTGAACTTAACTAACATATGCACTCATCGTGGGTTTGATTTGGATTTGATCAAACTTAAATTTTTAAGCTAGAGTTTGACTTGAAACAACATCTAACTAGTTCAAGCTTGACTTATTTGAATTCCTTTAGATTCAATATTTTAAAATAAATGTGTGTTTTTTTTTTAAATTTTTATAGTATTAATATTCAATTCAATTTGAACTTAACTAACATATTACACTCATCTCGAGTATGGTTAAACTCACAGCTAATTGAGACAAATATCAACAAATTCAAACTCAGCTATTTAAATAATTTAAACTTGAGTTGGATTTTATAAAAGAAGCAAACATCAAAGAACCTGGTACTACCGAACAGATATTTTCCAATATCTGTTCATTGACTTTCATAATGTTTTGCGCTACAATGGCTTGCAGTTTACAGGAATCTAGTGAGCAATAAAAATTTAAGAGGATGTATTATGAAATGATACGAGCCATATGTTCCTGTCCATCGAGCAAAAGAACACAGAGATTAAAGAGTACTTCGAGAAACAAAATAAAAGAAACAGACGTCGACAGCAGGGTTCGAACCTGCGCGGGCAAAACCCAACAGATTTCAAGTCTGTCTCCTTAACCACTCGGACATATCGACCATGGGTTACGTGGTCACAATTATTTTTTAAATTCATTTAATATCATATTGACATATTGACAAAATGCCAGCCTTCGCTCACATATAATATGATTAAATCTTATGTTTTTATGGATTATTGGGGTACCCTAGAGCCTCTATATAGCTAAGGTATAGATTCCAAGATAGGTATATGGTATGAATTAAATTAATATAGGACATAAATATAATAAAATTATTCACTTATCCCTAAATTCCATTATTTGGCTTCTTAATATTTTTCCACACAATGCTTAACCTTTTAATATTAAATAATAGTGAGTTCAATTTTCCAGACAATATCTGCATTTAACTTTTTTTCTTTCAATATTATATTGGCATTGCCTCCCCTTTTGAGATTATATTACATAATTCTACAAAAGCACGAATAATGCATCAAATTGATCTGATTCTGGACCTGTTGAACTTTTGAACCCTGAACCCTAGATCTGTTTGGATCAAAATTCAAAAGTGTACTAGGACATTTAACCACTTGTTCTTGCTATCTCAAATTATAATGTACCATGAAAATTCTACGTCTTGTCTATTACAACTTTTAAGAAACATACAAACTTGTGTGACTGTGAAGACTTTGTTTGGTCACGTGGCAAACAGTGATACGAAATCAAAGGTAAGGTACACGTCGAACTGGACCCTTCACTTCCCGTCTCATTCCTTCCCCCACTTCCTCTCGCTTTCCTCTTACAATGGCAAATTGGACATTTTCCACTAGCAGTGGTTTTCTATAATATGGTCCTCGAGTTTACTCGTCTTCTGGTAGACTTAAACTCTTCTAGTCAACTGGAACAGATTATTCTTATGCAAAGTAGATAAACTACCAGTTTGATAAAGAGCAGAGAAATAGCTGAATCGATGCCGATACTGCGTACAAGAGTTCAAGTGCAATCCATTTTATTTTCACTAGTTTCTTTGTTACTGCTACGTCCAGTTTGTTTGTCCAGTGATACAATTACCTCAGGCGATCCAATTTCGGACCATGCTAAGGGAACTCTAGTGTCTGCCAATAGACGCTTTGTGCTTGGGTTTTTCACTCCTGTTGAAAGCTCCAATGCTAGAAGATATGTTGGTATATGGTACTATAATAATCCGTCAGCAATTGTTTGGGTTTTCAAACCAGACGAACCTTTATCCACCAACACTGGCCTTTTCGGCGTTAATGAGGATGGCAATGTTGCGGTGTGGGATTCTTCACAACAGATGTCGTCAAGTGGATTCAACAGAACATTAAGGCTTGGGGATACAGGGAATCTAGTACTAAGTCAAGCTAGGGGATTTCAAGTTTTATGGCAAAGTTTCGACTATCCTACAGATACATTTATGCCGGGGATGCTGTGGAGTGAGAGCTTTAAGTTAACTTCTTGGTATGACAAGGATGATCCTAAACCTGGAAAATTCACTTTCCAGGTTGATCCAGATAGAGATGATCAATATGTGATCCAAAAACAAGACTTGCGTCACTCTTATTGGAAGAGTGGAGTCTATGGGAAACTCCAAAAGACTGACGACATGATTAGTTTCATAAAGTGCCTGTTATCGAACTCTAGTTGCAGTTTTCCTAGTAGTCCTTCCTTCGATAGTCATGGATTATACAAGTTGAACTCCAAATTCTACGAGTTGAACTCCAACTACACTAGAATAGTAATGAATTGGACGGGGCAAATACAAATTTATGCATGGATTAATAATTCATCCTCGTGGAATTTGTACAGGTCTCGACCAAAAGATGAGTGCGACATCTTCAAACGCTGTGGAAAATATGGTAGTTGTAATAATGAAAACGGTGTCCGCTGCAAATGTTTACCAGGGTATGAACCTACATCATCAGAACAATGGAGTGCAGAGGATTTCTCAGCCGGATGCGGAAGAAAACAACCAAACCTATGTAATACAAATGAGTTCATAAGCTTTAAGAAGATGAAAGCCGGAAGCCCCGAGGGAACTGAGGCTGAGTCTGAGGAGAAGTGCAAGGAGAATTGCCTTAATACCTGCAGTTGCGTGGCTTATTACTATCGGGCGACTAATGCTTCTCGTGAGGGCTTGAAAGTTCAACAAAATGCTGGATTTGGTCAAGTGATTTGAACAATATTATCGAGCAAGCCGAAAATGACTACAATCTCAATGTCCGCATGACGTACACAGATATAGGTTAGGTCCATATAATTCTTGAGCCTCCTTTGCATGCTTTCTCAACTTTTGTTGGTTCAAACACTTATACAGGCTAGATCGTACTCAATTCTCATATATTATGTTATGCTGTGAATAGTAGATGCATTTGATTGTTTATGATGGTTCCCTTAAACAGTGCTTTTTTTTTTTTTTTTTTTTTTTTTTGCCAGCAAACAATGGTATGGTTGTTTAGTTTGTCAGGTTATGACATATGAAGGTTCTTATTGCCTGGTTTTGTGTCTTTGCTCTTGGAGACAAAACCAAGGTAACAATTGTTAACCACAAACAGTACAACACAAAAAACAAAAAAAAAAATAATGTGACACAGCCTCACCTACTCTACCACGTTCAGTCCTGCTTTATGAGAAGTTAAAAGCATTATTTATGGATAGAAGCCTGTTTTTGGTTCGATGAAAAAGTTTTTGAATTGCTTACTAACTGTTACAAAATTTTCAAGTTTGGTCTAGTCACTTAAAAGTAATTTTTGTCCATTAACAATCTATTTTGATACTTAGCATGGTTCTACATATATTGTCAAGTTGTTATGCAAATCAAACACTATTTACATGTCAATTAATTTTGTACAAATAGTGAGAACAATTTCATGCTTCTAGTGGATATACTGTCTTCATATCATTGAGTCATGATTCACTTTTATAATCTGCAACATAGATTAATCCTAGAGAAAGTTCATAGTGTAAGTTATTCTTATTAGCAACTTGAATTTTTTTTTTGCAATTAACATATCTCTTCTCAAACTATCTTATCGTCTTGCAGATCCCAAAAACAGAACCTGTAGATTTTGTGGGACTAATGTTCTTCCTTATCCTCTAAGCACTGGAGAAAGATGTGGTGATCCTTTATATGCTAAGTTCTCTTGTGACAATGAAACCTCACAGCTTTACTTTACAGCATCTAATGATAAGTACCGAGTAACGAGCATCACTCCAGAAGATAACAAATTTACCATCAGTCTAAATGACAATGCAACAAACTGTGCACTGAAGGATTTACTAAGGAAAACTCTTCAGATTGATCATTCCCTGCAGTTTAATTTAACTAGTGGATGCAATTGGATTCCCAGTACTGTTCCTGGAGGCCAGACTCTCTATGAAGCAGAAATTGAATGGTCTAGACCACCTGCACCAAGTTGTAATTCCATCAGTGATTGCACAGATTGGCAAGGTACAACTTGCAATGTGACAACTGATGGAAAGAAAACATGCCATTGCTATATCAATCCTTCTTGGAATCCTTCTATTCCCAGTTGCTCTCCAGGTGAGAATCAATCTCTGAAACTACAAACATACATCCATTGCTATAAATCAGGGGGAGGAAAAAATGCTATCATATCTGTGAAGAAACTCATATGGTTCTATTTGCTTCTTTGTTCATTTTAGTAATGTAACTACTCGTAATGCTGTTTTAGATATGTTATCACTTACCTTGTTTCTTATGTTAGCAGAGACGCCTCTGCTATCTAGTCGGCCCTCCTCAAACAAGAAGCCTTATTATTTGATTGCTCCAGTTGCAATTGCACTCCTTGTCTTTATTGTCAGTTATTCCTATTATAGGAGTAGAAGGCTAGAAAACGGTAATGATTTTTCTTATCAACCCTCCCTTCTCTGAAGTATGAGCTATTGAAACAACTTAAAACATTAATTGACCAACAATTAAAATTGTTACTTCAATCAGAAAATAGAGAAGACATTCAGGGGAATCCAGTATATTCTTTATATGACAGTGAGCAGCGAATTAAAGAGTGGATAAGTTCAAATCAATTTCAAGAGGAAGACAAGAAAGACGTAGATGTGCCATTTTTTGATTTGAAAATCATTGTAGCTGCGACTGATAATTTCTCTGATAAGAACAAGCTTGGACAGGGTGGTTTTGGATCCGTTTATAAGGTAAAATACTTCCATCAGTTCTCAATCTTTATTTTTCTCCATTGCATTGCATAAAACCATTGCTCTGAGAACATTTTTCAGGGATCATTTCCTGGTGGACAAGAAATTGCAATAAAGAGACTATCAAGTGCCTCAGGACAAGGACTGGAGGAATTCAAAAATGAGGTTATACTAATTGCCAAACTACAACATCGGAATCTTGTCAGGCTATTAGGGTACTGCATTGAAGGAGAGGAAAAAATATTACTATACGAATACATGCCAAATGGAAGCTTAGATTCATTAATATTTGGTTGGCCCCTTTAACTAACATGTTAGTAATAGATTTTATGCAATACTCTTGTTGACCATAATTCTAACTTAAAAACCCTTACTAGATCGCACAAGGTGTTTGCTGCTTACTTGGGAGCTACGTTTTGAGATAATCCTAGGAATTGCTCGTGGCATGCTTTATCTTCACCAGGATTCCAGGCTAAGAATTATTCATAGAGATATGAAATCAAGTAATGTTCTGCTAGATGAAGAAATGAACCCCAAAATTTCAGACTTCGGCTTGGCAAGGATATTTGAAAGTAAACAAACCGAAGCAACTACAAAAAGGGTAATTGGAACCTAGTAAGTGCCATTGAACATAACTTAGTATAACTTTGCTTTATTTCTTATTGAAGATGATATATTAAAGGGTCAATTCAACTGATTGAAAATTGCTATAATACAGTGGGTATATGTCTCCAGAGTATGCACTAGATGGATTCTTTTCGTTCAAATCTGATGTTTTCAGCTATGGAGTTGTTGTCCTTGAGATAATCAGTGGCAAAAGGAACACAGCATTTTATCAATCCGTAGGAACACTAAATCTCATCAGTCATGTAAGTTCCTCGTTTCGTGAAACAGATTATTAACCGTGGAATTTTCTTAACACCTACAAAATTGATATACATCTACTAGGCATGGAAATTTTGGAGTGAAAGCAATGCATTGAACTTGATGGATAATGCATTGCGTGAAGCCTGCAATACAAGCGAAGTATTGAAGTGTATAAATGTGGCACTTCTATGTGTACAAGAAGATCCGATTGACCGTCCAACAATGTCGAACGTTCTTTTCATGTTGGGAAGCGAAATTGCAACTCTTCCAGCTCCCAAAAAACCAGGATTTGCTGTCAATAGAAGCATCTCTGCTTCAACTTCTTCAAGCAAACCGGAAACAATTTATGACATATCAACTACGGAAGTGCAAGGCCGGTAGATGAACATAGCTTTTATTCGGTGGATTCCATGGAATAGGATTGCAAATGATCCAATTAGTTTTACAAGTTTAATAAAGAAATTATTCGGTGCCAATATTTTACTCTCTCTCCTAAGAGAGAGAGAGAGAAATACTTTTAGCAATGCTACTCTCCAAATTTTAAACTTCATTTTTAGTAGAGAAATTTAATCCTATAGTCCTGTATAAACATACTGGTTTGCTCAAACAACATTTGTTTAATTTTGAATCACCTCTATGCAAAAGAGATGAATATTACTGCCTCATGGGAAGATATCAGCTAAATTTGTGCAGAAAAAGGGGGTAAATAAAAGGAACATGCTTATTGTTTTATAATGTTAACACAGAAGTTATTTGTATCTAGTTTCACACTTCTATCCATGAGTAAAAAAAGAGCATACTTGTCGCAATGCCATTCACTAAAATTTGAAGTTTCATTTTCAGCAGTGAAAAAGAGGAAAATAAAATCTCGCAAAAGTATAAACCAAATATTGTCTAAACATGCCATAAAAGCGCACCACAGTATGCCGAGAGCCAAAACATCTGCTGCTTTTTCTTTTTATTTTTGTTAGTATTAAAAGAATTTTCAAAATTTTTTTAATGATGCTCATTTTTATGAATGTTTTATTTAATTTTGTATTGTTTGGCAGTATATATTTTGAGAAGTTATTAGATTTAAATGACACTATATAGATGATTGGATCCGGTTGTAGTGATTACGTGTGTGCAACATTTGGCTCGCGTTACACTTAGCTCTTGAGGATTGACTTGACAATAGCATGTAAGGATGACTTATGGGGGGATGACAAGGAGGAAAAGTAAGCATTCTCATATAGCTCAAATGCATGCGTGACAGATGAAAGAGTTATGCAGCATCAACCCCACAATTCCTAGAGAGAGCCAACGCATTTTTTGTTTTGAATCTTGTTTGATCTCTAGGATTACAATCTGATGGTACAACAATGTTTCTTTGAATATATGAAAAATCTCCCGAATGAGGAGGACTCTTAAGGTATTTATAGAGTTTGATTGTTGATGATATCCGTTAGATCACATAAAGTGTCAACGGTCGAGATGAGTTCTTCTATTAATGGAACTTTCCATGGGCTTCAATTGAGTTTAAGCCCGTGAGAATCATTTTTAAGTGAATGAGCTTCTTTGAGAAAGGTTGAGAGTAGACAAGCCGATTCAACGATCCATCCAAACCCACAATGCCAAATCTCTCATAAGTCATCCTGAAACATAGATTGGACTCTTTAGGCCTTACCACATAGCTCAAGAGTCAAATTCAGATATATTTTTACATATAATTAAATTTAGTCCTTTATATTTTACCATTAACCAAAGTCCCTTAGACAAAATCAAGACAAGCCGATTCAACGATCCATCCAAACCCACTATGCCAAATCTCTCATAAGTCATCCTGAAACATAGATTGGACTCTTTAGGCCTTACCACATAGCTCAAGAGTCAAATTCAGATATAGTTTTACATATAATTAAATTTAGTCCTTTATATTTTACCCATTGACCAAAGTCCCTTAGACAAAATCAAGAGGATTTGGACATTGAACAAATCAGCTACAACATTGCCTAGCTTTTATATGCCATAATATAGTTACATAGCTGCCAAGTGCATGCTTTATCTTAAGAATGAGACTTGTTAGAGAAGTTTGATACATTGTCTTTAGAAGCATGTGCTTCTTCTATTATAATTCCCACATATATACACATGTAATTCTCCATACATGAATGTAGTTTCAGCCCATGAGATGAGGATATGATTGCACCAAGTTTACCTCAACAAATTCAAGTACTTAAAGGAATAATTACTTGAAATAGAGCCAAGAAGCTTCATAGAGAGTTCCAAGGATTTGTGCAAATGTTTATTGAGATTATTCAAAGTTCTTGGCTTGAAACCGGGAACAAAAACATTTACTGTTTTTTATACAACTCAAAAGGAAAGTGCAATGCAACATAACACATTGAACCAGACCAAGGCCAGTCACTAAGCTGCTAGCTTACATGTAAAAGCCGTCAGTTTTGATTCAATAAAAGCCAGCCATTCATCACTCAGAAGCCAACCTTCTTTCATATATTGTAGGATTTGTGTCTCATCCATGTACACCACCAACCTATCAATAAACGCTGCCAACATTGGTATATAGGCCGCCAACCTTTAGCCGGTTCAGAGCATGATTAGTAGCCAATTTTTAAAAGCTGTCCCCAAGGCCATTAGTGTTGTTATGGAAGGCAACTAGTGTATAATTTTAAGCTGCCAGCCTTCTTGTGCGTTAAACATGTTTTAATTTGTGACTCTTGAGTTTCCTTTGTATTATTGCAAATAACCTTAGATGTTTGTTAGGTAAAGACAGATTACTTTTGATTAACAATCAATTGAGAGAATTCTTCTCTTTAAGTACTTTTGAAAACTTATGATATCTTCAAGAATTTGGTTCTTGTTGATTTCTTCGTTTATATTAAGGTTCTTGGTTGGTATTTCCTATAGGGTCTCAATCTTCATATCAAGGTTGTCATACCCCGATTGTATCCTAATAATAGTAACCAAGAAACACTTGATTTCCATTACTAGTTTACCTTCCAGGAATGACATGATTTCATTAAACAGGATCTTTTAGTTGCTTGGATAGGATGAACAAACATATATAAGGCATAAATTAGTAAACAATTATCACATAATAAGATATTACAAACTCTATGCTTTATAAATCCTTACAATCCTTAGCTAATGATTCTAATGCACGTTACCTGCATCAAAAAGGTAAATAGAGATACATATATTCTGATTCTATACTAGTCTTTAAGCTTCTGGCTTTAATTTCTTATCGGGACCATACTCCTGCTAGTAATGAGCCAGGGTCGTAGAGTAAACCTGAAAGGGCTGTTGGAGTGTGAGCTAAAACACAAGCTCAGTGAATAACTAGAACTTACCACATAATACATACAAGTTATTTATCAATCATATGAAATGCATCAATCAAACATATGTACATTACAAGCTTGGATAACTCGGAATCCAAACATGATGAAGATTTACGCCCTCTCATCGGTTGAAGGATCATAATCTATGGTCCACCTACCCAGGAGAGACTAAGCTTTCAGGAAATAATAATGTTCAATTTAGTTATCTCTTTAAACTTATCATGTTTTATCATTTATTTCCTGTTTTAGCTTTAGAAACTCCACTAAGTGTTAGCTATTTCCATGTAATACCATAAGCGGCGTCCTTCATTTACCATTTAGTTCCTATGGTATTAACAGAACAAAGGTAATCTTGCAATTAACTAATAGCTCTCTTGCCTACATAATTCAAGCATTACCAAAGATCCAAAAAACTAATACGTAGTAGGCTACCACTTACTCAAATGCTATTCATGCAAAATATGTAATGCATGACAAATTTCTTTTATGGTACCAGTAGTTTTTATCAATTTGAAGGTGATTAAGCATTACAGACATTCAATCATGTTATATAGGTAATACAGACATATACAATTCCGTTGTCACTTATAATAGAGTGAATTGGCAATCAATACAATATCAGACACAATTTCCACAAACCACGCATTACACCAATTTTTCATTATCTTTTATTTTAAGATTCACTAACTCTACAAGCACAACCAATGTAATAAGATTGAGTTACTCACCTGCCCATGTTATTCAGTCGTAGTAATCGTCAGGAAAGTCCTCACCAATACCGTGTTACCTATTGAGATGAGTAATATAGTCATTAATTATACAAGACTATATAACCTAACTCCTATGAATATTTAAGTGTCCTAATGTGTTGTTGGACTTCTGTTTTATTATTAATTAATTCTTTGAGGATAAACCTTAAGTGTTAATTTATCTTTATCTCAAGTTACTTAATTTGATTTTGGTTTGATACTTAAATCTATTGATTGGGTACTCGGGAAGTTTAACAATCCAGCTAATTCATTTTCATTGTCTAAAACTATGAGTTTTCTTGTTATTTACTTAATAAATTTTTCTCGTAAAATATAGATATCTCTATATTCACAAATTTGGAGTATTTAAATTTCCATTGTTATCTAATTGTTTACAATTATTTATTTAAATACATATTTAGTATTCACTAGATTCGTAAAATTTTTCCTATAAACTAATTAAATACAAACTTAATGAAAATAAATTTATTAATATAGAGATTTGTTAACTTAATTACAATTATTTTCAAAATTTTTCTTTTTGCCGTAAATAAAAATATTAGTAACTATTCGCAATAATATAATAATAATTCCGAAAAAGACAATAGAATAAAATAAAGTAAAATAATTACTTTTCATAATAACAATACTTATATTATTTGTTTTACACTTTAATCCATACTAATTGTGAGTTCTTCTTAAATAATATTACTAAAATAACTTTAATCTTAACTTTTTTTGGTTTTTATTTTAGAATTCATATATATTATTTCAGGAATGATATTTTCAAAAATAATATTAATTTTAGAACTCTCTTAATAATATAAAAAAATATTGTTAATTATGATTATAAAATTCATTAAACTAGGATTAATTAGCAAGGATAATTTATATTAATAAAATCTTTTTTGGTTAATATTAATAGGTTCATTATAAATATTTAAATATTATATATTCAATAATAATACTAGAAAAATATTTCATTTTTTTAAATTTAAATATTTTTGAGATTATATTACTAAATATTAATATTACTCATAATCTTTCCAGAAAAATAAATAAATAAAGGAATAATAATAATAATTCTAAAATTATTTATATCATTAATTATTTTAAACTTTAATTTAGATAACTTTGTTTTTCTTTTTTTTTTTTTGAATTTTTGCCAAGGGGTACACGGGTGGAACACGTCCCGTGTTTCCCCCCTTGCTCATCGGGGAAGCACTGTTCATCTTCTTTCCCGATGAACCCAATCGATTTCCGACTTTGGAAAGTCGGTTTTCCGGTTCCTTTAAGCTTCTATAAGATCAAACTACTTAAATATCTCCATGAAACAGCAAAACAGCAACATGTTTCATGCTTTTTCGAATCATCAAGGTAGGTTAGGGTTTTCGAAAATCACCTTCGTCGTGGCTCCTTGATGAAATCTGAAGTTTCTAATGGACTTGGTTAGGTTCCTAAGATGTTCAGAAGTCAATCCCAATTCTTAGTTTCAAAAGAAAACACATGGAATTACATCAACTTACCTTGAGCTTGTTTTAAGCGTTTTTTCGCAGTTTTTGTCCTTAGATTAGAACTGGGTTAGTAGATGCGTTTTAAATCCGATTCTCAGGCTGATTCAACTACTAATAGGGAGTGGATTGATTCTGGAAAGTTTGGAAAAGGATGGTAGTCTTTGCTTCTCCTTTAAATGTTCTTGGTATATGTATATATAGAAGAAAAATGTGAGCGTGGGCTGTGTGTTTCCTTCTCCATAATTGATCCGAATTGCCTATAATTGTTGCTGTTTCATCAGTTTGTTTTGTTGTCATTAATGTAAGAATGATTTGGTTGGATTGACTTTTGTTGAATTATTGGGGAAGTTTCGGCTTACATGATTCAAGAAGATCAAAGCCCTTAAAAAAGTTTGAAAAAACATCTCCTGCAAGTGTTTGATATATATATATATATATTATTTAGATAATATTTAGTTATATTTTCGGGAAGTTTATTACATTAATCGGGTATAATTTAGCTAATATATGTAAGTTTATATGCAAAAATATTTTTAATGGATCCTACAAGATATTTAGTTTATCAAACAGTACAAATTTAAGTTTTAATTTTACTTGATTATTTGTTTAGAAAGATTTATCTCCCGCGATTTAGGTTTTCTAAGCTTGTTGGGTCAATTTTCGTTCAGGCTTCAAGGGCTTAAGAAAACCCTAATTTGAATACTAGTGTAGTTCAAATCTTTGTTTGAAGTCTAGATCTTGAGTTATATATCAGTTTATATTTTTATTGTGTATTTATAACTCTAACACTTTATCTTAAGATTGCCATTTTCTAACTATAAACATATTGGATCGATTAGTTAGTATCACCACAGATATAAAAGCTAAATTAGTTATATATACTAGATTTGGATACATGTAAACCCCGGAATTTTTCATATTAGTACACGACCTTACAATAGATTGTATAAACTAGATAATAGATTTAGATTCTAATCGAAGTCTAATAATAGATTAATATGTAGATTTTGTATAGATGAAGAATTTAGTAACCGAATAAAGAAATTCTTTAACCCTAGTTAATACCGAAAACGAGATTTCGTATCTTGAATAAATAATGCAAAATATGATCTAAAATTTAAACCTGAAACCTGATGTACCATTAGATTTAAATAGAAAACATGAATATAGAGATTAAATGATTGTTTTTGACCCCTATAATGATTCGAGATTAGAATAACAAGTAGTAATGAGTTTATATTTAGACTTAAACCCTAAATTCGAGATTCCTAGTTAAAATTAAAAGCTACTAATAATAATTCATGTTCAGTATCAAAACTAAAGATATATATATATAATTTGGTTTCTGTATTAAGTCCAATACTGCATAAATGATTATTTACGCTTATAAACAGGAAACGATGACTCAAAGATAAACCGTTCAAATTTTAAATACACAATGAAAATACAAACTGTTGAATAACTCAAAATCTAAACTCCAAACAAATAATCGGATCACGCTATTGTTCTAAACCGAGCTTTCTTAAGCTATTGAGGCCTGAAACAAAAATTGACCTAACGAGCTTAAGAAATTCAAATCGCGAGAGATAAAATTATACGAGTAAATAACTACGTATATATAAAAGTAAAAATTGTATTATTTGAAAATCTAAGTGTTTTGTATGACTTTATAAACATATGTTTGTACAAAAACTTCCAAATATTAGCTGATTTATACCCATATAACTTGTTAAATGATCTAAAATTAAACTAAATAAATAAACTAATATATATATATATATAAATTCGGCTGCTGATTTCGTGGTTTTGCCTTGGAGAAGAAGAGCCGAAAGTTGGTTTCAATAATGCAACAAAAGTCCACAAAAATCAACCACACAACCAACCAAATATTGCCAAATAAGCCTCACATTAATTACATGAAAATAACAGATGAAGAGGCAGCAAAAATCGGAGGAGAATTCGGAGGAAACAGCCGCAACTTCATCCTCCTTTCTTCTTTTATGTATACATGTATATTCAATGCTCATTATGGACAACAAACAAACCTCATCAATTCCTACACTCCTCAGCACGAAACTACATTCAAACATCAACCAAAACGAGCCAGAAACAGAAATCAAACTAAGCAAAATATTGGAGTTCGAATCAAAAGAGAAACAAAACCAAAAACCCTTAAAAACAAGCTCAAAGGTAAGTTGATACGATTCAAAGGATTTTCGTTCAAATCTAAGGATTGTGACTAACTTATAATTATCTTAGGAACGTAATAAACACAAACACGAGCTTCGGATTGCATCAAACAAGCTCCAACGAGGTAATACTTCAAAACCCTAGCTTTATGTTCTAAGAATCGAGATCTATATATATATACGTTTTTAAACGTGTTGAAAGTTGTTTTATATCCTTATATATGATATGTAAACACTTAGAAGTAGTTGGAGTATGTTTTAACGTGTAAAAATCAAAGAACATGAATTGAACCGAGGAGGAAGATGATGAACAGTACAACACTGCCTCAAGGCGGCAATGTAAACGCTGAACGCCGGCGGCTTACATAGATAGGCCGGCGGCTTATAGGCAGCTTACACTGATCAGAGGCTACGTAAAATAATTTTTCACGTAAAAGTTTGAATGAAAGCCAGCTTCCTGGAGATCTACGCCGATAGCGTAGAGCCGGCGTACGTTAAAAGCCGACAGCTTTCAAAGCCGGTGCACTTGATATGAAAAATTCTTTGAAAACCGTTTTACACCGGCACTTGGGGATGAAGGCCGGCGGCTTTGAGCCGGCGTACGCCCAAATTTTCTTAACGAAAGCATACTTTCAAAAATAAACAGAATATATATATATATCTTAAGTCTAATTAGTGTATTATATATATATGTACAACAATATAAGATTTATTACATATGATTAGAATAACTAGATCAATATCTAATAACTTTTTAAAACCCTAGAATTAAGAAAATATTTAGTATTAATTAAAGTAGTATTAGTCAAATATTTGTTCTAAAAAGATAGAATAGGCAAGAATGGAAATTGAAATAAACTAATTTCTTGAGTAATATAACTTCTATAAATAACAAAACAATTATGCGAGATAAAATAAGAGAAACACGACAACACTAAGTATTAATAATTACCAAAATATCGAGTCTAGGACACTAATCACATATAGGAATTTAGTTAATTTGTATTAATGAATACTTTGTCTTAAATAGGTGACTTTGACTCATTAGTGGATCTACCAGCGGATTACTACGACTGAGTCAGTATGAGCAGGTGAGTAATTCAGTCATATTGTACTGGTTGTGATTGTAAATAGTCAAATATATAATGCAAGATAATCAAATGAATGTTTGCTGAAAGTATGACTTGATTTGAGTGTATGATTATTAAAATATCTTTATAAAAGCGATAATGCAATGATTGATGTTGTGCAGTAGTATAATGATGATTGTGTGTAATGTATGGTCACTTTGAAATTGATTAAAACTTATTAACCTAACAAAATAATAAGAACATGCATTGCACAAATTGCATTATTGCATATATGGTTGTGACAGCCTGCTACGTATTAATATTTCGGATCTCTGTTTTCGATTGGTTGATCTAATGTGTAAGTTTTTCCAAGGTTCTCTTTCGTCTGGTGGTCCTATGAGGAACTAAAAGGCACTGAAGAATGTTGCCCGTAGAATCGCTTTGAAATGATTAATACTTAGGGAGTTTCTAAGGGAGTTGCAGGAGATGGTCAATTTAATCAACTATATTAAGAGTGATAACTTAAAATGAGAAATAACTGATGCTCCTGTGTACTTAGTCTCTCCTGGGCAGGTGGGTCATTAAGTTTTGGTTCTTCAACCCATTAAAAATATGGCGTAAATCTTTTTCCTATTTGGATTCTAGATCATCCAAACTTGTATCTGTACATATGGTTGAATGCTTGCATTGCATATGATTTGTTAATGACTTGCGTGATGTATGGTATGTCTAGTTATTCACTGAGCTGTGGTTTCGCTCATACTCCTACAGTCTTTTCAGGTTCACTTTACGACCCTGGTTAGTTACATCCAGGAACATGGCTTCAGTAAGAGCTTTGAAGCTAGAAGTCTACAGATATATTTTAGTTTGATGGTTATGTACTATTAGATTAGATTATTATGGTTTGTAATAGTTTTGTAATGTTTATTCACTAAGTTATTTCTTTCATATATTTGTTATTTCTTATCAAGCAACGAAAAAGATCCTGTTGTTTTGAAAACCTGTCATTCTCTGAAGGTAATCTAGTAATAGTATTCAAGTGTAACTTGTTTACTACTACTAGGGTACCCTCGGGCCGTGACAATACCCACTATGAAATCTTATCAATATAGTTTATTACTAACTAGGAATCTTGAATTTTAGGATTTAAGCCCAAGTATAGGTTCATTACTGCTCATTGTTTTAGTCTCAAGTCTTTGTTGGATACAAAAGTAGTCACTTAATTTCTATATTTAGGTTTTCCCATTTAATCTATTTGTTTGACAAGGATTCGGGTTTGGAATTTGAAGTTTCCTTTAATCATATCTTGAATTATCAATTCAAGATATGAAATCTCGTTTTTGGTATCAGTTGAGGTCAAAGAAGTTCTTTATTTAGTTTATGGATCCTAATCCGGCCAAATTTAAATTATGTATCTAATCTTGAGTTTTTGTTAACTTCTAGGTTTACTAGTTAGTTCATAATTTCTAATCTAGAGTCGTATCATATTGTGGAAGTTTCTGGGGTTTACAAAGGTTCTTAGGATTACTTAACCAATGGGTCAAGATCATTCCATCAAATTATACCAAGGTTCGTGAAATTTCATATCTAATTCTGAATATTCCATTAGATCAAGGTCTACATCAATTCTCAAAATCCGAAAAACTTCAAGATGCATGCTTAGCACGCATCACCATGTGATATACTATATGTATACTTTAAGAATAATGTTAACTCCACATTTAATCATCAAACATATCTCATATTCTCCAACTCTGACTGGCTAGCTATCTGTATCTTAGTAGCTATATCCCTTTTCACATGGATAACATAATAAGAAAATCATTTTTGAATCTTTTCTTCCCCTTTTTTTCTTAATAAGAGAATCACCATATGCTTATCCAAATGAAGCTGAGTCCAATAGTATTGCCTTCATAGCTATGTATATCAAATAATGACAAATGAAAACTCATCCAATTAATGTGTCTCGCACTTGAAACCTTGTTTTTTCTTTTCTTTTTTGGTATCCTTTATAGATCTTTATGTTTGGTTATAGATCCAACCCATATGGACCTATAATTAAGGAAATCCTCAATATACTACACATACTTAGAAGAAGACTTGGGTAATAAGGAGATTTGTGTAAAACAAAGGAGTTGAAATCATGTATGCTGTTACTGGAGGATCAAAGGCCACCGACCTTGATTAATATATAGCCGGCCTTGAATTTGAAATTTTATGCTGAGAGCATAAGTTTGGCAAGGCTGATATCTTAGTCAAAGCCGTTGGCATTGGGGGTCTAAGCCATCCATGAAGAGTTGGCCTTCATTTAGCTAAAATTAACGATGTTTTCAAAGCCGACCTCAGCTGCTAACCTTCTTTTTTATCGAGCTAACCTATGTTTGTTGCGTGTTTTCCTTTGTATTTTGGTATAAATACTCCTTATTTGTCTTAGGGTTTTTGTGGAGGCTATTCCTAAATCTCAGGGAGAGAGGCATATTGTTGTTGAAATCCACCATTTATGGTGATGATCTATGTGATCCACCAGTATTATCTAGTTAGAAAAACTGTTGTATCCTATTATTATTGATAGTGGAAGAAATTTGCATCGTGGTCCCATAGGTTTTCCCTAATTAGGGTTTTCCAAGTAAATCCTAGTGTTGTCATTTTTAGTTATGTATTTTTTGTTTATTTTGTTGTGATTGCTACAGGTAAGAGGAAAAATTGTTGTGATTACTTCCAGGTTAATTAAGGATTTTTCCTAACAAAGTGGTATCAGAGCGCTAGGTTGAAAAAGAAATCTAAGGTTTTGTTCTTGTATTGCAAGCATAGCGGAATTATCAGGTACGATGATGAAATTGAATTCATCAAATTACTTATATGGAAGTCTATGATAGAAGATTTGGTGTATTACAAAGATCTATATTTGCTTTTAGATGGTGATACTACGAAGCTAACAAATAAATCTGATGCAGATTAGGTAATCATGCATAAAAAAACTATCGATTATATCCAACAATATGTTGATCACAGTGTGTATCATTATATAGCCTACGAAACTAGAGCTGATATTTTATGGAGGAACTTAGAATCCATATTTAAGAGGCTGACTGCCTTGAATAAAACTCCCTTGATTAGGAGAGCGATGAATTTAAAGTATAAAGATGGATCCAATATGACTGAGCACTTGAATGATTTTCAAGGCTTGGTAAAGCAGTTATCTACTATGAAGCTTGTGCTTGAAGATGAGATTTAGGCATTTTTATTGTTGAGTTCACTACTTGAAAGCTGGGACACACTTGTGGTGTCTGTTAGTAATTCTGCTCCAGATGAAAAGCTTACCACTGTAAGGGTGAAAGACAGCTTGATGAACGAAGAAGCCAAAAGAAAAAAATTAGGTACAAATTCTGAGTCTCGAGCACTTGTTACTAATAAGCAAGAGAGGCGTGGTAGAAGCAAAACCAGAGGTTCATTTGATAAATATGACTGTGACAAACCAGGTAATTTCAAGAGAGAATGTAGATTATGGAAAAGAGAGCAAGTAAAGATAAAGGTGATGAAAAAGATGAAGACACAACTGCTGTAGCAGCAGGTGGTGAGATAATTGTTACATGGGATGAGGATTGCATTAGCCTTGCAGGTCATGATGGTGACTAGGTTATAGATTCTGATGCTTTCTTTCATGCGACAGCACATGGTGAATTTTTCTCATCCTATATTGCTGGTGATTATGGCAATGTTCGGATGGGAAATAATGAAACATCTAAAATTGTGGGCATTGGAAATGTTATTTTAGAGATTAACAGTGGTTACAGGCTTATTCTCAAAGATGTCAGATACATTCCAAATATCCGCCTGAACCTTATATCTACAGGGAAACTTGATGATGAAGGCTATCACAATCACTTTGGTGGAGGTAAATGGAAGCTCACCAACAGTTCTCTCATTGTGGCAAAAGGGAAGAAGAGTAATACCTTTTACTTAATGTCAACAAAACTAAGTAAAGGACATGTGAATCTAATTAATGACTATCACGCCCTTCCTAAACTCACTCACAAAGGCCCACCGCATGGGGGCACTCAAAAGCTGAGGAGTGATGCCGAAGAACGCAATGCTTAATTAGGTATTGTTTCAATTGATGAAAAGCGTTACCTTTAAAGCAAACAAAAGGCCTTGGTCATGGGTTTGATCCACTACGGCTGCAACTAGGATGTAAACCCTGAGATTTTTCATACAAATAGAAATAGATAGAAACATAAAAATAGAAAGTAGAAAGTTAATATAGGACTCAACTAAGACTTTAGAATAAAATCACGACTAATTGTGAACCTATATATATCTTCAAACCCTAAAATAAAGTCCTATAGATAGTAACATCTATCAAAGTTAAGATTTCATAATTGGTATCGAAAACTCAAAGTATAGAAACAAATTAAATAATATTTCAAGAGTATTAGAAAATAAACAATCAATAAACTTATAGTTAGAAAACAGTAATTTAAGGATAAACCGTTAGATTATAAATACACAATAAGAACAAAAACAAATTCATAACTCATAATCTAGATTCCAAATAAATATTTGAACCACACTATTGTTCTAAATAGGGAATTCTAAAGCTATTAGAGACTGAAACGAAAATTGGCCTATTAAGCTTAGAAAATCCTAATCGCGAGAGATAAAATCCTGAAAATAATTAATCGCGTAAACTTTAAACCTAAAGCTGAACTCAATAATAACTTAGAAAAATTGTAGAAACTTTAAATAAATTTTTAGGAGATAGAACTCATAAATAATTGTCATATTTGTACCCGTTTAACTTAATAAACTACCTAAAACTAAGCTAAATAATTAATTAAATAATATTATGATATATAATGGATATATACGATGCAAGTTGTATAAAATACATGGCTAGGATTGCATTGATATTAGTCGGCCAAATTTTTGAAACACAAGAGTAAAAAAAGAACAAATAAAAGTCAAGAAAAATGTATAATAGCCAATCAAAGTGAACCAAATAAACAAGCTTATTAAATGCATTATGGAAGCATGCAAGTTGAAGTAAAATTCGGTGGATCATCTCCTTCTTGGCTAAAAAAACATTGCTACCCTTCTTTGTATAAAAACACACAATAATGAGCTATAAACCAAAACCATTTAATCACTCTATATCAGCTCAAAGATGATAGCAACACAACCCCCAAACCACACAAGAAATAGCCTAAACTAGCAACAAAAACACTCTCAAATATAACCATTAGAACAAGCTTTGACAAGGCATAACATCAACTTAGAAAGGGAACAACAAAGGTAAGTAGAAATTCATTTTTAGTTTATTAAAGTGTTAAATATTGTCTTAAACGATGTTACTTATTAACTTAGGTTCATACCAAGACTTTGGGAAAGGTTTAGCATCATCATGTCAACTCCTATCAGGTAATATCCAACCATAACACCTTAACTATGTAATATACTATGCATAGAAGTTAGAAAATCTTATAGTATGAGGATTATGAGACGATATATATGCTGATATGTCACAAAAAACACTCTTAGAACATTAATAAACACATAGAAGTAGTTTAAATACAAGTATAATAGATATATGAGATAAGAAATTAAGTTTCAAATTGAAGAAAATCGGAGAAGATAATAAACAGTGTCAACACCGGTAGTGTATGTGCTTAATGTTGGCAGTATACATGGGTAAGCCAGTGTTTTTGAGACAATGTGCACTGGAACAGAAGCTACGTAAAATTCATTTTTACATAAAATGAACGAACGCCGGCAAATTGAAAACCAATGTCGACAACGTTGGAGTTGGCGTACGTTGTGAAGCTGGTAGCTTTAAGCTAGCGTACGCTGATAAAAAGATGCATGTAAAATATAAGAACGCCAGCATCTGGGTTTCAATGCCGGCAGTGTTGGACGCCGGCGTATATATACATTTTCTAAAACAAAGTATGTTTCGTCCCTAGCGATTATATATATATATATAAACAAAATATATTTATTAAAATAAATAAATACAAATATTTTAAAAGTAATAGGTTAAATATTTGTAAAGTATTAAACCCTAAAAAATATTAGAAAATATTATTATTACTATACTTTACAAATAAAGATAAATTACGATAATTGTTTAATACTTGTCTTATATAGATAAATATATAAGATTGGAAGTTTAAAATAAGCTAAAACAAATAATGTGATTTCTAAAAATAACTAGGTAATAATATAAAGACAAATAAAGAGAAACACGATGAAACTAAATGATAGGAAATAAATATTTGTTACTATAATAGGTTAACTAAGGAACGATACAAAGTAATAATAGTAGTAATGATAAAATGTTGATTTACGAAATACAAACTCTATCACCACCAAATAAAAATTTATATAAATAACAAATAAGATCAAGAAAAACAAAATGAAAATAAAACATCAAATAATATCTGTTACCACAAGGCCATTAAAAGACCAATACAGATAATAAAAATATTAGTATAGGACACTAGAACAATTGTAGGAGTTTAGTTATACAAGATATGTTTTATTAATGAATATTTAATCCATCTTAATAGGTGATATTGATACTTGTGAGGATTTCCCCGTTGATTATTATGATTAGCCAGTATGAGCATGTGAGTAACTCAGACTTATTACATTGTTTGTGGTTGTAACTTAGCTGTATCTTAAATGACAGATAATCACAAGATTTTGCTGTATGGGCTTGCAGATATTGTATGCTGTATGAATTGTTGGTTCCTAAGCTACTTTAATAATAGTGATAATAGATTTCTGTATGAACTTGTTGCTTGTATATTATATTACTATATGTATAATGATTGATCACCTTAAACCTGATTAAAAACTATTAGTACCATAAATGAAATGAACATGCATTGCATGATTTGCATAAGTAGTATTTGAGTAAGTGGTAGCCTACTACGTGTTAGTGTTTTGGATTTCTAATAATGCTTAGTCTTTTTAGGCTAATAGGTTATTAGTTCTACGCAAGATTACGTTTGTTCTGTCGGTACCATAGGAGCTAAATGGTAAATGAAGGATACCGCTTATGATATCACTATGAAATATCTAACACCTAGTGGAGTTTCTAAGGCTAAAAATAGAAAATGAGTGTTAAGATATGCTAAATTTAAAGTGATAATTAAAGTGAATATTGTTATTTTCCTATATGCTTAGCCTCTCTTGGGTAGGTGGGCCATAGTATTGTGTTCCTTCAACCACGATGAGAGGGCGTAAATCTCCATCCTACTTTAGATTCCGGATTATCTAGGCTTGTAATTGTGCATATGCTTGATTGATGCATTTCATATGATTGTCAATAAACTTGTTTGATATGTGGTAAGTTCTGGTTATTCACTGAGCTCATAGTTTCGCTCACACTCCTAAAGACATTTCAGGTTTACATTAGTCTGTAGCTCGTTACATCCAGGAGTATGATCCCAGTAAGAACTTATGAGCTGGATGTTCATAGGTCAAATCGGGATAAGTTGTTTGCTATTATTTCTAATATAGATTAGTTAGTATATCGTTTATCAGTTATGTATTTAGAGACTTATGGAAAGATTATATGATTTGTAATATCATTACGATATCCTGTACTTGTGATGACATATATTTACTAATTTATGTCTTATATGTGTTAATCATTTCTTATTGATGCAACTATAAGATCTTGTTGTTTGAAAATATGTCACTCTCTAATGGTTAACTAGTAATAATATACAAGTGTGGCTTGTATACTAATACTAGGGTACCCTCGAGGCGTGACATAAGATATTCCCATGCTAAGGAGAATAATACCTGATTAATTGTTGCATTCTTTGGCCTCCCTCTTCGGCCTTCGGGTGCCCCTATGTGGTGGGCCTTTGCGACTGAGTTTGGGTGGGGTGTGACATTAAAAAGGCACCTTTTTATTATCACTCCGCTCCACTCTCTAGCAATGGTGGATTGCATAGCCACATGCCCCCTCAGGGATGTGTAGGGAGAAGAGAGAACGTGGCCAACAATCAGGTATTGTTGCCTTCAAACAGAATTGACCCTAACTACAGCTGTAGTAGATCGAACCCAAGACTTGAGGCTTTTGTTTTCTCCAAAGGAAATGTCTTTCACCAATTAAGTTGACTTCTCCCTAGGTGTCCTTGAGGGGGCATATGGCTATGCGATCCACCTTCACTAGAGAGTGGACAGGTGTGACAACGACACTTCTATGGAGTTGACATAAGCGACTTGGTCACATGAGTGAGAAATGGCTTCAAATGCTTGTCATGAAACAAGTTTACTTGATGTAAAAGGTACTTCTTTGAAAACATACATTAATTGCCTTGCTGGTAAACAACATAGAATTGCATTTCAAAGAAATCTACCTGCTAGGAAATCTCATAGACTGGATTTGGTTCACACAGATGTGCGTCATATGAAAGACAGGACAGTAGGTGGTGCTCTTTATTTTGTAACATTCATTGATGATCACTTTAAGAAGTTGTGGACTTTTGCTTTGAGCTCCAAAGATTAGGTTCTATATGTGTTTAAGCAATTCCACACTAGAATAGAAAGAAAAAAGGAAGATAGTTGGTATGTGTTCGAGCAGATAATGGTACTGAATACAAAGGACCGTTTAAAGAATATTGCAAAGATCATAGGATTAAACTAGTGAAGACAGTTCCAAAGACCCCACAGCAGAACGACACAGCAAAGAGGATGATTCTCATCATGTAATGAGAGTGAAGTGTATGGTATCACATGCCAAGCTTCCTAAATCATTTTGGGGTGAAGCAATGAGAGCAGCTGTTGATCTGACAAATCTATCTCCCTTTTATGCTCTAGAAGGAGATGTCCCAAAAAGAGTATGGACAAGTAAATATATTTCATATAAACACTTAAGTGTGTTTGGTTGCATGGCATTTGTGTATATTCCCAAGGATGATAGAGCGAAACTTAATGCAAATTCAAAGTAATGCATTTTTCTACGTTATGCGCATGATGAATATGGTATAGGTTATGGGATCCAACAAGAAGAAGATTGTCAAAAGTAGAGATATGGTCTTTCTTGAAGACCAAAAAATTGAAGATATTAAGAAGCTTGAAAAATCTAAATCCTTAGACGAGATCCCTACAAATGTAGATCCAGTGTCCTCACTTGAAGATTCTAATGATGTAGGAGATTTAGACGAAGAGCCCTAAGAGCCTCATCAGCAGATTGAATTGAGGAGATCTTCAAGAGATCGAAGACCATTAGTTAGATACAGTCCAAATGAGTATATGATGCTAACTGATGAGGAGAGCATGAATGTTATCAAGAGGTAATAGTACATGAGCTGAAAAAGGAATGGGTCAAAGCCATGCAAGAAGAGATGAAATCTTTACATGAGAACAAGATTTATGATTTGGTGGAACTACCAAAGGGCAAGAATAAATGGGTATATAGATTGAAGATTAATGAAAATAGCTCTCAACTAAGATAGAAGGCGAGACTGGTTGTGAAGGGGTTCAATCAGAAGAAAAAGGTTGATTTTGATGAGATTTTCTCACCAGTGGTGAATATGGCTTCCATTCGGATTGTACTAAATATAGCAGCTAGTTTAAACCTAGAGATTGAGCAGATGGATGTGAAGACAACATTCTTCATGGTGACTTGGTGGAAGAAATCCATATAGAGTAGCTAGAGGGGTTTGAGGTCAAGGGGAAAGAGCACCTTCTTTAGAAATTGAAGAAAAGCTTATATGGTCTAAATAGGCTCCAAGGTAGTGGTATAAGAAGTTTGACTCCTTCATTATTGATTAGAGTTACACTAGGACTACATCAGATCATTGTGTTTTCTTAAAGAAGTTTGCCAATGGCGAGTTTCTTATACTCTTACTATATGTTGATGATATGATGATTATTGGCCATGATGCCAAGAAGATACAGGATCTAAAAATTAAATTGAGCAAGTCTTTCTCCATGAAAGACTTAGGACCCACATGCCAAATTCTTGGAATGAGAATTACTCGTGATAGGAAGAGCCAGAAATTGTCATTATCATAGGAGAAATATCTAGAAAAGGTGTTGGAGAGATTCAACATGAGCAAGGCAAAACCTATTTGTTCTCCACTTACAGGTCACTTCAAATTTAGTTCTCAACAGTGTCTTAAATTGAGACAGACAAAGAAGACATTATATGCTTCAACTATTGTTAGTCTAATGTATGTTATGATGTGCACTACACCGCATATTGCTCACGATATTGGTATTGTCAGTCGCTATCTCTCGAATTCAGGTAAAGAGCATTGAACTACTATTGAATGGATTCTTAAGCATCTCAAGGGCACATCCAGGTTAAGTTTATAGTTTGGTGGTAGTAAACCTGTATTAGAAAGATTTTCAGATGCTGATATGGCTGGAGATCTGGATTCTAGGAAGTCCACTTCAAGCTATCTTATTACATATGGGGGAAGCAGTGTCTTGGCAATCAAAATTGCAGAAGTGTGTTACATCATCTACCACTAAAGTAGAATATATTGCTGTGACTAAAGCCTACAAGGAAGTCTTGTGGATGAAGAAATTTCTAGAGGAGCTAGGTCAAGAGCAAGAAGACTTGAGGCTGTTTTGTGAAAGCAAGTACTATACATCTCAGTAAGAATCCAATGTTTCTTTTCAAATCCAAACACATTGGTGCTAGATATTATTAGATTTGAGATGTATTGAAATGAAAGCTTTTCAAGCTAGATTAGATCCACATTGATGATAATGCTTCAGATATGATGACCAAAGCTCTACCTAGAGACAAACTTGTTTGTTATAGATAGACAGTAGGTGTCATAGAACCCCCCATATGAGCGGGGGGGGGGGGGGGGAAGGTGGGGTGGGCATGGGAGGGAGGGTTTGTTGGTTGTAGATCCAACCTATATAGGTCTATAATCTAGGAAATCCTAAGTATACTACATATTTTTAGAAGAAGACTTGGATAATAAGGAGATTTGTGTAAAACAGAGGAGTTGAAATAATATATACTAGCACTGGAGGATCAAAGATTGCCAGCCTTGATTATCCTTCAATTTGGCATTTTTTGTTGAGAGCATAGGTTTGGCAAGGCCAATGGCTTCAAAGCCACCAACTTGGGGGTCTAGGCCTCCGGTGTAGAGTTGGCCTTCATTTGGCCAAAATTAATGGCATTTTCAATGTCAGTCTAAGTCGCCAGTCTTCATTTTTATCGAGCCAGCCTATGTTTGCTACGTGTTTTCCCTTTGTATTTTGGTATAAATACTTCTTATTTGTCTTATGGTTTTTGTGGAGGTTATTCCTAAATCCTAGAAAGAGAGTCTAGAGAGAGAGAGGCTTGTTGTTGTTGAGATACACTATTTGTGATGAAGATTCGTGTGATCTACTAGTGTTATCTAGTGAGAAAAACTATTGTATCCCATTATTGTTGATAGTGGAAGAAATTTATGTTGTAGTCCCATAGTTTTTCCCCAATTGGAGTTTTCTATGTAAATCTTGTTGTTGTTATTTTCAATTCTGTATTTTTTGTTTATTTGGTTGTGATCACTACAGGTAAAAGAAAAAATCATTATGATTACTTCTAGGTTAATTGAGGATTTTTCCTAACACTTTATTGGTAGGGTTTTTTATTTCACCCACTAATACCCTTTTTATACTTAATAAATTGCCTTTATTTGTTTCATCTATAAAATATCATGTTCCTAGTCTTTGACAAGAAAAAATGATTTCCTAGAGAAACAAAACAAATAATTATTCCCAAATAAATGATGATGTGTGTAGACTTGATTCTTGATCAAATTGTGTGTAGACTTCAAATTGTTGAAGTCACCTATGCCTTGGATAAATTATATATATATATATATATATATATACCCGTATATATTAATAAAACCATATCACAAAAGAAACATTAATTTCCAACCTCTTACCGTATCCATCTCCAACTTATCATAGCAAACGGTACCAGCAAATTCACTTAAATAAATAGACTTATCAGCTTCTTACTTGTCAAAGTCGTCCCCGTTGCCTGACCACTGAACATATATAATGATCATTATATCATATACTTCTTATCATACATCAACTATATTTAATCTTGCAAACGATATAAACAATATCCGATGATAAGTATACACTTTTTTGGAGAGATATTATTAAATTTAAAATCCAATGTTATCCGTTGAATATCGTAGAAGACATTTATTCCCCAAATAATGAGATGAAATCTTCTTTCTCCACACTTATCCCATGTTGGATCATAAATATTATATATATATGCCCACTAGTTTCTTTACTTATCAACAGAGTTAAAATATATATATATATATATATATAGTAGCAACACATCATCATCTCCTTAGAATGATACTGAATTTGGAATTCTAATCCAAGAATCCTTACGATATCTTGAAAGGTTGGATCTATCAACACTAAAGGCTATAGGATGCCTAACCCTTCTGATAACCATCAACAGGTGCATTGAACAACACAAGATACCGTTTAGGGAGTAAACTATAGAGAACAACAAGTATCATCACCTTATAGATCGAGTATGCCCTCTTCTTTCTTTTTTTTTTCCATCTGTATATATATATATATTTTTATTGATCTTTATTTGCTTTTGCTTGACTAGCTTATCATGACAATGGCAAATTTCAGCGAGATGATAATGGGGTAGCCAGAGACAATCCATATAAGCTTACAACAATAATTGTAGTAGTAGTAAGCATCATCTCTTGATATAATTATATATACAATTTGACCTGTTCTGGCTTCCACATATATTGTCTATGCTCAATGTGTTTGTCTTCGGCTTTCCTTTTGTGTTACTTGTATACTCCGCTAGCCGCCACAACTTCCTTGCATGATGCGCTTCAATAATTCTTCCTTATTATTATTTTTTTCTTTTTCATGAACTTTGCGAATCCATAGTAGTATCTCTAGTGCATAAAATCATCTCTAGATGGTTACAAGTTATGTACCGAAATTTGATAGGTTGATGAATGTATGGTGACATGTTGATGGATTGCTCCTCTCGCTGTCCATATTTCCTTGTTTTCACTTTGTATTGATTTGATATTGTACTTTTTTAAGTCATTATTGTCGAGCTTGGATTTTTCACTTTCTGGTTTCATTTCTCTTAATTCGATTTGTACCAAACCCTAACTCATTGAGTACAAACCATCGACTAGCAATTAAAAGAAATATATTTTTGAAAATATTTTGGAGTAAGACTGAAAAAAAAATATAAGTTAGAATCAATGAGTTGGTTAATTCTAACTTAGCTACTAGTCTACGAAAAAAATGGATTTAAAACTAAATTTTATAAAGTAAGATTTTGGATTTGGGGGTTATCCCATTAAAACCATATGGTCACGACTTAAAATTCATAACTTAAAATTTATCCTTTTAATGCTCAAAATAAATAAATAAGTAAATAAATAAATCAAATTTCATGAATTTCTATATCGACAATTCTATTTACAAATCAACAAAAAAATCACTTAATATTTACAACTTAACTAATTAATTCAAAATTTACAAGATAATGGAATAAAAATAATTTTTTTAGATTTTATGTCTCTTCGAAGGTGCCTATGTATCTGCTACTCGAGATCAGACAAACGTAGTTCTTTTTATAAAAAAAAAAATAATAATAATTTGTTGGTTACTTTTAATTTTTAGAACTCTTTTCATTTTATGTTCTTTAAATTTTGAGATTTTAAAAGAAGATCAAGCATTTTTAGATATATACCTACAAGCTATCAAATTCATTTGTATTTAAAAAAAAAAAACTAAATTTTTTCTATGTGGCAAAACATTTTACATGCATGTTTCCTTTTTTTATAATAATAATAATAATAATTAGGTTGGACTTGGAGCTAGAGTCAGGTTCAAGTTAGGTCTAGAGCTCCGATCGGAGTGGGTCGCCGGAGTTACTCGGGGATGATTAGGAATTTCAAAAATCACTATTTGATAGTTTTAAAGAGCCAAAACTTGTTAAATTGATCAAATGAAGGGTGGTGAGTTCCTAATGGTGGTTTTTTGGCTCGAAAACAACCAGAAATGGTGGTTTCGATCTTCACAAGCGGCGACGGTAGTATTTCTTGACTCAGAGTGGTGGCTAAGTTCCTAAGATCAATCTGAAGCTTCCAAAAGATAGATCAAGAACTCCTAATGCTTCCTATCACACTCAATTCACTCAAAAACTTCCTAAATCTATTGAACTCAAAAATTTCGAATTTAACCAAAATTTCCCAATCTTGGATTCAAACTTCTTTGGGTGTTTTTGTTGATTTATGATGATTGTGGATGATGAGAATAATGAATTCAACCCTATTTAACTAATAAGAGGTTGAATTAAGTGGAAATTTGATCAACTTCAAAGAACAAGTGCACATGCGAATTTGGGTTCCCGAGCTTGATTGATCACGTTTTTTGCAATTTTCAAGCGTAATTGACCTTAGAATTGTGTCGAGCATGTTTAAATGAGTTTAATTCATGATCTTGCAAGCTTAAATCATTGGAACAAGTCGAATTTTTGAAATTGTTCCATGCATGAAATGAGTGTGCATGCCATTTTCAATCCGAGATTCAAGTACCAAAATTTAATTGTTGGAACCAAAATTTGATTGAAACTTGTAGCATCCCGAGTGTTCTTTAAGATTTCCTCATTAATTTTTGTAAAAACAAATGGGAAATTGATAAAAAATGGCCTTGAAAATGGTCATTCGCAAGTGAAAACTGGGTTTACCTAGTGAAGAAGACGATGCACATGCTTTGCATGTGTGTCCCTCACATGCCTGTGCAGAAAAAAAAAATTGCATTCACTTTCTATGCAGATCGAACTTGGGTCTTCTATGTGTGTGAGCGTCGTTTCACCAATAGGCCATTTGGCTTGTGCCTCGATTTCTTATGGACTCAAATTGTATTTAAGGCTTCCAAAAATTTAGGTTTAATTAGATAAACCTAATTGAATTAATTCCAAAATAAATTTATAATAAAAATTAGTATTATATTAGACCTAAAAAATATTTTACAAAATTATTATTATTTATTACTATTTTTTCTCATTTTTCTCATTTCTCTCTCTTTTATTTCTTTTCTTTTTTTCTTTTTCTATTTTTTTTATTTTTTATTTCTTTTCCTTTCCTCTCTTCTCTTTTTTTTTCTATACTATTTTTTATAGTATTCATAACAATTTATGGGCTTAACAAAATATTAATTTTCACTATAAATTAAAGCCTTAAATAGGTAAAAATGGGATGTCTACACTTGTGATTTTGTACTATTGAACTTATTTTGACTCTACTGTAAGTAATTTTTTTTATTAAATTGGACACATTAAGACTTGTTCCGATGCAATGCTTGGTTTGTATTTGGCGTCTATGTAGCGGTATCACATATAGAAAATGTATATAGCTTTTTCCTTATGAACTTTTTTATTTCTTGTAGGATTTACTTATCAATAGGCATCGAGACACTATTAAGCAATGGCTAAAGTAATCATCTACTTGCTGTTTTCAGCACCCATCTATCATCCATCAAGTGACTTTTCTTAGTAGTCATTTATCATCCCTCAAACTTATAGCTAACTCAGTGCTATAAAATTCCCATTGATGGCATCGTGGATCATAGATGTGATCAACCAAATGGACTGGCTATTGCAAAACGGTCAATCACCCCCAATTCCGTCTCCTTGCAGTAGCTAGATCGATCAAAAAATTTCTGAGGATTTATTTTGGAGGAGGGTTAAGAAGAGAGATATCTATGCACCAAAACATTCTAACAACTCTTATTACTTCATCGAAGCCAGTCCAAACTAGGAGAGAATTCATAGTAGCGAACTCAGTGCTGCGCTTCTGGAATGAAAGAAAGGAGTTCCCACTCTCCTACACTCAATTTGCTTTCTCGAGACAAGCAATCGCAGGATGAGCGAAGTGGGCAAGACATATCTACGATGATCTCGAGAACAAAGACTCATTAAGATTTGCCAAAGTATATCGTGCCATCGATATCACAACATAGTCTAGTTTTCCTCCAACTGAAGATAAGAAGTTATGGTAAGTCGTTATCTCACGGTGGATTACCCAAACTCATACCTTTATTGCATTGTGGGGAGAGTTCACACCTACACTCAACGATGTGTACATGTTGTTAAGGCTTTATAAATTTTGGGCAAACTAACATTACCACCCTTTCTACTACACAAGAGGAGCAAGATATTCAAGCTGTGTTTGTAGCTGCACTAAAAGCAAGTAAAGTCAAAGAAAAGAAGTCTATCTTCACTTCCTGGATTAAGCATTTTTTTTCACAACAGAGATGAGGGTAGAGCCATAGTTTCAAAACTATGTCCTAATCATGTGTAAGCATTAACATTCCTTACATAAGCATGTACCTTCATTACTCTCCTTTTTTTTCTTCTTACTAGTCTCTCTCTTTTTTTCTTTTTCTTTTTTTTTTTTAATGTAGTTATGAGCTTTCTGCATTTGTGGCACTATGGCTATCAACATATGTTTTTCCCAGTGGACCAATAGAAGGATTGATCCCACTGCTATTCTTGTTGGCCATTCGTATAGCAAAGGCTAATGCTTTGCTTTAACGCCTTTTTACCTGGGTTCCTTCTATTGAGGCTTGGACTTGTATCATCATGCATCAATCCACTCAAAAGGGTGTTATGTTGTGTATTCACATGTAGATTTGGTGTTTTTATAGCTCTCCATCTATGAGCAGTTTCAAGCATACACATCTTCTCCCAATACTCAACACAATTCATAGCTAAAAGGTCCCATGGTGATGGCAATGTTAAAAAGATGGCCTATAAAGCTCCTATCAAATGTCATTGATGATGCTAATGAATTCACATTTTGACCTTATGTGAAGAGAATAGCTCGTAATGAAGATTGTTACAAGTTTTTTCGCTCCAAATCAGATGTCTCCATGACGCTGGTCAACAATCGTGAAAGTTTGGATTCTAGTGATGCACGGTATATCATGTGGTGTACCCTAGGGTATTTTCCATCACTACAAATATCATGCTCCAAAGGGTACCCTAAACGTGGCAGTCCACAGGGTATTAAATCTTAAGAATGACTTCCTTTAGTCATGCAAAAGTTGTAACACCATATGCAAGGTGTGCTTTCACAATAATAAAAGATAACGGTAGGATGTGTAGTTCAAGATAGTAAATAAATGGCATACAAGAAAATACTAAAGCATAAATTTTTATAACTCAAAGATTAATAGTCTTACATTTTCATAGAGGCATTCCCCCGACCAAATCTCTAAAAGCATAGTCCTATCATGGTCTTACTTAAAACAGATAACTGTAAATTGAAAGATTTTAAAGGAAATCTAATCTAGAGTCTTCCAATAGAATTCCCCAAATACTTCCCAAAAGATATGCACCTTACCTAGGTAAAAGGTGATCTCAGGTACAAAAACAGATGAACCAATGATATTAGAAATCTATTGGGGTGTAAGCTCGACTAGCTTAGCAAGAATATTCTCGAAATAATGTACTTGTACAAAATAAGTCAAACAAGTTATTGTTAAGTAAGCATATGACATGCAACATCCAAATGAGCAAACAATACATATGGTTAATCGGAATCCATATGCTTGAATGGGTTTACGCCCTCCATTCAGGTTAACGGTTTTAGGCCTATAAGACCATAGTTAAAAAAAATGTTTTTTTAGACTTTCGGGCTACTACATGCAGCAAAATTTTGTAGATTTTCGTGCTACTACTAACTACCACTACTATTCTCTCGTCCCATCAAAGGTATAGCAACAACTACAATGTGACTCATTTCGTGATATGCATGATCTAATTACTAAGCTAGCTCTTAACATATGTATAAAATATCTTTGGGGTTGATTAGAGAGATATACATGGACATTTCAACATGACATAAAAGACAATGATTAATCTATCAACAATTCAAGTTCCGATATACTTAGTTTATTTTAGCAACCACTACGTTCATAATCATCACCCATATAAATCCCTACATATATTCTCCATTTTTCTCTTTTCCTATTTCTAATGCTTCTAAACAACAAGCACATGCATAAGTACATAAAACAAGGAGATAAACTCATTTGGTCTTAGTGCAACTTAATTAAAATAATCCTAAAGTTAGGAAACTTCAAAATCTTTGTCATCTAGACAAAAGAAATACTCGAGATGCATATTTCATATAGATCCTATTTAAATTTCTAATTCTATTTTACTATTCGCATCATTTTTCCTAATTATGGAAGTTCTTACTTAAAACAGTCATAACTTACTCATTTTACGTCAGAAATCCACGTATGAGTAGTCGTTTTTTACCTACTTCGAATGCTCTATCCATTTCTAAAGTTATTTTAACATTTAAGATTGTTTAAGGGTCAAAATGGGCCAGTATAGATTGCGTCCTAAACATTCCAGCCTTTGTTGTTCTTATATTTCCAAGTCTTACTTTATTTGGACACTCTATGGCATGCATAAAAATATTCCTATTTTTGGAGATAATTTAATATTGATATTAATTTATATTATATGCATGATCCTAGTGATTTTGTTTTAAAATACAAATTTTGTAAAATAATCCTTCTTAGATAAGGTAAAAAGTTTAGTTTAAGGAAAAAATTGCTTTTAAGCCTTTTTATACAAAATTCCAATTCTTAGGTTCTTGAAAATGAGAAACTTATTTAGGAAACATGGTCTTGTATTCCTCTTAAGTTCATGAACGTTTTATTTTCATCATAACTCATTCTGGTTATCCATAAACACATATATTCATGTTGTTTTAGAAAAACATTCCAAGTTGCTATTAAAAGATGTGATTTTTAGGTTTGAACTTGTGAGAAAAATTGAGCTCATGACTTGCTTTAAATTTTATTTGTGATAAAAAGTTGCACATATAATGTAAAATAAAATTTTAAAAAATTTACATAACAAATAATTATCAACAGTTATGTTGTTGGGAGAGACCACCTTATCAAGGTAACAACAACTTTTATATTTTAGAAAATTTTCATTTTGGCATACTAACAACATCACTATGAATGAATAAGAATCTAGGAATTATTATGTAGTAAAAAAAAATTTAGGATTATAAAATCATATCAAGAATGAAGAAAATAGGTAGGAACATAAATAAACATTATGGAAGTCTTAGCTTGTTATTAAGATTTTCCAGGACTTGAATTTATTTCTAGTCACCATGATAAATAAAATAAAGCAAGCGTAAAGGGAATAAAATATGGAAATCTTAGACTTGCTTCCCGAGACTTGAAATAATTCCAGTCTCATAAATAAATAAAAGAAAATAGCAAGGAAGTAAACATGGGAGCCTAAAACTTTATCAAGGCTTTTTGAGACTTGAATTTTTCTAGTCTCTTTCGGACATGAAATTGGACAAGCCCAGGACTAGAAATTGACTATTCTTATTTAATAGCATGAAATAAGTAATGTGCATGCATAAAATCATGAAATAAAAAGTTAGATTAGTGAGCATTTAGGCTCTAATAATTATACATATTACATATACATATTGTAGTATAAAGGTTAAGTTAGTAACAAGAAAAATATATAAACATAAATATAAACATGAAGTCAAACATGACATGAACAATATATTATCTTTAAAATTCCATTCCCTACATATCTATCATGGGGCTTTTGTATGGAATTACAACACAATATTTTTGATGTTATGTAACATAATTCATGAAGGAGTTTTAGTGTTTACCTAAGATAGATGATGAAAGAAAATTTTAAGAGAACCAAGGGAATGTGTGTGTGTATGTGGCATGATTCTTGAGAGAGGGAGAGAAGAGTGTTTGAGAATTGATTTTTCAAGAGTTTTGTTATATTTTAAGAAGTGTGTGTAAGATATGAAGGTACAAAGGGGATATTTATAGAGATTTGTGAAGGGAATTTAATGGAATAAAAATAAATGGAAAAAGAAAAAGAATTAGAGGGTTAAAGAGGGAAGGGACGCCAGTTTATAGAGAGAGGGGAGAGAGAGAGATTAAAAAATATTTTTAGAAGAGAAAAGTAAGTAAGTAAAGTATAAGAGAAGTTATGTAAAAAGTAATATTGGAAATATAAATGTAAGAAATATGTGTGTAAGTTGTAAGAAGTAAATTGTAAGAAAAAGTAAGGATAAATGAATAGTAATAAATAATAGTTGAATAGTAAATAAGATAATTTAATTACCAATAATAGTAAAGATAAGTGTAAAGAGGCTATATCTAAAGTTTTTAATGGTCGTAAAATTTGTGTGTGACATTTTTACGAATTTTTATTACATTACGAGTCTAGATTGTTTGTTGAGATATTTTGCCTCGTTTTGTGTGTTGATGCCCTGATTTTGGAAATTGATCCCTTTGGCTCAGAAACAATTGAGTTTCTGCTGAATTTGATCTTTTTAGAGTATATGACATATCTTCGAATCATAAACCATGGTTATTACATTTTCATTGTTTTAGGGTTTTAGGGGTAGTCATGTTGGATCTAGAATCTCTAAGACTTAACATTGACCTAGGTTGACTTTAGGGTTTCGATTTGAACTTTGGCTCTATGATTTACTTATAAAATTACCTAGAAATCTAAAGGTTTACAACAAGATAGAAAGAACTCCATCGATAATTTTCTAGAGTAGAGAGTGATGGTATAGTCACACCATAGAGTTACTCATTAGCTCGGTTTTGATTAAGGAGTACCTCGATTGATTCATCCATCAGATGGCTTTAATCATTGGTGTAAATCATTTTCTCCATAACATAACAATTTGATTCATCCTCATGTACAACAACTATTCTTTCCTTCCGTTTGTCACGTACGAGTACCTACAACAGGCTGGATAATCTATTAGATATGTTGCATGGAAAGCTTTAAAAAATATGCATATGCTGCAGTACCCAATACTTTAGAGGTACCTAGCATGTTCAAATACAAGTTTTACCTCCGTCTTCCATCAAAACACGTGGTCCCCAACGATTCCTAGGCTAAGTTAAAGACAAGTCATGTCTCACATGATAAAATGAAGATGACTTAGGATTCTTAAGCCAACATAAGGGTGACTCATGATTCTCAAGTTGGCCTCGAACGACTTATGATTCCCAAGCTAAACTGAAAATGATCCATCAATCGACTTCTTTGCCAAATGTTTGTCTAACTAAGCACACTTGTATTCACGAGGTATTGTATTGATGCAACTCTATTCATATTTCATGTTCGTTTTCTTTCTTTATTATACTAATGCAGCTCTCTCTTCTTTTTCTTTTTCTTTTTTTTTTTGTAGGTGGTGGAATATACCAACTTAACTTGTTAACCAGCTAACAACATCGTTGATACCTACGCTCCTCCCAATAGTGCTATAACATTGCTTTTCTAACCTATATGATCATCATGAGGAATTTCATTCCAAAAGGCATCATGTCTCAACTGTATTGATGAACGAGGACAATGAAGATACAGACCCATTAAGGAGCAAAAGCACACACAATCTTATTGATAACAAAGAGGAAGCTCCATCAACAGTTGAGGATGAAGAAGTTGATGACACAGAGATTGTAGCCAAGTCTAGTGAGACAGAGAGGTATAAGATGTATGAAGGAGACTTCGGATCAATACATCTTGAGTGGTGATAAGTATCTAAAGACCCTTATTATTCACATTATTTTGATATGATATTATATTGATTTTATGCGAATTATTAAAGAAAATGATAATTTTTTTGGTTAAATGTCAATTTCAGGGATAAAAGAAGGTATTGAGCCTAATGAAGATATTTTGATGGGTTAAGGAAGATTTTGATGAAGAACTGGGGAAAGTGAAGATTTACAACATACATGACCATTTTTACATAAGCTATGCAGAACACTAGTGTAGAGTGTGAAAAGTGTCCAACAAATAATTTCAAAGTGCATAAGGAGGCTACACAAGATGTACAAAATACCTACATAGAAGTTAGGAGGAGATTAGAAGTAGATTATATTGTGCATGACTATCCTATATAGGCCGTGCTAGCGGGTCGTGTAGCCTTGAAATTCGCAATTTTCACCAGTTTGCATTCTACATGGGCTTCGAATACGGCTATATAGGATGCCCATACAAAACCAATTTTGTATTTCCCTAAAATAGCTTCCATTACTCATCTTTAAAGAGACACATCGTTATTTTTAGTAACCCTAGAGAGAAAAATAAGTGCTTTCAAGTGGGAAAACGCCAAAGGTTATTGAAGATCACAAGATATTATTCTTAAGGGTTGTAATCCTGTCTTTTTTTCTTTATCTATTTTTCCTTGTTTTGCCATTGTAGTCGTCTTCATATGGAAAAATAGATTATTATATCCTAGGTCTTGAGAAATCCTGACCTTAATGTAGAGATTGAATACTTTTGTTAATGGAATTCTATGTTTCTTGAATCTTTTCATGTGTTTATACTTCTTGATTTAATATGTGCGTAGTATTATATCATTGTATGATTCTTGTTGATTTAATTGATGGATTGATTAATGAGATAGATTTAGCATGAATAGAAAAGTTTGAATGTGACTCTAGACGTAGATTGCATGCATTTTCTGCATAAATATTTGTTCTTTTTAAGGAATCATGAACTTTAATGAAATTTTGTATACATCTACTGATGAAAGACATTTCCATTAGACGTATAGGGTTAGAATTCAATCATCTCGATAGAGAGATTGATAAAATTAGGGATTCCTACATTTCAAGAACTTAAAAATCCATTAATGAATGTCTTATAAGGAATTGGAAATATGGTTAGTGGCAAATCAAGATCTAGGGTATGTTTTGTGATTGATATATATATATATATATATATTGAAAAGCGTGAATTTCCTTGTTCTAAGATTAATTAATTAGTAGTTATTAATTTTTCTTTCTATCATTGATTTATACTAGTTGAATAGTAGAATTAAGATGAGTACTGATAGTTATAGGTTCTGGTGGAAGGACCCCTGTGCTAATCTATGCTATAATCAATAGGTACACTTGCCTAGGATTAGGGTTAAAATTGAATTTGATTGATTGCGATTAACAGTCAAATCCATCAAGCAGCCTAAGAAGAGACATATGCTGATGCTTTGCTTCGAGTGGGAACTTATGGTAGTGAGGCTAATATTACATCCATTAATGTTTAACAACATTCCTCCCCGTTTGATGAGGTTCCTTCACTTACCATATCTTCTACTCATGCTACCACTTTTTCTAATATCCCTCCTCCCTTAGTTGGTGGCAATTCATTGCAATACGAGACATCAACTCATAATACAAGAGCAACCACCAATGAGATTGCATGGATTCACCGTACCTTCTCATCTTGTAGAGTCACTAGAATGGTTGTACTCCATAGAGGGAGAATTCTAGATAGGGTGCTTTGTTATAGATATGAATGTAGCTAATGTTATGATAACCATGTTTTGGTAAGCCATTCAATTTCTTGATAGGCCATGGGATTCATTGTTGACCGAGGAGCTTGAGTTGTTGATCAAGGGGATTACCGAGGCTCATGGACTTAATTCCAAAGTTGGAAGTTTAGAGCATGTTACTAGTAGAGCCTAAAGAATGTTGAGTTGCCATGCAGTTCTACAAAGACATAACAAGTTAAGAGCTGAACTTAAGGAGGCAAAGTTTGAGATAAGAAGACTTCTTGGTGATGAGGACACTCTATAGTTATAAAGTCAAACATTGGCCATTGAGTTGATAATTGATTTCTTGCACCAACATTTGATGTTTGCTATTTTTTATCTTTTCTTATTTTTTAGCACTTTGTATCAAAACATTTAGATTTGGAATGAATAGTATTTCTATTTTTTTTATTTAGTTCATCATGCTTATATTGCGTTTTTTTTTATTGTTGTGTGCTTATAAGTTACTATATTCACTAAGAAGGAAAAAATTGCTATTCATATGGAAACAAGATTAAGCTTGCAAGGCTATTGTCTAAGCCTTTTAGTAGGTACTCGCACATCGAAGGATGCTTTCGCTTGCACACGGTGAACCATTACAACATGTTTAATTACATTAAAGTGATAATAATGATATATATTACCCAGCTAAGAAAGATATATAGAGCAGTTAAAGGGGTATTACCCACTACTTAATCATTGATCCTGTAAGTACAAATATTTTAAATTAAAGAATTTGATATCATGTTTCTAGGAGACTACGTTCTTACAAGCTAGCAATTCACAAGTAAAATTAACATCACGCACTTAGAGCATAGGTTTCTTGTCTACAGTTGCGATGCTTAATTTATTTATTGTGTTCATGCATTATGTGTTAAATGTGCACTAAGGAGATGAATCTCTAACTTTGCAGCAACATAAATTATTGATAAGAATAACATAAAAAAAATGAGCTCATACTGTATAAGCTTTTTATTTCAATAATATGACTAGGAATACATCATGCTTTCATAGATGAAACTTCTTAATATATTGAAATTTCACAGGAGCAATAATAGCATCTGTTTTTGGATTTCAAAGTTTACAATAGCCACTTTCATGAACTTTTTCAATGACAAAAGGTCCTTCCCACTTTGGTGCTAGAATCCCTCGACATACATGATTTGCAGCACGAAGGACAATATCTCCTTGTTGAAAAGATCGTTTTCAAATAGTTTGATCATAAGCAATGCTTAGGCGCTACAAATAATTAGTAAGGTTATGCTTGGCCATGTCATGCCGCACATCTAGTGCTTCGAAATCCATCATTCGCTGAATATATGGCTCTAACTCTGCAGTGATAGCTAAGCATGCAAATGGAATCAACACTTCTATTAGCAATGTTGCTTTAGCTCTGTAAACTAGAAAGAAAGGTATCACTTGTGTTAGCCCTCGCTTAGAAGTCCTGTAAGCCCAAAGAGCGAGTGTTAACTTGTCATGCCACTCCTTATAATTGTCATGCACCATGTAGCTAAGCACTTTCAATAGGCTCTTGTTTGTGGCTTCTACTTAGCCATTTCCTTTGGTGTAGTATGGTGTGGACTTGACATGATCGATATGTAAGAAGAAAGCAGCTGTCGCACAATATAATTGATGAAGGGGTTCCATTATTGGATATTATGTGCTTTGGGATGCCTAATCTACATATGATATGTTCCTTCATAAAGCTTGCCACCGCTAGTCCTGTTGCCTTCTTTAGTGGAATTGCCTCTACTCATTTAGCGAAGCACTCAATTCCTACGAAAATCCAGATGTAACCTCTACATGGTGGGTGTATGGGGGCAATTAGATTAAATGCCCAAGTATGGAATGGCTAAGGAGTACTCAAACTATGAAATGCAACAGTAGGGGCATGGATCACATCTCTGTGTTGTTGACAAACAACATACTTTTTAGCAAAGTTGAAATGGTCTATTTCCATTGTTAGCCAATAATACCCCCGTCTTAAGTAGATGGTAATATAATTTTCTTCTTCATTGATGTTCTCCATAATCTCCCGCATGTACTTCTAATAATATCATCTTTGTCTTAAGAGATGCTACACATCTTAGGGGTTTTCCCATAAATGATACCCTGTATAATCCACCCTCGTGCATTAGATATTTTCTTGCCTTCCTCTTCACAAGTCTAGCATTTGTTTTGTTGGTCGAAAAAACATTGTTTTTTAATTAAATAGTAGTGATGAAATTACATTCCCCTTTATCTAGCAATTCAACACACTTTAGATAGTGTACTTGTACTTGAGACACATCTTTGGACATAGAGGGCCAATAACACCCTACACGTTGAATGCAGCGATATAGAACTGGGCCCTCTTCTCCACACCATACTTTATGTACTTATTCAATGTGAGAAGAGCTTCCTTCATGCCAGTACACCAGGATAAGATACCTTATAGGCGTTTGTAGTATAATACATAATGATACTAATAAAATTTTTTAGTGTGGTAATAGAAGCAGCACTAAGATATGCTAATTGTTCCTTATTGGTGTGCACCAATCATTATGTGCTTCTTCTTCCTCTCCAGTGAGCTTGATTGTTGTACATGGAATGGATTTCTTGACTACTCAAACATATAAGCTACTATCATTGCCCTAGATCGAGACTTTAGATGCTAATGTAGCTAATACATTAGCATATCTATTGATGAATTATGTTGTGTGTTCATACCATAATGAGTGGAGTTTGCTAACTAGGGCCTTTGCTATAGCCTGATAAGGCTCAAGTGCAAGTTCTTTGATGTCATACTTACCACTAACTTATTTAATTATCAAGTTAGAATCACCACGGATGCATATGTGTTGTGCTCCAATCTCTTGGGTAGTAACTAAGCCAAACAAGAGGGCTTCATATTCAGTTGCATTATTGGTGCATGGAAAGTCAAGCTTAAAGGCTAGAGGTATCCCATAGCCTTTAGGATTGGTAAGTACAACTTTTGCCCCCATCTATTTCTTCCTGCAGAGCGTCAAACTGGATTAACCATTCTCCATCTATTTCAGCCATAAGAGAATCCTTATGGAACTCTGTGGGTATGGCATCGATAGTTGTTGCCTCATGCGCATTGGGTAATTGCGTCAATAAGTCAACCGAAGCTTGTGATTTGATCGCTTTGGGAGAGTGTATAATGGTGTCAAATTCTCCAAGGAGGAGTACCCACTTAGCAGTTTAACTAGATAGTGTTGGTTGTGATAGTAAGTATTTAATAGGATCCAAGTGAATGACAAGGATGATCTTGTGTGTTAAGAAGTAGTATCGTAAATTTTGTGTGGAAAATACTAGTGTGAGACAATGCGTTTTGCAAGCTGTGTATTGAACCTCATTCCTGGTAGCACTCGAATCAAGTAATCAATTGGTCAATTCCAAGCCATCTACTTCTTGTGTAAGAAAATCCCCAATGAAGTTATCAGTTGACATAAGGTACAAGATCATTAGCAATCCTAATTTCATGTGATTGTTCTAATTCGAGTGGGACTTGTTCCCTCATGAGTTGTTGGAGGGGTATGAGATTTCTACAAGACCAAGCACAAAGCATCTGACATAGGAGACTTTGCCTATGACACTCTTTAATTCCTTTTGATTTCTTAGTGAAGGCATCAACTAAATTGATTGTACTGTCATAGGATAGACATCAATCCCTTTTCAATGAACCCCAAAATTGAGAAACTTCCTTAATGGTACTCTAAACACACACTTCAAAGGGTTCATTCGGATTTTGTAAACTCAACACCATTCAAATACTTTCTTCAAGTGGACTAGGTAATCGGGTGCTCGTCTTGACTTGATGACGATGTCATCAACATAATCCTCCATGAAATTATGCATCAAGTCATGGATTATTACAGTCATTGCACGCTTGTGTGTGGCACTAGCATTCTTCAATCTAAATGGCATGACTGTGTAGTGGAAATTTCCTACAGGTGTGCGAAAAGTAGTGCATTTAGTATCTCCAATGGCCATCTTAATTTGATTGTAGCCACTGAATTTATTCATGAATGAAAATAACTTGTGTCCTACTGTGTCATCCACTAACATGTCAACATTAGGGAGTGCGAAGTCATCTTTTGGGCAAGCTTTGTTGATCCCGAAAGTCAACACATATGTGTAGTTGACCATTTTTCTTCTTTACCAGGACAATATTTGCTAGCCAAAATAAGTTTAATGAAACCTACTCTAAGTAACTTCTCAAATTTTGCCTTGATTTGCAGCTCTACTTTTAGTTTGAAGACTTGCGATCCTTGCTTTACAGGCTTGATCCCTGGTATAATGTTTAATCTATACACCATAAGATTGGGGTTAAGTCCTGGCATCTCCTCATATGCCCAGGCAAAAATATCATTGTATTTTTTTAGTAGTGCTATGAGAGGAGTTTTGATTTCTTATGGAAGACTTTTGCTTCTGAAGATTGGCCATGGCAACTCGCCTAAACGCACTAAATCCAACTCTTCTATCTCCTTAGTTTGAGACTTAATTTGATCTTGCATTTGTAAGGGGGGTGGGTTATGGCTCTTGAATTGGTGTGGGGTCTAAAGAAGATAAGCAAACTTCTTCAAGCCCCTGAGACTATCATAAAGGGTATACTTTTCGTCCGTCTTCCCTAATGAAACCATTAATTTCTCGGACTGCTTTTCTTTTCTTCTTAACCCCATGAAACCATGCTTCTTTCTCTTTTTCTGTTGGCCCTTCTGAATTTTTTCCTACATAGGTAATGGGGTATTAGTGGGTCTCGTAATTGTCGTTTCTCTTTCTTCAGTGAATTCATCGATGAGGACTAATTAAATAAAGTATGACTCATTGTATTCAAAAGGTTTTTTGGTGGCTAAGATGAATACGTCTTTTCCTTTCCAATGACCTTTGATGCATTATTGCCATGTGAAAGGTATTAAATGGTAATCGTGCAGCCATTTCTGATAGATGAGTAAGTGGTAGGAGACTGGAGCTTCGATCACATGAAAAGTGGTAGAACATTGGATAAGCCTAATCTTGAGATTCTCATTTATGTATCCTATTGTATATGTGAAAAGTGGTTGAAGCCATTTACAGATATAGGTTGTTTAACCAGTTGTTTGATGTCAAGCTTAACGACTTTGAATGTAATCATAGGCGTGGTGTTTACAGAGGAACCATTGTCTATAAATGTTCTCCTCTTATGGTAGCCATTGAGTAAACTTTCTATATATAGATAGCGGTTATGATTTGGATTCTTTACACATATATCTGCATCATAAAATAAGATTGCATTATTGTGTGCACTACCATTCTTCTCGCAAGCTGCATTATGTTGCACTCTGCATATTGACCTTTAGATATTTGCACAAGTGCAGATGCTGTTACTAGCCATGCCTTTTCATTGAAAGTTAGGAGAGCAAAGAAACTCCTAGAGTTTGAAGATGTCAGTAGAGCTAACATAATAGGTGAACACCTAAGTTCTCTTCCTTCTGTTGATTTTCTTTCATCATCTTTCGTCTCGACATGTGGCACCTCATTTGTCTCTGACATTGAAGGGTCATAGGTGATAACATTTATGGTACCAGGCTACTTGTTATGCATAAGTAGTGGATTGTTCCTAACATCACTATCATCAATGATAAGTTCCCCATTTTGCACTCTCTCAATCTTTAGTGGGATAACCCACTGTTCTGTGAAACCTACAAGACTTGGGATTATTCTTTTCTTCAGCTGTAGGTAAATGTTCAACCCTTGAGACTTTAACATTCTTATCTTATAGTCATTTGTGAAGCATTTCGTGTACTTTACCCACTAAGCATGGGTAAGATAATAATGATGTAGGGCTTCTGGACTTCTTACCTCTTGGCTTCTTCCCTCCCCTAGAGTTATTGCCTGGGGCCAAGTTCACAAATGAAGCCCTTTTGTTAAACCTTCCATTTTCTCCTCTTTGTGGTCTGACAGAATTGTTACTCATTTATGCATTCTAAAATAAAGTGGCAAAGGAAACCAATGAAAGGTTGTCAAAGTGTACTGCGTACTTAGTAAACATTTCTTGAATACATATTTTCTCCATTTCTTTCTCATCATACGTGTCATGGATGTCAAGGGAGCGTTCTCTAAAGTGCTCAATATAATGCATCAAGTCCTCTTTGGGCTTTTGTCGAATGTGTCCCATGTCATTCAGAGTGACCCATTCCTAGATCCAAGAGGAAGGTTGACATACCAAGTGTATGCGTTTTCTATGACAGACTTAGAAAATTCTTTTAATTTCAAGACATCGTCTAAGCCAGAAACTTCTAAAGTCTCAATAAACTTCAACCTATGCTCTTTCACACTTCCTTTTTTGCCATTAAATAGCATGAACTTAGGACTTATATAGTCCTTAGAATATGGTTTAGTAGCAATATGCTAGTTGTATGGGAGTTTAAGATCCAACACTCCTATAGTTGATTTTGTCTGAATCTCTTTCAAATAATTGTCAAGATCCTCCTTAGTAACCAATGAGCCTCTTGGAGTAGACACTGCAGCCTCTACAAGCACAGTAAGTGTTGGATTTAAGTTGAGATACTATTTCATCAATCGCCACCTAAGAGATGGTAAGTGAAGATGAAGAACCTCCGAGCTGAATTCTTATATTCCCTGCCTCAATGTTGAGTATTGTGTTGCAATAGGTTCTGGTGTACGAACTTGCTCATTATTTCCTAGAGTGGCATTTACATTAGTATTTAAAGTATTAGGTAGTTGAGTTTCTTGGGCGGTGCATGTCTATGCAGCAATAGCAGAGTTTGATGAGGACATTTCTTGTTACACAATAGCAAAAGCGACTGCAGTAAGCATGAACAGAGCCATCATGGTGATGAACTCTCTCATAATCTTGGTATTCTCTTGCATTTCACGCACAAGCTACACATAGTAGAGTATAGCTACTTACATTGCATTGTCATTAGGATTTACACTTTCAAGTGGCAGCATTTTTTGTTCTCTAGTATCAGTGTTGGTGTTAAAGTCTTAACGAGTGCCGTCGTTAGGATTAGTTGGTCTTTTCTTGAGGATATCATTGTCAAGTTGTCAACTTCTCTCCTAGTAGAGTCACAAAAAATGTAGATGATTGGATCCAGTTGCACTGGGCTTGTACTATACATGGCTTTAAAGGAGTGACTTAGTAATAGTATGTAAGGATGACTTATGAAGAGATAACAGGGAGGAGGAGTAAGCAATTTTAGATAGCTCGAGCGCACGCTTGATAGGTGGTGGAGCTATATAGTATCAACCCTACAATTCCTAGAGAGAGGTAATACGTTCTTCATTTTAAATCTTATTTGATCTCTAGGATTACAATCCGATAGCACAACAAAATTTCTCTGAATATATGAAAAATCTCTCAAATAGGGAGGACTCTTGAGGTATTTGTAGAGTTTAAATGTTGATGATATCAGTTAGATCATACGGAGTGTCAACGGTCAAGATGAGTCATTCAATTAATGGATCCTTCAATAGGCTCATATTGAGTTTAAGCCCATGAGAGCCTCTTTTAAGTGCAAGAGCTTATCTGAGAAAGGTTAAGAGCGGACAAGCCGATCCAATGATTTTTACTTCAAACCCACCATGCTAAATCTCGCATAAGTCGTCCTAAAACGTAGCTTAGACTCTTTATGCCCTGTCACATAGCCGAAGAGTCAAATTTAGATATAATTTTATATATAATTAAATTTAATCCTCTACACAATGCATAAGTTATAGTTGGTAGAACCATTCTCATGACAATGCTCACTTTAATAACTAGTCCACTTTTTTAAATCATTAAGATGATAGCTTATGTATAAGGTACATATAAAGCTTATCAATACAAGTTTTTCATATATGTTAAAGTGAGAGAACGTTACTTCTAGTTTTCTCTCTCACTCTTATTTTTATTTCATTCTTAGCTAATTGCACTTTTACGTTCTTTCTAAGCATTTTGACCATTTGTCTTTACCTTCTGCCTTTGCCTCTACTTTTGTATTTTATTTTTATTTACGTATATCTCCTACAAACTTATCAGCATCATATCTTAAGGGACTTGTGAGGTGGTAGCTTTTAGCTAATCTACATTGGTCAAACCTCCTTTGTTTGCAAGGGAAAATTATCACATTTGGGCCATAAAAAATGAAGGTGTATTGGATGAAGTGGATGAAGAACCATTGACACATGAAGGTAACACCATGTTGGTTAACGAGGCATGAAGTGACTATTGTAAGAAAACCTAAAGCACTCAAGTGTGATGATAATGTGAAGGGGTACTTTTCAAAATGTACTCTTGGAAAATGTGAACAAAATGAGGTTATTATAAGGTAGTAGAGAAGATTCTTATTAGCTTACTAGTTAAATTTGAGTCTAGATGCTATTAAATGAGGAATCTGGCGATTTAAAAGTCCTTTCTATTATGAAACTTATTAGCAAGCTACAAATGTAAGATTAGAAAAAAAAGTATAAGTGATGAAGCTACCTCAAAGAGAGCCTTATTATAAGTTAGATAGTATTGGAAATCACTCATCTATAAAAGAGAACATAATGAATGAGAATGTTAAAGCCAGAAAAGGAAAGCCTATTAGTGGTTCATTTAATGTATGGAAGAAGCAAATGTAACTTTTGCCATAAAGGTAATAACCAAGAGAAGCATTGTAGCTACAGGGGGAAGGCTCCCATTTAATGTAGATTCTATAATAAATGGGGCCACATTGAGAAAATTATAAAATGAAGAAAAATGAAGATGAAAAAACTACCTTAGCAACATGCAAATCTACCAATGAACAAAAAGATGATGAATGTGATAAGTTGTTCATAGAATCCTAATTTGATCATGTCAATGATGATAAAGTATGGTTAATTGATTATGGTTGTACAAGTCACATTGCTAAAGATGAAGGTTTATCTTGTGAATTGGATAGATAAGTGAAAACTAATGTGAAGCTTAGAATTGGGAATGTGATTCACACTCAATAGAAGGGGTCTGTCCCTATCTACACTCATCAAGACTCCAAATAATACTCATGATTTCCTTTTCATGCCTTAGAATAACATATACTTAGTATAGATCAATTGCTTGCAAATGACTATTTTTTATCTTTTAAAGATAGATTATACTCTATTTATAATTCCCATGAATGCTTAATTACCGAAGGTGCTACGGAGGATAGAAGGTTCACTTTACAGTGGAACAACACGGGTGATCATGTTAATTTTGAGCTAAGCATGAATCCTATTATAGCACAGGAGATATGGACACTTTGATCTTCTTGGAATTAGAAATATGTAGTTGAAAGGATCAACAAAAGATTTACTAGAATTCTTAATTATTTATAATTGCTTGGTTCTATTTTGATTGATTCAATTTTGGTTCATACTGATCATTGATCGAGTTTTTCAAATTTATAAATGTTTTCTAAATCAGTTTCAATAACTACAGTCTCACAGGCAAGCGTTCCCATTAGAAGTGGCATGGATAATGATATAGGTCGGTCCCAAGGGAATGGTTGACAGCTAGTGTACTTCCAACTTCACCAATTGTCTAGCCAAAGAATGGTTTTAGAAAAATTATAAAAAAAAAAAGAACTATGCTAAGTTAGGAATATTCATAAGCGTTTAATGGGTAAAATAAGAAATAAGCATGTGACTTCTATGAAACAACAGCTCGGGGTTACTTCACTAATTCCTTATCAAAATGATTTCTTAAAAACAATAAACTTCTTAAAAGCTATTTGAATTATGTGTTTATACCGCCAGATTCTCTAATTTAAACTAAAGCTTCTCTCGAAGTCAATAGATCTAGATCTAGCCGAAACCAGTAATCTAAAACTTCAATTAGACCCGCATAAAGAATAAGAATCAATTGTTTTGAAAAATCAACTCAATGAATTTTTAAAACAAGTGATAGAAAGTTTTCACCTTTTGAGCAAGAGGTAGTTAGGATAGACTCCATTAGCAACCACAGATCTATTCAATTGAATGATCTCTCGATCTATCCAATTAAAATCAATCGTGGATCTAAAAAAGTGCACCACTCCATTAAAAACCACAAAGGTCACTAATTACAAACACCCAATCAAATTAACTTGAAAGTGCATTTGAAATCAACTAAATCAGAAATTGGATTCGTAATCCCTAAGCTGTAGGAGTTTAGTTCTCCATGGATTTGTCAAAATAAGCACGAAATAGAAGAAATAAATCAGATTCGAAAGATTAATCAATTAATTGCTTAGAGTGTCATAGAAATTACAAACATCGAGCTAAATTGATTTTACCTAGAAAACAGAAGGAATTCTCAAGTAAGAAGAAATGGAAAATCTTTTATCTAAGAATCATTCAAAAAATTAATCTACATTAATATGCTAAGTTACATTGTTGGTACATATCCTACAATGCATGCTTGCCCATTTATTTATAGGTTACTGGGCACAGAAAGCGTGATCTACTTTATTGACACATGACAAATTCTTTCTAATAGAATTTATGATACTTTCCATGTGTGCAAATGATCTCTGAAAACACTCGTCAAGGGTTGCGTGTGATCTATTGGTCGAGGCTTATATAAAGCAAAATTAGGCTTGACTTCAAGAATTTCCAAAGTAAACTATGCATTTTCATCCATTACTTTATCGAGGATAAAATTGAGAAAGTTGAGGCTTGTATTCCTATGGCTCGAGGCAATTTTGGTGAAGAATTGGTCTATAAAAGCACTTGTCAAGGGTTGAGATTTGAGGCTCGACTTTGAGGCTTAACATTGTATTTTCTCCAAAATGATGCTCGATCACTTTAACTGAAGTCGAGGGTCATGTCGAGGGCTCGTAGTTAAGGCTCTATAGACTAATCTTTGTTGTTTTCTTCCTTTATTTGGCTTCGACTATGACTTTATAAGGCTCGACTCCTGCAATCTTGACTTTACTTTGTTGTTTTTGCTTCAAATCTGATTTAAAACACTTCGATTATTTCTTATTGGATTCTAAGAGCTTCACAACAACATTATTTATCAAAACATCAATTTTATAGGATTTTTATATGAAATTCTTTGCAAAATGCGCTCAAAATCCTATGAAAAATATAGAGTAAAATGACTTATCAAATTCCCCCATACTTAAGCCTTTGCTTATCCTCAAGCAAATAAAACAATTTTAAAGATCATAAGGCTTATCAAGAAAACAAATCATGAATGGTTTATTTGACCTGAATATTTTAAGCACAAATCATCTTAGCATTCTAAAGAATTTAGTTATCTTTACTAATTGAAATAAAGTAACTTTTGCAGAAATCAATTGGCTAAATTAGCTTTCTCGTCATTATTTACTCAAGAATTCTAAGCAAAAATTATTGAAAAGATCAATAAGAGTAAGAAGAAGCTTAATTAGCTTTTATCCCCTTATACATAAAAGCATGTAATCTTTTTGATCATTTCTCTAAGCAGAGTAATCTAAAGTGAATGCATGTACATCAGTCCATCCCTTAAATCTTTTTCCTTGTTGATGCTTTTTATTCCTTAATTTTATTGATTATTTGAAGCTTCAGAGGGATAGGGTGTTGGCTGCATCTTTTCTTTACCTTTGGGTAGGGTGTTGGCCACATCTTTTTGCTTTCTTTTTTTTTTTTTTCATGGCTTTTGAAATTGAAAGAGGGGAAAAGAAGTTGCTCTTTTAAGGGACCAACGCAAGCCCATTCCAATTTTAAGCACATGTTTCATATTTAATTTTTGTTTTGTTTTTAATTATAACGCACAAGGAAAAATTATCACGTTATGATCATCATTTGAACATTCACTAGAGATTAAAATGGCTCTCAAAATGACTAATTTGGAAAACATACAGATTATTTAAGCTCTTATAAGAAAATTGAGTAACCTTACTAATGACCTTAAGTTAATTCCAACTCTAAAATTCTGGACTATATAATAAGTGAAACTACTTCACATGGATACTATCAATAGATTTAAACAAGGTAAAAATTGTTCAGTTTCAAGACAACTTCATAAAATCATTTAGCTAAGTGATTTTTTGAAAAATTTTGTCAAATTTTAACCATTTCATTGAGTTTCTTATTATATTTGTATGGGAAAATTGTTCTATATTAGTGCATACTCTATGTCAAAATAATTTATGCAATTAATTCATTTATTAGACCCATTCTTCTTGCTTAACCCTCCCCCATACTTAAAACAAACATTGTCCTCAATGTTTAAACAATATAAACAGATAAGGGATTCAATTATCAAGATAATTTTTATTTAAAGCAAGATTTAAAAGAAATTGAGAAGTGAAGAAAACTTCTCTTCATGTAAGATAGAGGGTTAAACTTGTCTTGTCAAGACCTGTTTAAGTCTATTAAAACAAAACTTAACACAACAGATGTTATTATCGAGGCTCAATCAGAGCCTCAATAGAGTTATGGACAAAAAGCAATGAAAGAAATCAAGAATCTGTAATTTATTATAAAAAATAAAGAATATGAAGTATGTTACATATATTATAATAAAAATTAAGAATAAAGAATGAAAAAATAAAAAAAAATTTAAGGATCCATTCCTAGCTAATATCTAAAACTCTCGCTGAATTCATTTCCTCTTCATCTTTTTGGCTTGAGAAGGTCTTCATAGGGGTCTCTACCCTTTCCTCTTCTTCCTTGTTTTCTACCCCTTGCAATAATAACCCTTCCTCTATCTCTTTCATTAGCCCTATCTCTACTTCTACTATCTTGACTTCGAGGGGCATCACTGGTAGGATGTGTTGATTAGTGGGTTGATTGTGGACTGACTCCTTTACTTTGTTGTGCTACCTTTTCTTCTTTATCTAGCTCTTCCTAGATTCTTGGGGCATAGCCAGCATCACTTTCTAATTGGTCCAATCTCTTCTTCTTGGCTTCTTCCTCTCTCATCCTTTCTTCTTCATCATCACTATATAGGAGGTTATCATCATACAAGCTCTCATCATCTTCAGCCAATTCTTCCAATCCTTGAAGAGCTTTGATTATTTTTGGCTGAGATAACTCATATATTGGCAGTGATTGAGCTTGCAGTCGGGTTTCTACTCTTTTATTCCTCTCAACCTCTATGGCTTTTTCTAATCTCCTAACATTAACTCTAATAATATCAGCCCTTATTTGCATAATTCTTTTCCTCTACTCCTCTAATTTTTTATGAGATTCATCAAATCTCATTTCAATATCCTCATTTATTTTTCTTTTTCTTTCTTTTCTTGAAGCCTCCAGCAATTGATTGATTGTAAGAGAATCATCTTGGTCTTGTTGAGGGGCATCAAAAAGTAGTTGTGGTGTGGCTGTGGCTGTGAAGCATCATGAGTCACAAGGTTTTCTATTTGAGTAATCTCCTCTTCATGATTTGTGGCTGCTTCTATTTGGAGGTATAGAGGATAGTACGTTTCAAGTCTATCCCCTACTGGAGTGTATTCCTCAGTGATTCCTTTAGACCATTTTTCATCCTCTAACTGCCCCTATTTTTCTTTCTCTCTATATGCGCTTTGCCACTACTCTAGTGCACGCATTCGCTCTTAGCGTGACTTATCCATTTTCTCTCGTCTAGCCTTTACTGTAGACACTCTTGCTTCAGCTTCTAAAAGTATGCACCTAGGTAGTGCGTGTCGAAGAGGTGTGGCATATGAAACAGTTATAGCATCTACTAAAACTAGCTATATGGTTGTTTCTTTGGCTAATGATTATTGTAGAGATGCTACTTCCTCTATTACTTCTTCTCCTTCTTGCCTTGTCATGGAAGCTTCATTGGACTCTTCATTAGACTTGTCCTCTACTGCCATTCTTTCTTCCAGCCTAGCATTTTGTACAACTTTTTGTACTGAACTACTTAACAGCCCAAGGTTGTACTCACAATCAGAGTCTTGTGTTGAAGGAACAGCTGGAGCATCTACTAAAACTGGCTTCACTGTTATCTCTGATACAACTGGCTGTGTCAAAATGTCATCCAGTTCTGGATCCTCAGGAAGGATCATTCTCCTTTTCCTTTAGGCTGGTTTCATTTTTTTCTTCTTCTTTATTGGTGTAATGGGTATTTGGAGTTGATTCGACAGCCTCCATTATTGGTGGTTGAGGTGAAAGAATTGGTTGTATTTCAAGTTGAACAGTGGCTTCATTGTCCTTAGTAATGTTGAGTAGGTGACTTAGCCATCTGTTGTAATGGTTCTATGTTTGAACATTTTGTTTGTGGTGATGTGTATCGTTCTGTATGTACAGCGGGTGAGTGTATTTGGTCTGTGGTTTCTATATGAAAAAAGCTTTCTGTGTGTATTGGTTCTGTGTATGGTATATGTGATGTATATGTATATGGTAATGAAGGCGGAGATGGTGATCTGGCATTATTATCATCAGAATGTGACTCTGCCAAAATAGGTTGTGGAGAGGGTGATTTGGATGTTGTAGGTTGTGGAAGTAGCTTGGAGACTACTTCTCAAATATTGGACATCATCTGTTTCAGATTGTCCATACCCTCCTTTGTACTTCTTTCTAAATCCACAAGTCTTCCCTTCATTTCAGTGACTTCATTTTTCAATCTGTGGAAGCTTGCTGTAGAGGGTTGTTGTGTACCTTCTGATGCAGAAGCTTCAGTTTATACCATTGGGGTTTCTTCTTATGGAGAGGGGAGTTGTGGCTCATAATTTTGCTGCTCAGCTGGTACAGCTAGTGGGTCAGGGGCAATTCTTGGTTCTGTTGTAGTGCCCACTTCCACCATTATCCAATCTCTAAAAGCTTTCCTTTGAAGCTCTTTATATCTATAAGCTAAACCAGCTAGCCCTTACTCTGGCCACATATCTAAATTTCTCAGAATTTTGGTGATCAAGCCACCAAGGAAATTCTCTTGCAATTCAATGTGGCTTGATACTTCAGCCTACATACTACCAATAATCCCACATTAATTCTAATCTCCTTTATAATGTTAATTATAGGGTGCAGCTCCGCTTCAAAGACTATTGGCCCTCCTCCAATTTAGAAAATATGCTCTTAATCAACATGTAAAGGAGCATTCGCACACTCTTGTTTCTAAATTTAGACCTTATGGTCCTTGAAGGAGCAAATCTACCTTCAATATCCTCTTCTACAAACTTCCTAAAATCTCCTTCAAGTATGTTTAAGGGTAGCTCTTGAAATTCTCGTGTATCTAGATACCCCTCATTATCATATAGCCTCATGGCAAAGATGAATGTCCTCATTGGGACTTCTCTATATTCTCCAAAGGCATAAAACTTTACTACTATCTAAGCTAGACACTTCTCCTTCCATTTTCAAACTAGCCATAAAAGCTAAGGTGGTGCCAACATAAATTTCTTCTTGAATCTCAAATATTATCTTCCATACAGCATCTTCAAAGTACTTCAGAAATTCATCCTCCATCCTAAAATTCCTTAACAACTCCCAATTAACTACAACATTTTCTATTATCTTTTTCTGAGATAAAAACATATAAAACATATCCCTATCCTCAACAGATAAATTTTTGAAAGCTTGGGTACTTACTTGGAATTGGGTTTGTTGTCATTTTGGTGCCATTTTTTTTCCTACAAAAAGATAACACATATTAGTTCATACTTACTTATACTTGAAACACGTATTTCTATTTTGATTATCATCATTTTAAGTAATCAAAGACAAATTAAGGTTTCGACATAACTAATAAGTCCGAGAAGAAAACGGAGTTTGTAACTATTTACACGAAGTTTTAAAAACAACATTACTTAACAAACTACTTTAAAAATAGAAGTTTCATCATTTTTATCAAGTTCATACAGATATCTCCAAAAAACCTAAAAATCTGAAATAAAAAGCACATTCTATAATAACAGTGAAAAAGAAAAGAAAGAAAGAAAGGAACATAATTGAGATGATTATAGCTTTGAAATATTGGAAAGTTTGGGGATTTTTGGTGAAATGTTCATAAGTGCAAGTAAAAAATTTTCGAGTGCAAGAATAGGGTTTATATCAAGTGTAAAGTGAATGGTCTCTTTCTTTTTTTTTTTTTTTCTTTTTTAAGTTTTTAAGAGCCAAGTCAGAAAACGACAAAACATGTTATTAATTATTTATTTATTAAAAACTAAAGGAATAAAGAATAAATGACACTTGACTTAAAAACAAAGTTGCGGCTTATTTTAAAAAGAATAAAAGAATTAAAGAATGCGAGGGCTAAAATTCCTTTATTTTATTCACAAAAAAAATTTAACATTGTCGAGACTCAAATGGGAGGGCTCGACGATGAGGCTTGATTTTTATTTTTTACCTCAAAATTGTTGAGGTTGAAACTTGTTCCTGCACGAAATTTTCGCAACATAATATAAAACTACGTTTATCAACCATTCCAACACATGATATAATAAAAATAATTTATTTCATTAATCAAAAAGAGTTTTACACATGGTTTTTGTTCTAGGACCACTTTTGCCCTATCAAACATTTTGTCATCCTTTGTATCTCTTCTCAAAACAACCAAATTAATTTATCAAATAAAAACAAACAAAAACTAAAGATGCAAGATTATCATCTTATAAATCATCCTTGCTTCTTTCGATCACGTGAATTGGACTGAGTTTTCGAAGGTAATGATCCTAAAGGTCTTTCGGAAAGAATTTTGGAAATTTGGCCAAGCTAGTTCTTTAAGTTATGAATGGCAATAGTATGATTTTTCAAGATAGTATCTATTCCATGCTGCCTATTCTCAAAAGTTTTGATAAACTGGGAAACTAAATCTTCAAGAGATTGTTTGTTTCCTTGATAAGCTCTCGACCCTTGTACTGGTGGTTCCTGAAAATTGGGTGGGTTCAATTGATTTTGAAAAATGCTATTACTCTATTGGAAATTTGGATGGTTCCTCCAACCAGGATTGTAAGTATTATTGTAAGGGTCAGTCTTTTGGCTAGAAAAAATATTCACAAACTCACAACTCTTAGAGGTCATTCCTTCAACATTTTGATAAGATGAATCAGTAATCATATTCACTTGGTTTCTCCCAATAGACAAATGTTCAACTTTTCTGCTCAGATCGTCAATCTTAGTAGTCAAATTTGACACAGCATAAATCTCAAAAATTTCTCCTAATCTCTCCTTCTTGGCTCTCACAGATGACCATTGATAATAGTTGTTAGCCATATCTTCAAACAGATTTAAGCACTCCTGAGGAGATTTATAATTGAGACTTCATCCAGTAGCTGCATCTATTAATTGTCTAGTCCCATAATTCAATCCATTATAAAAAGTTTGTGTCACGCCCCGGAGGGTACCTTAAACATGGCAGTCTACCGCATATAATATTAAAGCTAATGAATGACAACCTTAGTCATGCAGGAGCTTCGATATCACATGCAAGGTGTGCTTCCAAGATAGTAGGAGACTCATAGGGGTATTACATTTAAGTAGATAATAAAAGCATGCAAGAACTTATATAAATAAACATAAAATTTTCATAATAATATCCTTATATCATCTTAGGGGCATTCCCCTGCTTTAGAAGTCTTTCAACAAAATAATAACAACTATAACATAAGCTTACTATAGAGATTTTTCCTAGAAGCCTATGTTCAAAACTTAAATACATATAGCTTCTCCCAAAAACTCCTAGTAGCTTAAACTTTTACCTGATATACGGGGCTCCTTGGGGCCAACCAAAGGTAATCATACTGTAACAAAAAGCTATAAGAGTATAAGCAAAACTAACTTAGTGAGATAATTCTATCTACCAGACATTTCCATATAGCAAATAAGTGTTTAATCAAGCATATGAGAGTGCACCAATCAAATGAACAAACAAAATACACATGAATAACTAGAAATCAAGTGTAGCATGGATTTTACGCCCTCCATGTCGAGGGTTGGAGGTTACAGGCCCATACGATCATCAATATTTGTAGATTTACCAGCTCCTGCTCGCCCTGTAGACTTTCTAGCTCCTATTAGCCCATGTAGACTTTCCGGCTCCTACCAGCCACCATTACCATTTCCTCATTTCCCCACACGAAGAACAATAGTGAAACAAATGTGATTCATAAGTATGATATGCATGAATTGATTTCAATATATATTTAACCAAATAATGTTTAGTTTTAGTTAAAGGCGATCAACACAATTTTCATCATATCAATACAAGAATCACAATTTATTTATCAAACCTTCTTTCGATATTCTTAACTTATATTCAACCAATCATAATTCCAAGTCACACAATAATTATTTATTTTATTTTTTTCTTAATTGCTAGTGCTACTACTTACAAGCACAAAACAAGGAAATGTAACTTAAGTCAAGAATTAACTCACTCCATGTCGGTAGATCATAATCGAAGTAATCTTCTAGAAAGGTGATCTCGGGTCCTTCTCCACCTAAACAAGATGAAATACCTAAAATGAGTCTTTTATGAAATCTCTATCCTTGAAGATTCTAAACTTTCTTAAAATCGCGGTAAAATCGTATAAGAGGAAATTCCAACTTAAAATGGCCATAACTTGTTCATTTTAACTCGGAATTTCGCATATAATATACTGTTTTCTACCTATTCGAAAAGATCTATCTATTTATAAACTTATTTTCATCAAACTAAGTTATTTGAGTTCCAAAAAATGGCGGACAGATTCAGTACGAATTTTTATAAACTTGTTTTTCTTCTTTTATCCAAAGCTCATTTTGAAGAGATAGGTAATATAATAGCTTGTAAAAACTTTTGAAATGCATATTCATATATTTATTGACTCATAACAAATGTATGAAGTTGATGAAGTTGTCTCAATTTATAAAAAGTAAAGTCTTTAAAGATTTTGAAACTTGAGAACTTTTGAAATATTCATTTTGCTTTGGAAATATCTTAAGTTATTTATAATGAGTATTTCTTTTCCCTTAAATTTAATTTCTTGTAATTGTTATTTTCTAAGCTTAGATTCCAATAACTTTTTAAAAGTAATAACAATTTTATAAAATAATTTCTTTGTTTCTTGAGATTATTCCAAATAGATTTATTAGCATTTGATGAAAAGTGAAATTGTATAAAACCTTTTGTTTATTTAAGAAAAATTTCTTTCTATGTCATGTAAGTTTATAAAATCTCTTATGAACTCCTCTAAGTTTGTTAATATGACTCCTTAGTTTTTGGAAGAACATTAACTTCGTACTTTTATCTCTAGAAAAGAATATTTATTTTAAGAAAACATTTCCTCATTTATTTTGTTGAGACAAAACCATTATGTTCATGCATGAATATGAATCATGAAGTTATGAAAACATAAAAAAAAAAAAAACATAATAACTTGAAAGAATAAGCTAATAAGAAAATAAATCAAGTATTGAAACCTTAGCTTCATCAAGGTATCCTGGGACTAAGAAAGACTAGTCCCAAAAAGAAAAAGAAAATGTTTTGACTTGATGAGGACAAGTCTAAAACTAGAAAGACTAGTCCTAAAAATAACATGAAAGTAAATAAATTGCAAAACTATGAGCTTATATGCTCTAAATAATACATATAGCTATATAGATATATTAGATAGTTATAAACATAAAAGCAATATAAAGAAACTTGATGATGAATAAAAACAAAGTATGAACCTATTGTTGCTTTCCTTAACCTTCATGGTTTAGAAAACACACACTAAACTCATACTAAGTAGATGAACATAAAGAAAATTTGAAGAAAGTTTACCTAAAGGAACTAAACTAGAGAGAACTTCTTGAGAGGAAATTCTTGTAGAATTTTGAGAGAGTAACTTTAGTAGAAGAAAGGTGTGAAAGAAGTGGAAGTAAGAGGGGTATTTATAGGAAAATGTGGGAGATAATTTGTGTTAATTAAATAAATTGAAAATAAAACAATTTGGAGGGAAAAGAAGGGGCCCGGCGCAATTTGAAAGGAAAGGGGAGGAAAAATTTATTCTTTTGTATTTTTGTTAATGAAAAGTAAGATATGAAATATGTGAAGTTGCATTAGAAATGAAAATGTGTAAGAAATAGAGGTATAGGTTGTAAGAGTAGGTTGTAAGAAAAAGTAGAGATAGATAAATAGTGTAGAATAGTAGTAAATAGTGTAATGTAAAGTAGACATGACAATTTAAATACTGATAGTAATAAAATACGCGTATAAATGCGATTCTGATATTTTTAGCTATCGAAAAATTATGAAATTGATATTTTTGAAAATCTTATATTTTTACGAGTCTAATGGTATATTCGGAATATTTTTACTATCCCAAGCTCCAAAACACATTTTTCAAGAACTGTGTCCGATCGGATTTAAAACGAGTCGTGGTTTTACTAAACTGATCTTTTTAAGCTTCCTTGGATAATTACGAACTATTCTACTCACTAAACTCTTTCTTACTCTCTTAGGGTTTCTTAAACAGGAATGCCGGACTTGAGTGGTTACGGCAAACTAGGGTTTTGTTGACTTTAGAAATTCGGTTGACTTCTAATTAGGGTTTAAGCTTTAATTTGAATTCAAAACTTCGGGGGTTTATAGTTTGTACTTGGGTCCATTTAAGCAGTCCATGGGGTGGGCATCCTGCTAGCAACTCCTTCAATCTCTCGAAAGCTTAATACAATGTTTCAGAGTTCATCTAGTGGAACGAAGAAATGTCAACTCTCAACTTGATTGTTCTAGAGGTTGGGAAATATTTCCTCATAAAATTCTTAGCCATTTGTTGCCAAGTGGAGATGGAGTTCTTTGGCAATCCATTCAACCATTTTTTAGTGTTCCCTTTGAGGGAAAATGGGAATAATCTTAGCTTGATTGCATCCTTAGATACACTATTTATCTTAAATGTATCACAAATCTCCAAAAACTACTGTATATGGCTATTGGGGTCCTCATCCTATAAGCCATCGAACTGGACCATCTGTTGGACCATTTGGATGATATTTGGTTTGATCTTAAAGTTGTTAGCAGCAATCCTGGGTTGTTGATGCTAGTATTAGCTCCATCTAAGTTGGGTCTGCAAAAATCTATCATTATTCAGGGTTGGTTTACCCTAGGCTGTTCATTATCTTCTTGGATTCCACCGTGGTCAACCACTTTGATTTTATGACATATACGCTGGGGTTCTGGATCAAACGGAAACAAGAATTTAGATTGACTCCTAGTCATATGCCTACCTTTTATTTGAAAATAAATCACAAGAAAAAAAAATATATACAAAGAATGAACGAATTAGAGAATACAAATAAAAGAATAAAGAATCAACAAAACAAGAAACAAGTATATACAATAAAAGAACTAAAAGAATTAAAGAATTGAAGAACTGGCAGAGAACAAAAATATATACAACGAATGTATAGAAAAGAAGATAAACAATATATGTAAGAACTAAAAGAAGGTTAGCTCAACAAATATATACAAGAGATATTTACAATGTTAACGTGGCTAGAGAAATAAATGAAAATTGATTTCCACTATTGCCCTGTTGGGCTTCAAAAATAATAGTGAATCCAACACCATTCACCGACAATGGCGCCAAAAAATTGCTTGGTTCTTTTTTGATTAATTCAGTTTTGGTTCATAGTGATCATTGACCAAGTTTTTGAAATTTATAAATGTTTCCTAAATCAGTTTTAATAACTACGGTCTTACAGGGCAAGCGCACCCATCGGATGTAACATAAATAGTGATTTAGGTCAGTCCTAAGGGAATGGTTGGCAGCTAGTGTACTTCCAACTTCACCTATTGTCTAGCGAAAGAAAGGTTTTAGAAAAATCATTAAAAAAAAGAATTATGCTAAGTTAGGAGTATTCACAAGCGTTTAATGGGTAAAATAAGAAATAAGCATGTAACTTCTATGAAACAGTAGCTTAGGTTACTTCACCAATTCCTTATCAAAATGATTTCTTAAAAACAATAAGCTTCTTAAAAGTTGTTTGAATTGTGCGTTTATATCGCCAGATTCTCTAATTTAAACTAAAGTTTCTCTCAAAGTTAGTAGTTATAGATCTAGCCGAAACCAGTAACCTGAAATTCCAATTAGACCAGCATAAAGAATAGAAATACATTGTTTCGAAAAATTAACTCAATGAATTTTTAAAGACAAATGACAGAAAGTCTTCATCCATTCTTTAGCAAGAGGTAGTTAGGATCGACTCTATTAGCAACCACAGATCTATCTGATTGAATGATCTATCGATCTATCCAATTGAAATCAATCATGGATTTAAAAGAGTGCATCACACCTTTAAAAACCACAAAGTTAAGTTCAGGTCACTAATTACAAATACCTAATCAAATTAACTTGAAAGCGCATTTGAAATCATTTGAATCAGGGATTGGATTCGTAATCCCGAAGCTGTAGGAGTTTATTTCTCCATAGATTTATCAAAATAAGCACGAATTAGAATAAATAAATCAGATGCAAAAGATTAATCAATTAAATGCTTAGAAATTCATAGAAATTACAAACATTAAGCTAAATTGATTTTACCTAAAAAACAGAAGAAATTCTCAAGTAAGAAGAATGGAAATTCTTTCATCCAAGAATCCTTTAGAAAACTAATTACATTAATATGCTAAGTTACACTGTTGGTACATATTCTACAATACATGCTTGCCCGTTTATTTATAGGCTACTAGGTATAGAAAGCATGATCTACTTTATTGATACGTAATAGATTCTTTCTAATAGAATTTATGATACTTTCCACACGCGCAAATGATCTATGAAAACACTCGTCAAGGGTTGCATGTGATTTGTTGGTAGAGGCTTATATAAAGCAAAATCAAGCTCGACTTTAGGAATTTTCAAAGTAAATTGTGCATTTTTGTCCATTGCTCTATCGAGGGTAAATTGAGAAAATTGTGGCTTGTATTCTTGAGGCTTGAGGCAATTCTGATGAAGAATTGGTTTGTAAAAGCACTTGTCAAAGGTCGAGATTTAAGGCTCGACTTTGAGGCTTGACATTGTATTTTATCTAGAATGATGCTCGCTCGCTTCGACTGAAGTCGAGGGTCATGTCGAAGGGTCGCAGTTAAGGCTCGATAGACCAATTTTTCTTGTTTTCTTCCTTTGTTTGGCCTTGGCTATGACTTTACAAGGCTCGACTCCTGCAATATTGACTTTACTTTGTTGTTTTTACTTCAAATCTGATTTGAAACACTTCAATTATTTCTCATTGGATTATAAGAGCTTCAAAACAACATTATTTATAAAAAACATCAATTTTACAAGATTTTTATTTGAAATTCTTAGCAAAATGAGCTCAAAATCCTATGAAAAATATAGAGTAAAATGACTTATCAATAATATTTATAGTTTTTGTCAATTTAGAAAGATGCATAGAATGGTACCTCCAGTTCAATCTTTATAGAGAGCAAGTGAGAAACTCAAGTTGGTACATTCAAATCTACATGCATCCATGAACACAGATTCTTCAAGCAATAATAGGTATTACGTGCTTTTCATTGGTGATTATGTCATATTGACTTAGGTCTATTTCTTATGTAGTATTGTAGAATACTTTCTATATTTAAGAATTTTAAAGGACATGAAAGGACACACAGTAATACTTTGCAATTTTTGAGGACTGATAATGGGAAAGAACATACTACAAAAGATATTGATAAATTTTGTGCTAAAATTGGCATTGATCACCAATATGCAACACCTTATTCTCCTTAGTATAACAATAATTCTTATAAGAAAAATATGATTGTTGTTGAAATGGAAAGATCTCTGCTTGTTGAAAAGAAATTGCCCCTCAAGCTTTGAGCTGAAGCAATGAATACCACTATCTTTTTCCTTGAATGGTCACTAACTTAGGTGGTGAATGGAATGACCCCTATTAGAGCATGGTTTGGTGTTGGACCATCAACAAAGCACATGAGAATATTTAACTGTATGTGATTTATACATGTCCTATCAGTCAAAAACCGAGTTAAAGGACAAGGCACAACATGATATATCTTCATAGGTTATTCATCAATGTTTATGGGTTATATAATTTGTGATTTGGAAATTTAGAAGATAATTGTCAATGGAGATGATGAAGAAGATCATTGGAATTGCTAACTAAGTATTTTAACCAACTTCACATTATGCACTAAAATTGTGAATTTCCATAGCTAAGATCATGAAGAAGATGTTGATGAATCTCTAATAGATTCATCAGCCTTAAACACTAAGGCATTATCTAAAATTTATGAATAATGTCAACTTGCAACTTTAGAACCTCACTCATTTGATAAAGTAGCAAGATGTGGTGTATGGAAGGTTGCCATGAAGGAAGAGATTGAGATGATTGAGTCTAAAGACAAAAATGTTATTGGTATGAAATGCGTTTATAGAACCAAAATAAACCTTACTTCATTCATAAATATAAGTAAGGTTAGTAGTTAAAGGGTATTCTCATGTTTGTAGAATTGATTACAAGATACCAATGCTCTTGTGGTAAGACATGAAACTATAAAAGTTTCATTAGCCTTGATAACTCAATTGAAATGTGATGTGTTTCATTTGAATGTCAAATAAAAAATTTTTACTGTGAACTTAAGGAGGAGTTGTTTGTTAGCAACCTAAAGGATTCATGATATCTAGTTATGGAGACAAAGTATATGTACTTAATAAACCACTATATACATTCAAACAAGCTCCTAAGGCTTGGAATTGTAAATTTGATCCTCATTTAATTCAATTTGTCTTTAAAAGGCGCAAGAATGAAGTCATTTTGTATGTTAAATCTATCATAAAGGCAATTTGTTCATCATTTTCATTTATGGTGATGATATGTTTGTTTCTATAAATGATTCTTTATTAATAGCCAACTTTATGAAAGAAATGAAATCATCATTTGAAATGTTAGATTTAGGTCCTACGGCTTATTTACTTGGTATGGTGATTAGTTAAACAAATTTGGAATCTTTATATCTAAAAAAATATGCATTGAATTTATCGTTGCTGTTAGACCAAAACCCGCCCAACTGATTCGACTTAGTTCAACCAAAACCAAGCAAAAAGGCATGTGGGTTCACGCATTTGGCCCAAATTTGCATTGACTTGAATTAACCCAGTCAACTTAGGTAGTTGAATTGGGTTGAACCTAGTGACCCATCTCGAAAAAAAAAAAAAAAAGAAGAAGAAAAATTTAGTAGAAATTTAAATATATATTCGCACCATATTATAAATGTATAAAATTAATAAAATATAATCATTATCTTATGCTTTTTCTCCTTTTAATGTATATACCCTATATGGATCTAATAGCTAATTAATCAATAAAAAGACTTACTAGAAATTTAAACATATATCCATACTATATTATAAATTTATAAAATGTAATCTTTATATCATAGTTTCTTCTCTTTTTAATGTATATACTTGGTATAGATTTAACAATTAATTAATTGATTTGATTAAAATATAGATTTAATTGAGTGATATCATATACATTTATCTTTCATAATTAAAATGATATTTTTAATTTTTATTGACCTTGATTCGACCCCCAATTGAACTCGGTTCAACCCTCGACCCCTTAGCATATCTAGGTTAAATCCTGACCCGGTTCTAACAACATTAGGATTTATTGAAAAAATTCAACATGAAGAAGAGTGATTCAATTGCATGTCCTCTAATATACGACGAAAATTTGTCAAAGATAGAAAAATGAGATGAAGTTGGTGGTACCAATTACAAAAGTTTAGTTGGAAACTTAATGTATTTGACTTCATCAAGACCCAAAATACTGTTTGTTGTGATAACAACTTCCAATAAGAATGGGCATAATTAGATTTGATTTGGTTTTTGGTTGAATCAAACCAAGCCACACGAACCTATTTGACTTTTTTTATAGTTTTCACTCAAACATATGGTTTGGATAAAGAATTTTTGTAAATTATAAAATTTTTATTTTATCTGTGTTTTGTCATTTAAGAAACTATATTTGTATAAAATGTAAATTTATACATAATAAAAAAACAAAAAATTCATTTGATGATAGTAAGCATCAAATCATATATGAGGTGAATAAAGTCAATGATCATGCAATTGAAATGTTTCAAATGCCCCTTAACAACTATTTTTGTTATTAAAATTAACATATGGCATATATTTCAAATTAATATCTTTATGCAATTTATAGATTTATACTTATAAAAGTTGAATATATAAGTTTTTTAATAAATGTAAACTAAAAAATTTTTCAACTACTGTTTTATACTTAACATATTTTCTAGTTACAAATAAGACATTTCATTTTTCTAAAATGATTGGGTTTAATTTTACTATTGGTTCCATGTATCTCTTCGAACAAACCATTAATTTATGGATCAGTTTTGTATGAGCAATTTTTTTTTTTTTTTTGGACAAGACCACTTAGCCTTGTATGTATATAGTACGTTTATATATATTCATTGTCTTAGGGGCAATTTAATTTCAATTAGTCTAAGAAAATGCTTGCAAAACATTTCAACATTGTCCATAGGATTTTAGTTTGAGAGAAAAACAAAGGCTAAATTCGAATTTTAGACTTTAAGCCCAGCAATTACTAAATTTGACCCTTGGAATGATTGACATGCTCAAATAGCCAAGGTTTTGATTTTTAATAATTCAATACAATACTAATATAATGATTTGTTTTCATTCATTTATTTATTGGTATTGGAGAGAAAATTCTGAATGCATATCCTCGTTGTCATTTCACTTCTCAAAAATTGTTTTGACGTCATGGTCTTAGGTAATATCAAAACCTTTATGTGAGATTTAATGACAATAATAAATAAAAAACCAAAAAATATCTATAAACATTACAAACATATCAAACTGAGACACTTCGTAGGCCGACCATGTTAACAATGATCCAACTACAAACCTAACACATAACTATTCTCCTACTAATTCGCACAGCATGCTCTTCAATTTAAATTCCAATAACCTAATACACAAAAAGTAAACAAAGAATCTATGATTTTTTTTCTTTTCCATCTTCTGATTTACTGACAGTACAGAGTACAAAATTATAGTAGGATATAGTTATAAAATGTGGGGACTTTCTAAAAACTCAGTATTAATTAAAAAAAAAAAAAAAAGGTAACATGTATGAGGCTCCTAACTAAAAACCAATCAAAGATAATATTTTTTTATCTAAAAATCAATCAACATGATTTACAAATTTTCCTCATCAACCAAACCAAAAAAAAAAAAAAAAAAGTAGGTTGATCCTGTCACGCCCCGAGGGTATTCTAGTAATAATAATCAAGATTTACTTGGTTATCATTATTAGGTTACCTTCTAGGAGTGGCATGATTTTCAAAAACAGGATCTTTTAGTTGCTTGGAGGGAATAAACAAACATATATAAGATGTAAATAGTAAACAACTATTACAAACTTCTATATTACAGATCATAAGCTTCAGAATCCTTACCACTTTAACTGATGCTTCTAATGCACATTACATGCACCATAAGACTATTACAGATATAGATATTCTAATTCTATACTAAACTTTAGACTTCTGGCTTCTAGTCTCTTACCGGGACCATGCTCCTGCTAGTAATGAGCCACGGTCGCAGAGTGAACCTGAAAGGACTGTGGGAGTGTGAGCTAAAACACGAGCTCAGTGAGTAATCAGAATTTATTACACATAACACACAAGTTATTTAACAATCATATGAAATGCAGCAATCACACAAATGAACATTACAAGTTTGGATAATCCGGAATCCAAACAGGATGAAGATTTACGCCCTCCCATCGGGGTTGAAGGATCACAATCTATGGTCCACCTACCCAGGAGATACTTTAAGCTTTCAGGAAATAACAATCTCAATTTAGTTATCTCTTTATACTTATCATGTTCATTATTTATTTCCTGTTTAGCTTTAGAAACTCCATTAAGTGTTAGTTATTCTCAAGTAATACCATAAGCGGCGTCCTTCATTTACCATGTAGTTCCTATGGTATTAACAGAACAAAAGTAATCTTGCAATTAACTACTAGCTCTTTGGCCTAGATAATTCAAGCATTACCAGAGATCCGAGAATCTAACACGTAGTAGGCTACCACTTACTCAATGCTTTTTATGCATAGTATGTTATGCATGATTATTTTTTCATTATGGTACCAGTAGTTGTTAATCAATTTAGGGGTGATCAACCACAACAGACAATTCATTATAAACTACAAACATTATCCAGATACAGGCAATTGTGTTATCACTTGATTTAGAGTGACATGGCAATCAATGAAATACAATCCACAACTTTCATATTTTAAACAGATCATCAAATTTCCTTATCTTTTTATTGAAAGTTCGCTACTAGTACAAGCACAACCAATGTAATAAGACTGAATCACTCACCTGCCCATTCTAGTTAATCGTAGTAATCTTCAGGTAGGTCCTCCCCAACACCCGAGTCACCTATTGATATAGAGAATATAAAGATTAAAAATTTCTAGACTATATCACTGAGTTTCTAAAAATACGTAGATGTCCTAATGGTTGGCTCTGGTTGGATATGTGAACCGATCAATTGAGTATTTGAAAAGTTAATAACTTCATTAATTCATTTTTATTGCCTAAATATATCAATTTTCTTTTAAATTACTTAATAAATTTTTCTTATAGGCTATAGATACTTCTATACTCACAAATTTGGAGTATTTAAATTTCCATTGTTATCTGTTTTCATATAGCTATCCTAGATATACTCATAATTTATACATATATATGTCTTGTTATGAAAACATTTTTACTAATAAAAAAAATTTATTAACTTAATAATAACTATTTTCGAAGTTATTTTCCCTTTTTCGAAAATCGTAAAAACATTAATAATTAACATCAATAATAGTATTAAAATAATTATACCATCAATAGTACTTAAAACAACCATAATAACAATAATAATAATAACAGAAATAATAATCAATAATAGTAATAACACTAGTAATAATAATCAATAATAATAATAACAATAGTAATAATAATCAATAATAATGACAATAGTAATAATAATATTAATAAATATAATAATAATTTCCGAAAATAAATGGAGGGAGTAATTATATTTCATTACATTAAAAATTATACTAATGATCTTATGTTAAAGTAGTTTTGGTCTTACCTTCATATTATTTTTTATATATTTTCGAAAATTAACAAAAATTCTTTTAATAATAAAAAGATTATTAATAATTATAATTAAAAAGTTATTAACCGAAAATTATTTACTTAAGTAATTTATATTTCAAAAACTCCTTTTTGGATTAATAATAATAAATTAAGTATTAAAACATTCTACATTTATTAAAGTTAAAAATAATTTCTGTTTTTGAATTTAAATAAATAAATAAATAAAATTCGGATTTACTATTATATATTATTATTACTATTCCAGAAAATGAATAAATGCAGGAAAAATATAAAAAAAATCCAGAATTATTATATTAATATTTATTATACATATATATATATATCAGAATCGTTTTCTTTTTTCTTTTTCTTTTTTTTTTTTTTTTTTTTATAATTGGCCGAGAGGTACACGGGGTGTACACGCCCGTGTACCCAGCCCGTGCTCATCGGGGGAGCACTGTTCATCGTCTTCCCCGATGAGCCGCGGCGAATTCCAGCGAATCCCGACGTTAGAACGTCGGGATTTTGGTTCTAAACTACTCCTAGGAACATTAGAAGCTTAAATATCCAAGAAAAACTGAATTCAAACAACATGTTCCTCAAGAAATCGGATCATCAAGCTCGGCTAGGGTTTGGAAAGATTACCTTCGTCGTGACGTTCCGATGAAATTCGAAGCTTCCAGCTACCTTGGTTAGCTTCCTAAGATGTCTAAGAGTTAATAGCAATCCTTAAAACTCAAAGAAAATTCACGGAATAACATCTCTTACCTCGAGCTCGTTTTCCACGCGTTTCCTAGGGTTTTGTTCGAAATTTCGAACTGGGTTAATGCGATGGTTTAAAAATCGATTCTAGGCTTTGTTCGACCTAATAAGCTAAGGATGAGTTCTGGAAGGTTTGAGAATTTTTGGGAATCGTTTGCTTCTCCAACCGAGCTCGTTTGCATATATATATACATATTACCTAGTGCAACTTCCCAGCCGTGTTCATGCTTCGAATTGAACGAGTTGCCTCTTGTTTGTTGTCCATTTGATCTTTTGTCCGATTGTCATTAAGGCTGGGATGATTTGTCACGTTTTTATTTGCTTTGAAGAAGATTTGTATTGACTTTTACACAAATTATTGGAGGAATTCGGCTCACTTAACTCTATGAAATCTCAGCCCTCCAACATATGCATAATTCGTCTCCAGCAAGCCAGGATGAGGTATATATATATATAATATAGTTAACTATTATTTAGTTAAGTTTTCGGGTAGTTTAATACAATATTAGGGTATATTTTCGCTTATATGTAAGTATATATATACAAAGGTCTTTAATAAATCCTATGAAGTGTTTAGTTTAACAAAAAGTTCAAATTTAAACTTTAATAATACGTATCTACTCATTTAAGAAAAACTTGTCCTACGCGATTTGAGTTTGAAAAGCTTTTCGGGTCAATTTTCGTTTCAGACTCCAAGGGCTTTAGGAAACCCTAATTTGGTTATTGGTATGATTCAATTCTATATTTGAAGTCTAGATTTCAAGTTATATATCAATTTATGTTTTTATTGGGTATTTATAATCCTAACAGTTTATCCTAAGAACACAATTTTCCAACTACATCTATTGAATCATTTAAGTAATAAAGTACTAATACATAGGCTATACTAGTTATACATTTTAGATTTGGATACTCACTATGAAATCTTATCAATGTAGTTTACTACTACACTAAATCTCAATTTTAGGGTTTCAATGCAGTATAGGTTCATTACTATACCTTGGTTTAATTCCAAAGCTCTATCGAATACTAAAAATCACTGGTATTCATATTAGGTTTTCCTATATATTCTGCTGTTTGACAAAGATTCGGGTTTAGGATTGGAAGTTTCCTTTGATCAAAACCTGATTATTAACTCAGAATACTAAATCTTGTTTTTGGAATCACTTGAGGTCAAAAAGTTCTTTTAGAAATCTATGAGTCCTAAACCGATCAAATTTAAAGTATCTATCTACTTAGAGTTTCTAATTAATTCTTAAGGTTACTAGTCAACCCATAATTTCTAATCTAGGGTTGTATCATATAGTGGGAGTTTCGGGGTTTACAGATCCACTTGTGGGAAAAGTTTCATTTACGGTACCTAAACTTTTTAAATATAACAGAAATGTACCTAAACAAAATTATTTCTCAGAAAAATACCTAAACTTTTAATTTATTTCACCTAATTCTTTTGGCCAGAATCCACTTTTTTCTCGATCAGAGGGTGACGTGGCATCTATAATTGATTAAAAAATTTTTTTTTCCACATTAGCATTTATTCAATTATTATTATTTATTTCCTCCCTCTCTCTCCCCCCTCTCTCTTGCACACTTCTTCTTCTTCCCCAAATAACAGGGGAAAAAAAAAACAAAACAAAACAAAACCTACTCCCTTTTATCTTCTCCATCTTCCTCTCTAAAAAACAACCACTCTCTCTCTCCCCTCTTCCTCCTTCTTCCCCAAATTAAAAAAAAAAAAAAAAAAAACTACACATAACTCACAACCACTACCATCATCATTCATCACCATTGAGATATCTATAAACCACCATTAGCGCCACCATGGCCAAGTCCTTGATCTCTAATGCACTCTTAGCGGCTCTAAAACATACCAAACACATATTGCCTAACCCATCCTAAATGCATCAAATTTCCAACTTAAAAAAAAAAAAAAATCAAACCTTTACTTCTGGATTTGAAAAAAATAAAAAATTTAATCTTAAGTCTACTTAAAATCTCAAATAGAATCTTAGGTTTGTCTTGTTTTCATGTTTAAGTTTCAATTTTAATTCTGATTTTTTCAGTATTTGTTGTTTTTGTAGTTTTCAAGTTATAACTTTCTCAACATTCAATTTGAAAAAATCATAAACAATTTCATTAAAAAAGGGTTTGCATTATGTGTTTGAATTCCAATTAAATCTTGAAAAAAAAAATTTCATGGTGATTAGCATGGTGGTTTGGGTTTGCATCATGTCATGTGTTTGAATTTAAGATTGATAGTAGTACGATGGTCGAAAATTGGGGTTTGAAGGTTTTGGAGATTGTGGTTGCTAGCATTTTCGATTGTAAAGGATTGATAGATGGTAGCAACATGTCACTAAGAGTGGTGATTTGGACGTGGTGATGGTGTTTTTTTTTTTTTTTTTTTTTTTTTGGCTTGTGGTGATGATGGTTGAATGGTAATTTTGGAGCATAGTGGTTAGGTGTTGTATGGTTGTGATGGTGGGGTTCAAAAAAGGTGACAAAAAATGGGTATGGTAGTAGTGTGGTTGTTTTTGAGAGGAAGATGGAGAAGATAGAAGGGAGACAGGTTTTATTTTGTGTTTTTTTTCCTTTTATTTAGGGAAGAAGAAGAAGTGTGCAGAGGAGAGAGAGAAAGCAGAAATACAAAAAATAAAAATAAAAAATAATTGACTAAAGGCCAATGTGGAAAAAATATTTTTTTTTATCAATTCTAGATGTCACATCAGCTAAAAGTATTTTAGGTGAAATAACTTAAAAGTTTAGATATTTTTAGTGGAAAAAATTTATTTAGGTACATTTCTGTTATATTTAAAAGGTTTAGGTACCGTGAATGAAACTTACGTACCACTTGTGAGAAAAACCTTTTTTAGTATATAAGTCTAGGTTTTGAAGCACCTTTGGCTAGTTTATTTATTTTTGACCTTCTTCCCCCAGCAAGAACTCCCCCCTATATCCCCTGTGTATAGTCATTTCCTTTAAATTCTTCACATGTTTGAGCAAGAATTGTATTAGGCACACTTCATTATATTCATCTTTTGAAAATCCATCAATCTTGACTACCCTAATGGTGCAAAGAAAAGGCTCAATGACATTGCCTTCGAAGTGTCAATACCTATCTATTTCTAAGGCTAACATATGCTACTAATAAACGTAATTTAAGAGAAAAAAATTAACAACAGAATGGGCAATAAGCATTTACCACAACATCTTTCTAATGATAGCAATGATGAAGAAGATAGTAAATGTGATAGATAATAGCTTGATTATGATAGCTAATTCAAGCTTAATTGCTAAATTTAAAAGGAAAGAGTTATTTGAGAATGATCTTCATCAAAGAAGCAAAATTGTTGGAGTTTGCTAAGATTTTTGTTAATATTAATTATGTTGCTACAATTTGATTTGTCAAATGTAAAATATAGTTTAGGTAGAAGAGATATGGTGATCCTTGCTTGAAGGACACAACCCCTGTTGTTAGTTGTATTAAATGTTGACTATAGAAAACTAACCTCTCCTATATAAGGAAAGCTACTATAAATTGTAAAAGTAGTATACTACAACAGAAAAAAAATATATGAAAAAAGAAGATAGAAAATGAAGAAGAAAAGAAATAAAATATAATTTGCTCTTTGCATATAGTTCTTGTTGTTTTGCTAAAAAATTATGTTTCTCTTTTTTGTCTAAAATAATTTTATTTTTTCAATATGGTATTAGAACTTCCAATGATCTTAAGGGACTTGTGTTGTTAAAAAAAAATTGTTTTGAAAAATATTACAAAAAGCATATGTGTTACTTTATGAGATGGCTGCTATCTATTTCTCATTTTAATGATGTCATAGAAACCCACAAAACTTGCATATTTGTGATCATTAAGAGATGACTAGCATGTCTTGAAAAAGCTTTTAATATAGACCTAAGCAAGTCATTAAACAAAAAATTTGATAAAGATCTACAAGTCTCTAAACTAATACTCCTAAGTCTTACGCCCACAAGTCTTTAAATTGATAAAGACTCTCAAATGTTAGGCCTTCACGTCTCTAAACTGAAAAATTTAAAGAAGACCTTCATTTCTTAAAACTGGAAAATTTGAAGAAGGCTTCACATCTCTAAACTAAAAAGATTGAAGAAGAGCATCATGTCTCCAAATTGAAAATTTTGAAGAAGACATTCATGTCTTTAAACTAAAATTTTGAAAAACTTGATGAAGATCATCATGTCTCTAAATTGAAAATTTTGAAGAAGACCTTCATGTCCTTAAACTGAAAATTTATAGATTTGAAGAAGAACACATGTCTTTAAATTGAAAACAAAATTAAGAAGAATACATATGCTTTCTTGCTTAAGTAGAAAATAAAAAGAATGCCCAATGAAAATGGACATAAAGTGAAGAAAATTGTAGAAATGAGAGAGGTTGCTCCAGGACAAAGTAAGAAATTGAAGTCCAGCAATGCCAAGCATCAGAGGCTTATCCTCCAACAAAAATCTCATCAAAGGAGGAGTTTGTTGAGATTTTTGTTAATATTAATTATGTTGCTGCAATTTATCTTATCAAATGTAACACATAGTTTAGTTAGAAGAGGTATTGTGACCCTTGCTTCAAGGACACAACCTATGTTGTTAGTTGTACTAAGTGTTGACTATAGAAAGCTAACCTCTCTTATATGAGGGAGGCTGTTGTAAATTGTAAAAGTAATAGAACATAGTAGAAAAAATTATCACAAATAGAAGATAGAAAATGAAGAAGAAAAGAAAGAAAAAAAGAAAGAATTGCTCTTTACATATGGTTCTTATTGTTTTCCTCAAACATTTCTATTTCTCTCTTTGTCTAAAATTATTTTATTTTTTCAACAAAAAATTCTAATATTTTAGATAGTAGTTTCAATGTTATGGTTTTTAATATTAGTGAAATAATAATGCAATCTTAGAAGAATTAGTTGAGGAAAAGATTAAAACGGGTGATTTACCTCGGAAATGCTTAATGGTATGTATGAGTCATTAGAAAACTACCCATGTGAAACTATCTTCAATTTTAGAACAACTAAACAAGCCATAACAAAATGTTGCCACATGTGAAGATCTTCTCATTATCCAACATCAAATCTTTTGAGTAGCATATAAATTCTTGTTAGATTTTTCTAGGAACTCTATAAAATCAGCACAAGGTATCATTATTGATAAGTGGAAAAGACAAATATGAGGACTTACTGGCTCATTGTTGAAATAAGTAGCCATCAATATAGCAAGAGTATGTAACCTTGGGGAAATCTTAATTAGATATGACAATGTTAGAAGACCATAGAAATAAGCAACGATTTTCAAACATCTTATGTTAACAAATGGATTTAGCATGTCCTTCCTTAGCATCAGTTTGTGTAATACCTAAATAATTCAAGAGACCATAAACTTATGACTAATGGCAAATTGTCCTTCATGGATTGAGTTAATGCATGGTCCATGTCATGCCCGAAGGGTACCTAAAATATAGTAGTCCGCCACATATAATATCAAAACTTAAGAATGACTACCTTAGTCATGCAAAAGTCTCAGTATTACATGTAAGGCGTCTAACACGGTAATAGGAGACGCTTTTAGGAAGTATGGTCTAAGCAAGTAATATCGAATATACAAGAATCTTGAAATAAAAATAGATCATAATAATAACAATTAATAGTTTATTACATGATTCTTAGGGGAATACCCCCGCTAAAACTCTAAGGATCGAAATAACTAATAGTCTTTACAATAACTTAAATACTACATCAAAAGATTTTAAAGAAATTCTAGTCTAATCCTTCAAGTAGATTTCCTTCAAAAGCTTCCCAAAAGAAAAATTACGTAGATATGAGGAGACCTCGGGTACAAGAACAAGCGTTCCTGTGAATACAAATATCTATAAGGGCATAAGCTTTACGAGCTTAGTGAGTATAATCCCAATAATCATACTTAAAACAAAATAACAACCAAGTTTATCAGACAAGTAAATGTAATGCAACAAACACGTGAGCATACAAGACATATGATTTTCCAGGAATCATATGTTGAATGAATTAAACCCTTGATTCAGGGTTAGGTATTCCGGCCCATTACAGCCATCACTTCTTTTAAAAATCATTTTTATAGATCTTACCGGCTCCTATTCGCCATAAAAAATATATAGCTATTACCGGCTCTTACTCGCCATATACATAATACACTGGTTATGCCTACCACCACTATCATACACTTGTCCCATCAATTGTACAATAGTGAATGCAATGTGACTCAACTTATGAAGTGCATGCATCAGCTTTTATTTAGAGCCTAGCCATTATATTTTAATTTCTTGCAAGTGACAAACCAATTTCAAACACTTCAACATGCCAATAATCATACAATTTATTACAAACAATTCGTGGCTCGATATGCTTAATATTCATTCAACATGTCATAAACATGTGCATCTTAAATTTTATCTTTTCTTAAATCTAGTGCAACTAATTTACAAGTACAAGCATAAGCATGGAAAATAAGGGAAGTAGACTCACTCAGCCGTAACGATACTCTCTTAGTCAAAGTAGTCCTCGAGGTAGTATACGTCCTCTTCCTTGGTTCTTAAACAAAGGAAATACCTAAAATTAGTATTCCATGGAATTTTCTAGTCAAAACTTCTAATTCTATTTTCTAGTTACGGTAAAATTCGTATAGGCAGAAATTCCAACTTAATATGGCTATAACTTGCTCATTTTAACTTGGAATTTCGCATATGATATATCTTTTCTACCTATTCGAAAAGATCAATCTGTTTCTAAGGTTATTCTTATCATAAAAAGTTGTTTAGGTCTCGAAACTGTAGGGTACAGATTTACCATGAAAATTCTAGTTTTCAAAACTTAAATTTGCAAACTTTTCTTTATCCAAAAATAATTGTACCAAAATATAGATATTATTATAGTTGTAAAAACCTTTAGAATATATATATATATTGACTCATATCATATGCATAAATTTAATGAAGTTGTCTTAACCATTATTTTTGTAAAAGCATTGTTTTTTAGAAACTTGCAAAAGTAAAACTTTGAAAATTTTCACTTAACTTGTTGGAAAATTTCTTAAATTATTTTAAGTGAGCATTTTCCCCTTTTAATTCTATTTCCTTAGTCTTTCAAATTTCTAAAAAAGATGATTTTTGTCTTTCTAAGTTTCTTATAACTTAATTTCTAGAGGTTGAGAAGATAGTTTCTAAATACTATTTGAGAGTAGTTAAAATTTATCAAGTTTTATATTTTCTTAACCTTTCCTAAAGTTTTTTTCATTTACTTAAAATGATTTCGTAAGTTGTTTACTAACTTTATTCCTTAAGAACATTTTATCCTTATAAAAGAAATATTCTTGGTGATTTATCAAATTAGTCTATTCCTTCATATTCTAGAGTATTGGTGAAACTTTCTTAACGAAGTTTAGTAAACTTTTGTCAACCAAGAATTTAAAATTTTAATTTTTAAAGAAAACCTTTTCACTTTATGGCTTTGTAAAGTGTATGTATGATATATCTAGTTTATGTATTGTCTAAAATCCCTATGTTCTTTGGTTACTTAAAAACTTATGATGAACTCCTCTAAATTTTTGGAAAAGATTTGCTAAGATAAATTCTTAAGTCTTTATGGGAAAAATCATTTCTTATACGACAAAATTTATTTTGGAAAAGAACTCTATCTTCTTTTTATTTAAGAAAACCTTTCCCTCTTTATCTTGTTGAGATAATAATCAATATGCTCTTGCATGATCATGAATATGTAATATGAAAATATAAGAAAGATATAATAAGCAAGTTAACATATCAAGTACTAGAAACCTTAGTTTCATCAAGGTAACCTGGTCAAGTATTGGGAGCCTTAGCTTCGTCAAGGCAACTCGAGTCTAAGAATAGACTAGTCCCAAAAAAGAGAAAAAGAAAAAGCAATAATAATAGCAAGTTAGAAATAGTTAGTGAGCATTAGGCTCTAAAAATATATAGATATACATATACTTAATAATATATATAAGGTTAGATTAGAGTATAATAACAACAATAATATCATTAATAATCAACATATATATGAACATAATAACAATATAATAAAATTTGAATTTCATGTACATGTACAAGGACAAAACATGAACATGTTGTTGCTTTTACTACTCATATGAGTTTCAAAACAACACTATGGTCATGTTAGTTACATGACATGAGTAAATAAAATAAGGATAGGAGTTTTGCCTAAAGTGTTTATGGTGTAGGAAGAAGGTAGTGAATGTATGGTTATGTGGTTAGTGAGAATTGGTAAATGGATTGTATATAGAGAGAAATTTTGTGAGTATTTTATGAAATAGAGTTTTGGTAGAAGAAAATTTTGTGGAGAGAGTTGTGGAGTGAATTTGAGAGAGTTTTGTTATGTATAAAGATAGTGTGAAAGAAGTGGATGGAGATGGTGTATTTATAGTTGAAGATGGAGAGAAATTAGATGTAATAAAATGAATTGAAAATAAAAATAAATTGATGAAGGAAGAGAGAGGGGGTGCGGGCCACTATTAAGAGGAGAGAGAGAGTGAATTGTTTTTGTTGTTTTGTAATAAAAAGTAATAAATATGTTAAGTATGGTTGATGTGAAGGTGTATTGGAAATGAAAAAAGTATAAAAATAGGTACATAGGTAGTAAGAATATGTTGTAAGATAAAGTAGAAATAGATTAATAGTAATGAATAGTAGTATAGGATAATGAATAGTAAACAAGACTAATAGAATACCGGTAGTAAAGGAAATACGCGTATAAATGAATATCTGTTATTTTTAGTTATCGAAAAATTACAAAACTGATATTTATGAAATCCTTGTATTATTTTGGTCATAATGATGTTATCAGAATATTTTTACTCTTCCGAGCCCTGGGACACACTTTTCGAGAGCTGATCCCGTTCGGGTCCGAAGGACACTCAAAATTCACGAATATGATATTTTAACGCTTTCTTATATAGTTATAAACTATTATCACTAATTATTTCAACTTCGTTGTCTAGAGCTAAAGAACATGGGAATATCAGATCTAAATTCTAGGGTTTGTTCTAGCCTTTTGTTGACTTTTATGGTTTTTGGTTGACTTTTAATTCTAAGATTAAGCTTAAAATAAATTAAAATTCCAAGGGTTTACAGCCTACTCCTCTTAAAGAAAGTTTTGTCGTCATAACTTGAAATTCATACCCGATTCTTCGAAAAGACTCGAGTATTTCTTTTGGATCTCCTCTTCCACTTCCTAAGTTGCCTCTTTGCGTGAATGATTCCTCCATAATACTTTACGTATTGGATCTCCTTGTTTCTGAGCTTTTAAACCTTCCGATCTAGAATTTGAACCGGGTGTTCTTCGTAGGTCAAGTTCTCCTTTAATATCACCGGTTCAAGTTCTATAATCCAATCGGGGTCGGGTACATGCTTTCTTAACACCAAAACATGGAAGACATTTTGTTTTCTTGACAAATTTGGCGATAGTGCCAAACAATAAGCCAGATCTCCCACTCGTTTGAGAATCTTAAATGATCTAATATATCTTGGGCTTAGTTTTCCTTGAGCTCGTACACAATGAATACTCTTTATCGGATTTACCTTTAGGTATACATGATCACTAGCATCAAATTCAAGAACCCGATGCTTTTGATCTGCTCAGCTTTTTTGCCTATCTTAAGCCTCTTTCATCCTTTGTTGAATGACCCTAACTTTTTTTGTGGCATCCTAGATAAGATCGGTCCATTAGCCATCTTTTCCGCATCATCCCAAAATAGAGGCGATCTGCATCTTCTTCCATATAAAGCTTTATATGGTGGCATTTTAATCGTCGAATGGTAGCTATTGTTGTAAGCGAATTCTACCAAAGGTAGATGTGCTTCCTAACTTCCCTTGAACTCCATGACACAGGCTCACAACATATCTTCCAAGGTCTAAATAGTTCGCTCTGACTGTCCATCGGTTTATGGATGATAAACTGTACTTAATGTAATTTATTTCCCATACACCTTTGAAGACTTGTCCAGAATTTTGACACAAATCAAAGGTCTTGATCCGATACAATTCCCATTGGGACTCCATGTAGCCTTACAATTTCCTTCACGTATAGCTAGGCCAATTTCTCCATCAAGTAGGTCATGTTGATAGGAATAAAGTGCGTTGATCCACTATAACCCATATGGCATCACATCTAGCTGATGTTCGGGGTAAACCACACACGAAGTCTATCGTAATTTGGTACCATTTCTATTATGTATGGTCAATGGCTTTAAGAGTCCTCCTAGTCTCTAGTGTTCAATCTTTACTTGTTGGCACGTAGGGCACTTCATCACAAATTCAGCTACATCTCTTTTCATGCCATTCCACCAAAAGAAGCTTTTAAGATCTTGGTACATCATGGTACCACCAGGGTGCATTGAATATCTCGAGTTATGCGCCTCACTTATAATCTCCTTTTTCATCTCTTCGTCTTCTGGCATATATAATCTTCCCTGCATTCTCACTATCCTCCTCATCTATCTCGAAATCAACATATTTTCCTACTTGTACTTCATGTTTCACCTTTTGTATAGCTTCATCGTATCGTTGTGATTCCTTGATCCTATTTATTAAAGTCAGGTCCATCACCAAATGGGAAATTTCTGCTTCTACACTTTGTCCCACAAATTCCATGCTTAATCTCTCAAATTCCTTTATAAGCTCCTTTTGGGTTGTGAGCATGGCTGCAACTTCCCCATGGTTTTTCCGACTCAAGGCATCTGCTATAGTGTTCACTCTTCCAAAGTAATAGTTTATCCCGATATCATAATCCTTGATAAACTCCAACCATCTTCTTTGTCTCATATTCAATTCCTTTTATGTAAACAAATACTTGAGGCTCTTATGGTCCGTGTGTATCTCACATCTCTATCGATAAAGGTAATGTCTCCAGAGTTTGGGGGCAAAAACGACACGGCTAACTCAAGATCATGCATCGGATAATTCTGCTCATAAGGCCTTAACTATCATGAAGCGTACGCAATTACCTTCCCTTCTTGTATAAGCACGCATCCTAAGCCATTCCTTGATGCATCACTATGAACTGTATATGGCTTCTCTGGATTTGGTAAGGTCATAATTGGGGCGGATACCAACTGTTGCTTCAATTCTTGAAAACTTTGTTCTCGCTTTTCATTCCAAACAAACTTCTCATTCTTCTAGGTCAACTGAGTTAGTGGCTTGGCTATTTTCGAGAAATCTTGCACAAACTTCCGATAATAGCCAGCTAATGCAAGGAAACTTCTAGTCTCAGCTACTGTCCTTGGCTGCTTCCATTCCATCACAGCCTTAATCTTTTCAGGGTCTACTGCTATTCCGTTTCCCCGAGACAACATGTCCTAGAAAGGATATCTGATCCAACCAAAAGTCACAGTTGGATAGTTTGATATATAACTTGTGCTTCCTTAATGTTTGTACTGCCATCCTCAGATGTTCCTCATGTTGCGCTCGTGTCTTAGAATAGACCAAAATATTGTTGATGAAAACAATTACGCACTTATCTAAGAGCAGCTTATAAACTCAATTCATCAAGTCCATAAAAGTTGTTAGTGTGTTAGTCAATCCAAATGGCATAGCTATGAACTCATAATGTCCATACCGAGTTTTGAAAGCGGTCTTCGACATATCATCAGGTTTTATCTTTAGTTAATGGTATCTCGATCGCAAATCAATGCGCGAGAACATACTTGCTCCTTTTAATTGGTCAAAGAGATCTTCAATCCTTGGCAATGGATACCTATTCTTTCTAGTGACCTTATTGAGTTCTCGATAATCAATGCATAGCCTCATCGATCCATCCTTCTTCTTTACAAATAACACTGGAGCACCCCAAGGCGAGACACTTGGTCTAATGAATCATTGGTCAAGCAACTCTTATGATTGTTTTTTAAGTTCTTTGAGCTCAATGGGTACCATTCGGTACGATGCCTTGGATATGGGTTCCGTTTTAGGCATCAGATCGACCTCGAAAATCAATCTCTCATTTTGGAGGTACTCCAGGCCATTCTTCTGGAAAAACATCAGAGAACTCATTGACGATGGGGATGTCATCAATGTTAGGCCTTTCTTTCTCCTCTTCCAAACTCCCCACATAGCCTTCAACTCCTTTCTCAACTTCCTTAATTAATTTAAATGAGCTTAATTCCAATCTTTTCAAAGTTGTGGATTCTCCTAAAAATGTAGCTTTCTCCCCACCTTGTCCTACGAATTCAACTTTCTTGCTCCTACAATCTACCTTAGCTTCTACCATGGACAACCAACTTATTTCGAGAATCACTTCATACTTGCTGATTTCCACCACTATAAGGTCGGTGGCAGCTTCATGGCCTTGTATCTTCATGGGACAATTCCTTATTACCTCCTTGGTAGTCACCACACTACCCGTGGGGGGTTTTTATGCGAAAACTAGTTGTGGTTGTGGAGATGGGTAAACCGGTCTTCAAGGCTATACTAGTGGCGACAAAGGAATGTGTTGCATCGGTGTCGAAGAGGGTATAAGAGGTCGGGTCTCCTATTTATATGGTTCCTACGTTCAAGATGCATGTATTACTAATCTTATTGTCTTTATTAGGTTTCTTAAGAATCTATCCTTTTCAATTACATATCATGTCTCAATAATTTTTATGCTCAACAGATACCAAAATAAACAAATATTTATGGATCAAGGTTAACTTGCAACCAAGCCATAGTCGTACTCCTCTCCATTGTCTAGGGTAGCCAATTCCACTCCTTCCTCCTTAGCATCTTCACAAAGTCATTACCTTTTAAGGTTGTAGATTCTCAGCCTATGCATAGATGATGCTGGGTGATTTCCAGTTCCACTCCCACTTTTTATTGAAGCAAGTCCTCCCGAAGATCCAACAGGATGAACCGTTATACATTTCCTTTGAGGACACTAGTTGGCAAAATGTCTAGTTTGTTTACATACAAAACAAGTCGTAGAAGCCTTCTTTGGGCAATCTAGAATCTTATGGCCCGGTTCGCCATAGAAATAACATTTGTTATGGAGGAGGGGGCATCTCTTTGTGTACTGCACTTCTTTGCACTTCCAACAAGTTACCGTTGAATTAGAAACATCTTTCTGTCCATTGAAATTTCTCTTAAAGTGGCTAATAGGCTTAAACCTCTTAGAAGGGAAATAGGAGCTTGTCCTTTGTTGAAATTTCTTTCCGAACACATGTAATTTTCTCTCAGAAGTCCTAGCTTTCCTTTTCTTGGCTTGTTCGACAATTCTTGCTCTTTCTACTAATTCCCTGAAGGTGCGGAGCCCGTTTAGGAACACTTGATGTTTCATCTCTTCACTATACTTATAGGAATCAAGAGCATACTGTAGGAGTCGATTGAACTCCATCTCGTACTGTTCTATGTATCTTCCCTTTTAAGACATGTGCAAGAAATTCGCACTATACCTCACTCTTAGACTTCTCGGGAAATAGTTTTCAAAAAACTAATTCCGAAACATATCCTAGGTGATGGATGGTGGCAACTCTCGACTCTTTGACTCCCACCATATTCGAGCATTAAACCTCAACTTTTAGGTACCATAGCTTAGTTGAAGATGATGGGGAACTTCATAAGCGGCAAAAGATCGCTCTATCTGTGCAAGCCATTCCTCAGCTTCATCTGGTATTCTGAAGGCTCCGTCAAAGTAACAGTTACTTTTGATGAAATCTGGAAATGAAGTCCTGTTTGGTCGAGCTGGCAGTGGAGGCAGCAAAGATGCGGTATGCGATTGAGCATCAGGGGGTACCAGTCCATGTACAGATGCTTAGGTGCTTATTGGGGTGATGCTTGAGCTGGTGTCGACGGTAGCATATTCATTTGTCGTTGCTAAACTAACACAATTCGAAGTTGTGTTAATTGACCTAGCGTGGCTTGTAGATCGCCTTGCGGATTCAAGGGCGGAACCACAAGAGGCACTTCTAGTTGGTTTGCTTCCTTAAGTGGATTATTCGATGCATGCTTTTCTCTTGGTCGTTCTCTTCTAGGTTGATTGTTTTAAATTTTTGTTACGTAATTTCAAACTATTAAGTCTTTTACATGTTAAGTTATAGAAATTGCGAAAATTTTGATAGTTCAATTATATAAAGAAATACATCATATAGAAGAAATTTAAGTAATTAAGTCAATAAATAAAATTTGTTCAAACCAAAATACTTCATTAAATGAAAAGAATTTAAGGGCAGACGAAATCAAAGCTTACAAGAGAAATTCAAAACACAACAACATCAAATACCTTTCTGAAATCATAAATCAAACTTCTAATCGATCCTACATCCTATGTTGATTTGGTAACAAAATTTTAGTTCAACACAAGGGATTTTCTTGGGTGGATCCTTCCTTCTTTCCTTCTTCAATCATCCATCATGGTGCAGGGGTCATGTCACGGTGATTAGGGCTAAGAGTCACCCTTGGCCTTTTTGCTACGAATTGCCTTAGGTAGCTTCGAATTGTCATCCTTTTTCCCTTATTGGAGGGTTGACTCCTTGACGTGCTAGTCTCTCCTTGATCATAAGCCATTTGTGGTGCGTGCCCTCCATCGAGTCTTCCATAATTACATCCTCGGTTTGACCTCTTCTTAGGGGAGTGTGAGATCAGCTTCTATTCGGGATGTTCTCATCCAAGGTTGGTTCGACAGGCCATCCTGAATCATGGTTGACTTCATGATGGTTGGAAACATCATCATCCCATCTGTGATTTACTTGTGGCACTAGGGGTTCCGATCCTGGGTTCACTTCTTCTCTTTCCATTCCTTCCTTGGGTCCTTCCATATCTTCTCCCCATTTGACTTGTTCACGTCTTTCTGCCTCTAGCGATGGTGGTGGAGGCGGGTCATCGAGGTGCAGCAACAAATTATGATAAACTCCGTACCAAAAGAAGTAAGACTCTTCATCTGCTCTTCCCCAATTAGTTTGATCAGCTAGCTTATCGTAGGCATAGATATACGCTGGCCCCATGGAATTCCAAGTCTGAAAATCGGGGAAAATTGGGTGTCCGTCATTTCAGAAAATGAATGTGGCCTCTTGGAGCATAGGAGTGTGGTTGTAATAGCACATGAGCAGTTCATTCCATATATAACCTCCATATCGGTCCAATTGGTGCGTCTTATGGTGTCATATCTTAACCCATCAATCACATAATCCCATATAGTGTCATGGAGTCCTCTTCTCCACATGTTAAATATTTCTCGAGCGGACCTAGGTCGTCCTATTAGAGAAAACTCCTCACATAAGCTTCTTACTTTCAATTAATAGTCTATAAGAGTCTCGTTACTCCTCATGTCCAATCATTAGGCCTTAGCTCTAACTTCACCAAGAGTAAGCTATAAAAGACAACGAAGGTCATTTGTTCTTTTTAGAAAATTATAAGCTTGTTCTAACTTATTCAGATCTAGGCCTTCATCTACTTAATTTTAACTTCTCTACCATTTTTTTCTAGATTCATTCCTAGTACCTTTATTCCTTTAAACTTGTTGCTTTATACTAACTTAAACTGTCACGCCCCAAAAGGTTCCCTAAACGTGACAGTCCACCACATATAATATCAAGACTTAAGAATAACTACCTTAGTCACGCAAAAGTCTCAGTATTACATGTAAGGCGTCTAATATGGTAATAGGAGACGCTTTTGGGAAGTATGGTCTAAGCAAGTAATATGAAACATACAAGAAAATAGAAATAAAAATAAATCATAATAATAACAATTAAAAGTCTATTACATGATTCTTAGGGGCATACCCTCGCTAAAACTCCAAGGATCAAAATAGTTAATAGTCTTTACAATAACTTAAATACTACGTCAAAAGATTTTAAAGAAATTCTAGTCTAATCCTTCAATTAGATTTCTTTCAAAAGCTCCCCAAAAGAAAACTTACATGGATATGAGGAGACATCGGGTATAAGAACATGTCTTTCTGTAGATATAAATATCTATAGGGGCGTAAGCTTTACGAGCTTAGTGAGTATAATCCCAATAATCATACTTAAAACAAAATAACAACCAAGTTTGTTAGACAAGCAAATATAATGCAACAAGCACGTGAAAATACAAGACATATGATTTTCTAGGAATTATATGTTGAATGAATTACGCCCTTCATTTGGGTTTAGGAATTTTGACCCATTACGGCATCACTTCTTTTAAAAATCATTTTTAAAGATCTTACCAGTTCCTATTCGCCATAAAAAATATGTAGTTATTACCTGCTCCTACTAGCAATCAATTTATGTAGTTTTTACCAACTCCTACTCTCTACATACACAATACACCGGTTATGCCTACCACCACTATCATACACTTGTCTCACTAATTGTACAATAGCGAATGTAATGTGACTCAACTTATGAAGTGCGTGCATCACTTTTATTTAGAGCCTAGCCATTATATTTCAATTTCTTGCAAGTAACCAACCAATTTCAGACACTTTAACATATCAATAATCATAATTTATTACAAACAATTCGTGACTCGATATGCTTAATATTCATTTAACATGTCATAAACATGTGCATCTTCAATTTTATCTTTTCTTAAATCTAGTGCAACTAATTTACAAGCACAAGCATGAGCATGAAAAATAAGGGAAGTAGACTCATCGACCATGACGATACTCCCTTAATCGAAGTAGTCCTAAGGGTAATATACGTCCTCTTCCTCGGTTCCTAAACAAAGGAAATACCTAAAATGAGTATTCATGGAATTTTCTAGTCAAAACTTCTAATTCTATTTTCTAGGTATGGTAAAATTCGTATAGGCAGAAATTCCAACTTAATATGGTTATAACTTGCTCATTTTAACTCAGAATTTCGCATATAATATACCTTTTCTACCTATTCGAAAAGATCAATCCATTTCAAAGGTTATTCTTATCATAAAAAGTCGTTTGGGTCCGAAATTGTAAGGTACAAATTTACCACGAAAATTCTAGTTTTCAAAACTTAAATTTGCAAACTTTTTTTTATTAAAAAATACTTGTACAAAATATAGATATTATTATAGTTGGAAAAACCTTTAGAATATATATATAAATTTATTGACTTATATCATATGCATGAATTTAATGAAGTTGTCTCAACCATGATTTTTGTAAAAGCAATGTTTTCTAGAAATTTGCAAAAGCAAAACTTTGAAAATTTCCACTTAGCTTGTTGGAAAATTTCTTAAATTATTTTAAGTGAGTATTTTCCTCTTTTAATTTTATTTCCTTAGTCTTTCAAATTTCTAAAAAAAAAATATTTTTGTCTTTCTAAGTTTCTTATAACTTAATTTCTAGAGGTTGAGAGGATAGTTTCTAAATACTACTTGAAAGTAGTTAAAATTTATCAAGCTTTACATTTTCTTAACCTTTCCTAAATTTTATTTCATTTACTTAAAATGATTTCCTAAGTTATTTACTAACTTTATTCCTTAAGAATATTTTATCCTTATAAAAGAAACATTCTTAGTGATTTGTCAAATTAGTCTATTCCTTCATATTCTAGAGTATTGGTGAAACTTTCTTAATGATGTTTAGTAAAACTTTTGTCAACCAAGAATTTAAAATTTTAATTTTAAAGAAAACTTTTTCACTTTATGGTTTTGTAAAGTGTATGTATGATATATGTACTTTATGTATTATCTAAAATTCCTATGTTCTTTGGTTTCTTAAAAACTTATGATAAACTACTCTAAATTTTTGGAAAAGATTTGCTAAGATAAATTCCTAAGTCTTTATGGGAAAAATCATTTCTTACATGACAAATTTTTTTTGGAAAAGAACTCTATCTTCTTTTTATTTAAGAAAACATTTCCCTCTTTATCTTGTTGAGACAATAATCAATATGCTCATGCATGATCGTGAATATGTAATATGAAAATATGAAAATATAAGAAAGACATAATAGGCAATATAATAAGCAAGTTAATATATCAAGTATTGGGAACATTAGCTTCATCAAGGTAATCAGATCAAGTATTAGGAGCTGTAGCTTCATCAAGGCAACTTGGGACTAAAAATGGACTAGTCCAAAAAAAAAAAAAAAGAACAAGCAATAATAATAGTAAGTTAGACATAGTTAGTGAGTATTAGGCTCTAAAAATATATAGACATACATATACTTAATAATATATATATAGGGTTAGATTAGAACATAATAACAATAATAATATCATTGATAATCAACATATATATGAACATAATAAAATTTGAATTTCATTTACAAGAACAAACATGAACATGTTTTTTTACTACTCATATGAGTTTCAAAACAACACTATGGTCATGCTGGTTACATGACATGAGTAAATAAAATAAGGATAGGAGTTTTACCTAAAGTGTTTATGATGTGGGAAGAAGGTAGTGAATGTATGGTTATGTGGTTAGTGAAAAATGGTAAATGGATTGTATATAGAGAGAAATTTTGTGAGTATTTTGTGAAAAAGAGTTTTGGTAGAGGAAAATTTTGCGAGAAAGTTGTGGAGTGAATTTGAGAGAGTTTTGTTATGTGTAAAGATGGTGTGAAAGAAGTGGAGGGAGATAGGGTATTTATAGTTGAAGATGGAGGGAAATTAGATGTAATAAATAAATTGATGAAGGAAGAGAGAGGGAGCGTCGACTACTATTAAGAGGAGAGAGAGTGAATTATTTTTGTTGCTTTGTAATAAAAAGTAATAAAGATGTTAAGTATGGTTGATGTGAATGTGTATTGGAAATGAAAAAAGCAGAAAAATAGTTATATAGGTAGTAAGAATAGGTTATAAGGTAAAGTATAAATAGATGAATAGTAGTATAGGGTAATGAATAGTAAACAAGACTAATAGTGTACCGGTAGTAAAGGAAATACACGTATAAATGCAATATCTATTATTTTTAGTTACCGAAAAATTACAAAATTGATATTTTTGAAATCCTTGTATTATTTCGGTCATAACGATGTTATCAGAATATTTTTATTATTTCAAGCCTCGTGACATGCTTTTCAAGAGCTGATCTTGTTCGGGTCCGAAGGACACTCAAAATTTGCGAATATGATATTTTTACAATTTCTTATAGTTACGAACTATTATCACTAATTATTTCAATTTCGTTGTCTAAGGCTAAAGAACATGGGAATGTCGGATCTAAATTCTAGGGTTTGATCTAGTATTTTGTTGACCTTTAGGGTTTTCGGTTGACTTTTAATTCTAAGATTAAGCTTAAAATAAATCAAAATTTCAAGAGTTTACAATCCAAGTACCATGTTTAAGCTATTTAAATTCAATTCTTAGTTATATATTGAAGGCAAAAGAACAGAGTTAGCTAAAAAAAGGAGGGAGGACTTAGAGCAAAATGGTGCTAGAGGACTTGTTGTAGAAGAGTGTTATGGAAGTGGAAGAAGATATATATATATTATATATATATTGAAATTTACAAAAAAAAAAGTCCAACTATTCGATTAATTATGAGGGCTTATCAACTGCTCCATTACAAATTTCAACAATGCTTTAAAGCTATAGCTATTTAGTCAAAAGAAAACATGCAAAATCTCAAAAAAGCTATGGAATTAATAGCTCTTAGCATTATAGCAGCTACTATCATTACTCTTCCTTCATGCAAGAGCTGTTGAGGACTCCCACCTTCTCTCTTAGCACTTCAAATCTTGTCTTATACAGTTCTTTAGTGAAAATATCAGCTATTTGATTCTTGGCTTCATAATGCATTAGTTTTACCTCATCTTCTCCTTTTGCTTCTTTAATGGGATGGAACATGATCTCAAACTCCAATAGAAAATACCAGAACCAAGTATGAAGCAATTGCTTGAGGTATTCTTCATATTTTCTTGAGATCATGTCCAATCATTATTTGTGAAACCAACAAGATTGATGGTATTGGATCTCTTGTAAAGTATTCCAAAACTAATGGTATCTTGAATTTACCTTAGAACCCTCTTGGCAGTTTTAAAATGCATCTTAGTAGGTGGATGCATCAATCTGGACAACACACTTGTAGCAAACATGATATCATGCCTAGTTCTACACAAAAATAAGAGACATGCAACCACGCTTCTAAAAATAGAAGCATCTACAAGACCAAAACCATCTTCTTTCTTTAAAGGTTCCCTATGAGAAACTGGAGTAGTAATTGGATTGCAACTACTCATTCCAAATTTCTTAAGAATTTGACCAACATACTTCTTTTGAGATATGAATATCCCTTTTGAAGTATGCATAACCTTCATTCCAAGGAAGAAGGCATTTTACCAAGACCATCTGTCTTAAAAAAATTTCTTCATTTGAATTCTAAATTCCTTTACAAAGTTTGCATTACTACTAGTTACCAAAATCTCATCTACATAAATGGAAACAATAAAATCTCTTGATTGAAGTTGCCTCATTGCAACTTCTAACAAACCTCAAATTCATCAAATAATCATCAAGTTTGGAGTAACAGGCCCTTAGATCCTATTTCAACCCATATAAAGCTCATTTTTTTAAGCAAAAATATCTTTTTCAATCTTCCATTTAAATAGGTTAATTTGACGTCTAATTGAAAAACTGCCCAGCCTTGATGAGTTGAGATTGCAAGAAGCAACCTATTAGTGTCAAATCGTGCCACAGGTGCAAATGTTTCAACAAAATCTATTCAAAATTGTTAAGCATATCCTTTCACAACTAACCTGACTTTGTACTTGTTAATTGAACCATCAGTATTGCTTTGAGCTTAAACACCTACTCGACACCAATCATATTCATGTCAAGAGGCTTGTCTACAAGCATCCAAACCTCATTTTTGTGAATCATTTTTAGCTCTTCTTCCATTGTTGATTTCCACTCAGGATGCTTTAAGGTAGTGTCAACATCTTACGGTTCCAATAAAGCCATGTTGCACCTACTATATATATATCTTCTAGTGTTCTTATTCCTTGGATAGCTACATCATCATCCAAATCATCTTCTTCTAAGATTTTGTCTTACTGCTCGAGAGTGTCTCCATGATTGGAAACTCGTATAGAAGAAACCAACTCTCCTTTATCCTAATTCCAAGCACCATCTTTATCAACTTTGGCAGTTTTATTGATAAATACTTGTTGAGTTATAAGATTCAAAATTCCATAACCCTTGGAGAAACTACTTTACCCTATAAGTATTCCAACTTGAGCTCTTTTATCAAGCTTATCTCTTTTTACTTGAGGAGCAAAGGCATAACAAAGACTATCAAAGATCTTAAGATGTGATGCTAGTGGTTTAACTCCAAACCATGCCTTATAAGGAGTTTTTCCATTAAAAGCTTTGGTAGGTAGTCTATTTTACAAGTAAATAGTTATATTTTTTGCCTCTACCAATAAATGCTTTAGCAGCTCTTTTTCAAATAGCAGACAGTTAGACATGTTCATAATTGACCCGTTCTTTCTTTCACTTACTCCATTTTGTTGAGGTGTGTAAGTGACTATGAGTTGATGATGAATGCCACAATGTTGAAGGAAATTTTCAAAATCATTAGAGGTGAATTCTGTGCCATTATCAGACCTTAAAGTTTTAATGAAATGTGCACTTTGATTTTCTACAAATGATTCAAACTTTTGAAATGTACTAAACACCTTAGATTTCTGTTTGAGAAAATAAATCCAACAAAATATGGTGAAGTCATTGATAAAAAGAAGAAAGAACTTGCTTCCACTATACGAAGCAACATTCATGGGTCCACAAACATCTATGTGAATCAATTGTAATTTCCCAGTTGCCCTCCAAGTCAGATTGACAAGGAATGGTGTTTGACTTAGCTTTCCAAATAGGTTAACATCACATACACCAGATTGATCATAAACAAGAGGCATGTCCATGAAGAAGCTTCATAGAAGCATAGCTAGTGTGACCAAGCCTTTTATGCCATAAAACAACTTCATCTACTATAGTAGGTAAGGCTTGAATTTTAGTTTGTTTCCATTCTAAAGGGAAACTTCTATTTTTTCATTTTAATAGAGAAAAACTTATCACCAATTGGATAAAAAATATCACACCTTTTGTCTTCAAAAATCAAAGTATAGTCCTTTTCAAGGAATTGACCAACACTTAAGAGATTGTATGTAATTCCACGCACTAATAAAACATCAGTAATTAACTTTATACCTGGAAGTGTTTCTACAAAAACATCTTTTCCTTTAACATCAACTAGTCTGTCATCTCCAATCCTCACTTGGTAATGACACCCTTTGTCCAAATTCTTGAAAAGCTATAATCTTGAAGTCATATGATGAGTGCATTCACTATTAATAAGCCACTTACCTGAGTTCTGAATTATTATTGAACATTCTTCAACAATAGTAGCAACAAACAACTTCTCTTCATGATCCTAAGGACCTTCACTAACTTGAGCTGGTTGAGCTTGAGGTTGTTAATTTTGATTACTTGGACAGATTTTATCAATGTGTTCAAATTGTTACAAGCCAAACATTGAATTGCAGGCCTTCTCCAACAAAAGTTCTCACCGTAAGTGGTCTTTTTATAGTGAGGACATGGTGGATACTTTTATTTCTTTTGTTTTCCCTTAAAATATTTATCTTCCTTATCTTTTCCCTTCTTTCCACTAATGTCAGCTTGTGTCCTTAAGCTCTGTGAAGCTATGAGAGCCCCTTCTCTTGGCTTCTCCTCCTCTTAATGCTTTTCTTTTCTCCACAAGTTGTAGAGCATTCACAGGTTAGTAAGCGTAAGTAAAGATAAGTCCAAGTGTCTTCAAAAGAAGAAATCTTTACCTCAAACATTTATGGAAAAGTTCATTACTTTCATGACCCAATCAATATATCCCTTCACTATCTTATTCTCTTTCATTTTGAGAAGTTCGAACTCTTTTTCAAATTGAAAGGCTGCATTTACCTTATTTTGGCACTTCCTTGGAACTCAAACTTTAGCTTATCCCACACTTGCTTAGCCGTTTGACAAGCCATGATTTTTGTGAAAATGATTTCATCAATAGCTGTATGAAAAGTACGTAAAGCTTTGAACTTTCTAGAGAGTTGTTCTTCATAAAGCTTGAGTTGATTTAGAGTTGGATTTTATGGTAAAACAGTCTCCATCCCAGTTTCAACGGCTTCCCAAAGTAGTAAACCTTTAAGGTAAACTTTCATCTTAATAAACAAAGCATTATAATTTTCTTCCGTGAAAATAGGAGGAGATGGACCTAAAATGCTACTACGTGTAGCCATTACACACACACTCTCACACAAGTTTGAGTGTTTAAGATTCAGTGGAAAGTTTCCCACCTAGTTTTCCCTCTTAAACAGTCCCCTAAAGATCATAGGGGAAAAAAAAAAACTTTCTTAGCTTTGATACTAAATGAAGGCAAAAGAATAAGGCAAGCTAAAATATGGAGAGAGGACGTTGGAGCTAAAGAGTGCTCTAGAAGAAGCGAAAAAATTATGCAAAGAAAAGACAATATTTTCCACTCCATGATTGATACATATATGCTGAAGTTTACAAAAAAAGTCCAACTATTCCCTCATTTTTGGAGCTTATTAGCTGCTCCATTACAAATTTCAACCATGCATTTATAGCTATAGATGTTTAGTCAAAAGAAAACATGCAAAATATCAAAAGGCTATGGAAATAAAAGACATGGTCTATGATGGTTCTTTTCAGTAAATAAAGGTACAAGAATCGTTAGATGGCTTGCAGCCTAATAGTATCTCCTCTAATCTCTTAAGCAAGAAGTACCAGATACAAGAATCATAAAACATATACAATAGATGCAATTATTTCTAAAATTACCCAGCCTTGTATATTTTGGTCGGCTTTCTCGTGGTAAGCTCGTATTTCTTAATACGTAGGAAACCGATTACAATGACTTATCATCACATAAGCAAATACAAAATAGTTAAAAGTATTCATATATTTATTTTCAAGGATTTAATAAGACTAAAGATTACATAAGTAAATTGTAGGGATGAGGAACAAGAACCTTTATGCTGTTTGGACTAAGCTTTATAGTTCTGGTATGCCGTATTGCAGAAAAAAACCTAGTTGTATCCAAAGCTCTAGTGTCGTTTTAAATTACAAAATCAAAAGCAAATGCAACACTTTGATAGAATTGTTTGAATTCAATAGTGAAATCATGATGGATTTGTCTCTATATTTTATGGGGATGATGATTTAGAGCTATTTCTTTAGTTAAGAAACACAATAAATAACCATATATAATTAAAAAAGAAATTATAAGTATCACACGTCACCCAAATATAAATGTAATTACAAATTAGATAGTTTCCACAACAACTAATATCTATATTTGTAGGTGTTTTGCACGTGAAAATATTAGAATTTGAAGTTTCATCTTAGTAGAGAAACTTATATCCTACAAGCCTGTTTATACTGGTTTCTTCAACCAACATTTGTTCAATCCCGAATCACAAACGTGCAAAGGAGATAAATATTACTGTCTTTGGGTAAGATAATAGCTAAATTTGTGCTTAAGAAAAAATGGAACTTATCGTTTTATAATTTTAATATAGACATTATTTGTTCTAATTCTGTACTTTTCTCCAAGAGAATGAAAGAACATTCTTATTGCAAATATGATGAAATGGGATCATGGTTGTACAATGATAATGGCTCAAATATGTACGAATTGCTTCAATGTCTCAAATGTCATGAGATTATATTTACAGTGGTAAAATTACACGGGTTAGAGGTTTATGTAACAAACATGTGTACAGATCCAAAAAGTAAGGAAATCCTGTTGGCCCTACAGACTCAATGACAAGCACAGTCCTCTTATATCATTGTTGCCAACAATTAGGGAAGGAAGAATAACAACTGAATGAGTTATCCATCAGATGCTCCAGTACCTTGATGATGTTAGATTGGTAATGTGTTAGTTGCACAGACTTCTCATGAAGTGCTGGCCGTATGCGACTCCCCTGATTGATACTGGCTGCGTGACATCTCCATGAGATTTTCAGGACTACCACCGTTTACAGAACCCATTGGCTTTTATAGGCTTTGTGAGCATTCCGCATTGATTCATAGTTCAAATTCATTAATACTGAGGTTTCTTAAGGAGCTCAGAATTCTTTTAAAAAAACATGGTATTACCTCCTCTTCAAAACAAAGTGCACCTGCTTCCCTTGCCATTTAAGCTGCACAAATAACATTAGCCAACTCACCCACCAAGCCATCTGCACTTGCAAAATCTTCAGGTCAAGCGGTCACTATAGCGATGACTTGGGAAGGACTAGGGCATTGCTCGTGACTAATTAGAAACATTGGTTTACAAATGTATTGGCAATAAAGCCAGCTCATGTAGCCTGACATACATGAAGTGTTATCCGTCGCTCTTTCTCACAGTTGCTTCAGTCTGAGATGAGTCGTGCAAGCAGCATGGAATTTAATCCTGTATAAATAAACTGGTTTGTTCAAATAGCATGTGTTTAATCTAAATTTACATCTGTGCAAACGAAAAAAATGTTGTTGCCTCAGGGAAGAAATTAGCTAGACTTGTGCCAAAAAGAACAGGGGAGAGGATGAGATCATACACTACATATTTCCAACTATGAAAAGCATAGAAACTAGAGTTGAAAAGCAAAAGAGCACTGTTATGTGGATACATGGGTGACACGCAGAGCATATTGGAGAAAAGGCAAGATAAACACGGCATCCATGATCAGGAAATCTCTGCAACCAAGGACGACTCCTCAAACCCACCACCCTATTTCTAAGCATTTAAATAGCTAAAGAGTGGTTGAATCCACGGGAACGTGTTAGGACATCTTAAGAATTCATAAATTAAAATTCAGTTGGGCGACCTATGGGCATGAAATGAGCAAGATGGGGGGAGAAAAAATTACACTAACTATGGGACATGGTTAACGTAGAGGATACAGACCTAAAAGAGGGGAGTCCTGCTAGTTTAAATATCAGTGTAGAGATATAGCAATGGAAAAAGAGGCATGAACAATAGGGGCAGAGTGTGAGAGAAGTGCTAAGTGCTACTCTTTGAGAATTACCAAAGAAGTCAGTAGCACTATGTCCAAGAAGAAATGGCTTGGATGGCAAGTAATTTCAGCCAGAAGTGTCACTGGAACATGATTACTGTGGCTTTCGTCACTTTTTGTTGTTGTAGCCATTGAATCATAATTATCCAAGCCTGAAAGCCCTTAGCTGCTGTTGATTGATGGCTCTTTGTCAAAGCCTGCCGCTGAATTAAAGTGGAAGATGCTGATGCCTGTTGCTTCTAGAACTTTTTACTTCAATTGCATATTTAGAGAACTGCAATGTGTAAGTTTGCTTTGCTGCTGCACATTACAGTTGCTGCCTCTCTTCTGTTTGCAGCTCTGGTCCTGTTTATACATATAATGGAAGGCAAGCAAAATAATAGGTAGAGATATTTGTATATATGCACACATAAAAAACATAAAAATAAAAATAAAAATCTGCTTCATGAAAGGACATAAACACAATCATGTTATTCATGCATACCTGATATCTTAAAATATATACACAGTGAGTGAAGATCCTTAGAAGAAATAGTAATTTGAATTGCTTTTGGATTCAAGAATTATTGTTCCATCTCCACACGTTCACTCTTGCACAGCAACTGTCAAAGGATTTAAGATTGACAATATAATTTAAACTCTTGTATAACAAGTTTAAATTCTGGTATGAGCTATTATATTTATTATTTGATATTCCTCCCATTTGTGATCTCAAACTTTGATTAAAACTCAACAAATGAATGATTTAACTAAACGGCAAATAAAATGACTGTACCAAGATTCAATCACCAGCCTTTGATTGTCCATTGACATCTTGCTTTGATGCTGAATTGGATAAGTTAGCCTCAATATCTAGCAACTCAAGTGCATCATTATGTTTTATAAGTGACTTGACATGGCATCCTTTGGCAACTTCGAGTCGGCTGGCTGGCTGCTTTGTTCACAACCAAAACTCGTTTTAGCTTAACCCTTGGATAAAGTTATTCTTCCATGGTATAAAATGATGAGATAGGATCAATACAAAGAACATCCGAGTAGTCCTGCGGGCATGCCTTCCCTTCTCCCTTTACAAAACAAATTTCAGACATGCATGTGATATGTAATGTCCACTTGGAATATTGGTGAAAGAAATTTTGTACTTGGATGCACGGTTGAAAACGACAGTGAGGTATTCTAATGATGATGATGCATTTTGCAATATCCTTGTTAACACTACTAAAGTGACATCCTCACAGAAAGAGTCCAATAAAAACAACAGCATCCTTGTAAATGCTTAAATTTTTTATCTAGAAAGCAGATCTTATTGAGTTTTTCATCAATTTTAGCCTTCTTACTCGTGGAGAAGCCATTTGATAGGCATTTCACTAATGAATGCAATATCCCACTCCTACAAAATTCAAAGGTGGAAACAGGTTCCACACAACAATGGCTAGTTATGGTCCCCTGCATTGTAAAACATTTACTTTCATGCCATTCACGAGATTCATTCATTGACATGTTTGTTAATTCACTTAGTACAGTAGAAAGTGTTATGAGATTCAGCAGGATATTAGATATAACTTCCCAAGAGCTACAATTTCAGATGAGAAGAGAGCGGTCCTTGCTCCAATGGCAAGTTTAGAAACTGCATCTTTCTCAATCTTGCAGTTTTCAGTTTCTAAAGAATCGGATAACCTAACAGAAAATGATAACGGAAGCATCTCTGCACTCCCATTTTCAGAGGCTTATAACATGCATCTAGTGATAGCTGATTTCCACTGAAAGATGGGATCATCATACAAGAACATTTTTTCTGGTGTTAAGAGTGCATCAATGGCAAAGAAAACACCTTTGTTTAAAAAGGATTCAAAAATATATCAGGAAGCTTTTCAAATACTGCATCAATACTTCAGCCAGAAAACCTGGAATGTTGGATTCATCATCCACTTCAACAAGAACAGTTGATGGGGTCAGACAAAATAATTTACCAATGACAGATAGGCAGCCATAGCATATATAAAAATTTGCACCAGAATTAACCACCTGAATCAATGACGGGAGTCTGTTCAGTTTAAAAGCGCATAAAAAATTCAGGGATTTCAGTTAAAACAGCTTTCTTGTCTGACATTTGGTGATTTTCCTCATTGTTGAGGTAGGTAGGAAGAAGTTGGTGCAGCAATTTCAAAACTTGTTGCAATTGAATCCAATGTCCATCAGCACGGGGAGAAGATATCCCATGCAAAAGACTACGCACAGATAATACAACTTTTAAAATGCTGATATTATGAGCTCATATAGAGCTCTGAAATCAAAAGTTGAACCTGAAGAGCCCTAATAAACCGGTCTCCAGAGGTTGAGATAAATTGATCTGCTATTCAACTCAAGCAGATTGCTGCGCTTTTAATGAGCTGTCGATCCTCATAGGTTTCAAGGAATAGGAAGCTGGACATCCATGACTAATGATGCACAGTGAGAAGGAATCTTCTTATACGTGTTCATCAAAACCGAGAGTTCAACTCGCTGAATGCTTCTTGAAAAGAAATGAAGCCATTATGGCCCCAACATGCAGGCAAGCATCTAGTTGATCTCGTGATATTTTCTCCAACGCCTGCAGAAACTGTTCAGCAACATCTGAGTATTCGTATTAAAAAAGCTTCTCACAAAGTGCAGGAATCACTTTTATGTTGAACTAGGTATCTTGAGGATGTCGAAGACACACCGCAAAGATTATAGCCCATCCTCGTAGTGCCTAAGCCGCAATTCAACTGTTGTAATTATTCCCCCTTTAAGTCCATGGTTCATTGTTGGATGCCTTTTTCATTAAAACACAGCAACTTCGTCTTCCAATAAGGGATGCGCTTAATTCGATTTCATTTGGTTTTTCCGCTGAATCAAAACCAAACCAAACAAGCGTGCCTTCCGATTTTTCTTTTTTTACTTTATTTTATTTTTCTTATAATTTTCGTTTGGATTAAAAAATTTCCTATACTTATGGTTTGAGCATTGTATTGTAATTTAAGAAATGTATATTTGTATAAAATGTAATTTTATATATTCATTGCCTTAGCCGCAATGTAATTTCAATTATTTTAATGTAATGTCTACAAAAAACTTTGGACTTTACCAAAGGATTTGAGTTAAGAGGGCAAAATAAGGATTAAGTTTGGATTGGAGCTTTAAACCCTGCAATAAACTAAATTGACTCTTTAAATTGAATGATAGATTCAAAAAGTTAGAGGTTTGGATTATAATAATTCAATACAATATTATTAATTTATTAATTTATTGGCATTGGAGAGAAAATACTGAATTCAATTCCTCATTGTCATTAGACTTCTCAAAAATTATTTCGAAGTCATGATCTTAGGTAACATCAAAACCCGTATGTGAGATTTAATGACAATAATATATACAAAACCAAAAAATATCTATAAACATTGCAGATATCAAACTGAGAAACTTTTTACGCGGACCATGTTTTACTACTTGTTTACTGTAGACCTTTTTAATATCAAGCTGCTGGTGGTAGTGACTTAATGTACCAAGTCTAACACACAACTATTCTCCTACTAACTCACACACAGCAAGCTCTTCAATTTTAATGCAAATAACCCTAATACACTAAAAATAAACAAAGAATCTGTGATCTTTTCTTTTCCATCTTCTGTTTCACTAACAATTGGGACTTTCTAAAAATCGAATACCAATTACAAAAAATGATAATGTGTATGAGGCATCTAATAACCAAAAGAAAAAAAAAATCCCGAGATTTTTTTTTATGGGTTTATGTAACTTTTTTCTTTCAAATTAAAAAAATAAATAAATCAATCAATCATCTTGATATACACATTTTCCTCATCAACCAAACTAAAAAAAGAGTAGCCTCAGCCACTTGTGAGGAGAACCATTTTTTAGTATATAAGTCTAGCTTTGGAAGCACCTTTGGCCAGTTTCTTAATTTTTGACCTTACTTCTTCCCCGAGTAAAAACTCCCTACTGTATCCCCTGTGTATAGTCATTTCCTCCAAATTCTTGGCATGTTTGAGCAAGAATTTTACTAGGCACACTTCATTATATTCAGCTTCTGAAAATCCATCAATCTTGACTACCTTAATGGTGCAAAGAAAAGGCTCCATGACTTTTCCTTCGAAGTGCCAATATCTATCCATTTCTGAGGCCGACATACGCCACTGATAAAAGTATTTCAAGAGTGAAAAATTAGCTTTAGAACGCCACTGCATCAGATGTGAATTTTTTGAAAATAGAAATTTAAAATAATAACATATATATTAACCAAAATATAGGTATACAAATTGAAAGCTAGATGTACAAGATGCATCAACATTCGATTGATTGATGACTGTTATTTAACTACTAATGTCTATCAAGTGCATTAGTAAAAATTAGTTTGACCACACAAATGTCTCCAAAACTTAGAATAACGTCCAAAAACTGCCACATGTTTGTGGGTGTTTTCTTAAGTTTATATGTATATACACACACATATGAAACTTGAAATTAATGAGGTGATACCATCACTTTTTTAATCTCAGAGTCACTTATTCCATGCTTATTGGTAATTCTTGCATTTTCTGATCAACAATCATATGACACACGACATATTTCGAAAGATGAGGATGATAGTAAATTTTTTAAGCTTGATTACAAACAATAAGCATTTAACACAACATCTTTCTAATGATAACAATGATGAAGAAGATAGTAAATATGATGGATAAAAGCTAGATTATGACATTTATCCCTTTTAAGCTCTGACTGCTAAATTTAAAAAGAAAAATTTATTTAAGTATGATCTTCAATAGCTCCTTTCAAATTTCCGGTGTAAAGAAGCAAAATTACTAATAGTTTAGATGGTAGTTTAAATGTTATGGTTTTAAATATTAGTGATACAATAAGTGCAAGCTTGGAAGTACTATTTGAGGAAAAGATTAATACGCCGTTGAAATGCCTAATCTGTAGCTAAGTATGAGCCATTGGAAAACTACCCATGTTAAACTTTACCCTCCATGTTAGAACAACCAAACAATCTATTGCAAAACGCTGCAACAAGTGAAACTCTTCTATTTATCCAACATCAAACCTTTTGAATAGCATATCAATTCCTATTAGATCTTTCTGGCCACTATACAAAACAAGTGCAAGCTATTATTATTAAGAAGTAGAAAAGACAATTATGAGGACTCACCGGCTCAAAGTTGAAATAAGGAGCCATCAAGATAACAAGAGTATGCAACCTTGGGGAAATCCTAATTAGGTAAGACAATGCTGGAAGACTGTCGAAATAGGCAGCAATTTTCAGACGTCTGAGGTTAAAAAATGGATCTAGCATATCCCTCCTTAGCATTAGTTTGTGTAGCACCTGAATAATTTAAAAGATCATAAACTTATGATTAGTGGCAAACGATTCTTCATACATGGATTGAATTAAGAAGCTACTTGAATTCAATTTTTAGTTATATATAAAAGATAGGGTCTACGCTAGTTCTTTTCAGTAAATATATGTATAAGAATTGTCAATGTTCTTATAATATAGTAGCATCTCTTTATCTCTCAAGTTAAAGGTACTGGATACTAAAAGGATAAAACATATACAATAGAGGCAACGATTTTTAAAATTACCCAGCTGCAATATGGTGTGGGGACGATGAGGTTGATCGGGGAAGAGAAGAGGAACTCGGGAAGAAAGGGAAGTTAGGGTTTGGGAAGCAGGAGAGAGAAGGGCTGATCTGAAGGATGGGGAAATCTCGAAACTCTGTGTGTGTGTTAAGTCCTCTGAGTTCTGACATGTGTACTAAAGGGAAGTAGGGTACGTGGAAGATAGCTGCAGTAAAAGTATGAGAAGCACGTGGAGATAGTTACAATAGCTGAATAATGAAGATGGGCTGAAAATGGGCTGAGAAACATTTGGACCAAGAGAGTAGTTAGAAGCCTAAATAGCAGAATGGATTAAGACTGGATGGGCCAAATAGCAATCATATTTAGCATTAGTAATTAGCAATATACAGCAGTATAGTATAGTATCTTTTATTCCGTGTAACAGATTTGCTGATGTGGAATAACAACCCATCATCATTTCTGATGCTTGCACCACGTGAGGTGATCTGTTATCATTACAAATCTCATGTATTTTTTGATGTATAAATATCAACAAGTAAAAGGAGAAAAATATATTACAAGAATTTCAGTAAAATCAAGCTTGTATTCGAGCTAGTAAGCTGTATTCGGCCAAATTCTTTTTATCCCCAATTCTTAGTCTTTCTACCCATAGCAATTGGTATCAGAGCCGGTTGCGATGGAGACCCGTGAATCAAAACGCATGGAGGACGCCATGAAAGCACTCTTCAAGGAACAACTGGACCGCCAAGATGCAGTTCTTAAGGAGCAAGCAGCACGCCAGACTGAGTGGATCAAGATGTTCTCTGAAGCTGTACAAAATCAACAAAAGATCATTGAACAACAGAACCAAACTATTGAATCATTCAAACAACAAATACTGAGTAAACAAACGACACTGGATTCATCTGCAACTAAAGGAGTATCGGAGGGAAGCATGCGTTGTCTGAACGCTGACTCCACTGCAGGATCAGGAAATTCCAATGGTAATTCAACTAATTACCAGGTACCCACTAGAAACACAAAGATTGAATTTCCAATGTTTACTGGTGAAGGGTTTAGAAATTAGATAGCTAGGGCAGAGCAATTTTTTACCTTAGATGACACTCCTAATGATCTTAAAGTTAAAATTGCTACCATGCATCTTGATGATAAGCCCTACGAATGGTATAATGCATTTGCTAAATCACGAACTGAATCCACACCTTTAACATGGGAAGAATTTACTAAAGTCCTGAATGCTAGATTCAATGAAAGAGGATTTGAAGATCCTATGTCTAAACTGAAAGAATTACAACAAGTAGGATTATTACAGGATTATAATGATGAATTCATGTATTTGTCCACTCAAGTTCAACTCCGAATCACTGCTTGTCAGCTGTTATCTTAGTGGGTTAAAACCTGAAATTCAGTACCCCATACGAATGTTTCAACCTAAGTCCCTCACACAAGCCATAACTCTTGCTAAACTACAAGAAGCCACCATTCTGTCTTCGAAACAACATTTGAAAACCTTTAAAGGACAATCCAAACCAATCTTTTCGTTACACCACATCATCCACCAACACCTCAGTTTTCCAAAACAAACCCAACCCAAACCTAAACACCACCCCAAGCCCAAACACTTATACCCATCCATCTACTAAATCACCCAATATCACCAAACCAAACACTAATTCCTATAACCGACCCACTAAGAGACTGACCCCTGAAGAACTTGAGGAAAAAAGAAGGAAGAAAATCTGTTTTTGGTGTGATGAGTCCTTTGGGCCTGGTCATCGTTGCAAAACGAAGAGGTTGAATGTTTTGGTGGTAGAACCAACTGATGAGGCTAGCATAGAAGAGGGTAATGAAGAATACATTAATAAGCTGGGAATGGATTTATCTCAGCTTCAGTTAAATGTGTGGGGGAAGGTGAAACCATGGAGCATTGCATGAGGGTTAAAGGCATTCATGAGAAACAGATCCTTAATATCTTAATTGATACGGGGAGCTCATCCAATTTTTTGGATGCTAAACTAGCTGAGAAATTCAACTACATGAGTACAAATTCTCATCCAATATCAGTCATCTTGGCTGATGGAAGTAGGATACAGAGTACCCAAGTGGTACGTGATTTTCAATGGGAAATGCAAGGTATTAGTTTCATATCAGATTTTTATACAATTCCCCTGAATTCATGTGAGATGATTTTGGGAATGCCATGGTTGGTGTCGTTAGGAACTGTAGTATGGGATTTCAAGATGTTGAAAATGACTTTTGAATGGCAAGAGAAGGAGTGTGTGTTAAGAGGAGAAAGATAAACTTAAAATCATTTCAGGAAAAACACTAAATTCGTTATTGAGTTCTCCAGCTAATGAAGTGGAGATCCAATGCTGGATGGTCTCTAATGGAGTGGAATTAGGGAAAACTGACTCTCAACCTTTGCACCCATCCATGATTGATTTATTGGAGGAATTCCACGATATCTTTGAGGAACCAGTAAGCCTACCACCAAATAGAAGCTGTAATCACAGGATTCATCTGATAGATGAATCCCAACCGGTCAACCTACGACCCTACAGGTACTCCACTATCCAGAAAACAGTATTGGAGGAAATGGTGAAAGAGATGCTACATAGTGGAGTCATCAGACCTAGCCATAGTCCATACGCTTCTCCAGTGGTTTTGGTCAAGAAGAAAGATCAAACATGGAGGATGTGTGTTGACTATAGAGAGCTCAATAAACAAACAGTGAAGGACAGATTTCCCATACCCATCATTGAAGATCTCTTTGATGAATTACATGGAGCTCAGTTTTTCAGTAAGCTGGACTTAAGATCAGGGTATCATCAAATATTGATGCACCCAAGAGATGTATACAAAACAGCTTTTCGCACACATGACGGCCATTATGAGTTCCTTGTTATGCCATTTGGCCTAACAAATGCACCGTCGACTTTTCAAGGAATGATGAATGAAGTATTCAGACCATATTTGCGTAAGTTTGTTTTAGTATTTTTTGATGATATACTCATTTATAGTGCCACAATGGGTCAGCACCTCAATCATCTAAGGACAGTCTTTTGTTTACTAAGACAAGAACAATTGTTCCTTAAAAGGAGCAAATGTGTGTTCGGTGTTCAACAAATTGACTATTTGGGGCATATTATTACAAAGGAAGGAGTAGCCACTGATCCAAGAAAGATTGAAGCAGTGGAGCAGTGGCCTGTTCCACAAAACTTACGACAGCTACGTGGATTCTGGGGTTGGCTGGTTATTATAGGCGATTTATACATGGTTTTGGTATTGTTGCCCGTCCCCTGACACAACTACTAAAAAAAGATCAGTTTCATTGGGGAATAGAAGCTCAGGAGTCATTTGACAGGTTGAAGAAGATGCTGGTTCAGTCTCCAGTTCTTAAGTTACCCGATTACAACAAAAAGTTTGTAATTGAAACTGATGCGAGTGGGGATGGAATTGGGGCTGTGCTCATGCAAGATAAACACCCCATTGCCTTCATTAGTAAAACACTAGCTCAGAGACATAAAGGAATGTCAACCTATGAGAAAGAACTCCTAGCTTTAGTTTATGCCATAGATAAATGGCGGCACTATTTGCTTGGAAGACACTTTGTGATCAAGACTGATCACCACAGTCTTAAATACCTTCTAGAACAGAGGTTGGTTACTCCTAGTCAGCAGAAGTGGTTAACAAAGCTTCTTGGGCTCGACTATGAAATTGAGTACAAGAGTGGAGGTTCCAATGTGGCGGCTGATTCCTTATCAAGAAGAAATATGGGACAGCTAAACCAATTGCAGGTCCACTTAACTATGCCAGAGATACTTGAAGATATTAAAGCTAGCTGGAATCTTAAAGGTGGTTATGAGGATATCATTGCAAAATTGAAACAGGGGAAGATGTGGGACAGTTTACATTTGATGAGGGAGTTTTGAGGAGAAGGGGTAAGATTGTGGTAGGACCATCAGCTGACCTAAGAAAAGTTACTCACTATGTATCATGGTGGTCCGTTGGGGGGTCATTCAGGGGCCCAAGCAACCTATAAGAGGTTATCCTTAGTATTTTACTGGCCTAAAATGGAAAGAGAGGTACGACAGTTGGTTCGTGAATGTGATATATGTCAGCGCTACAAATTTGAAAATGTAGCCACTCCTGGGTTACTCTCTCCTCTAAGGATTCCTGATGAGTGTTGGCAAAGTATCAGTATGGACTTTGTGGAAGGACTACCTAAATCACAAGGGAAGGAAGTAATCATGGTGGTTATTGATAGACTCAGTAAGTATGGGCATTTTATTGCATTATCCCATCCTTACAATGCATCTATGGTAGCTCAAGTTTATCTTGATAATGTATTCAAGTTACATGGTATGCCTGAGTCTATAATTTGTGACCGTGATCCACTGTTTGTAAGTTCATTTTGGAAGGAGTTCTTTAGGTTACAATCAGTGGAGTTCAACATGTCTACTGCTTACCACCCCCAAACTGATGGGCAAACGGAGGTGGTAAACAAGTGCTTGGAGTGTTATTTAAGGTGCGTCACAGGGGAACATCCTAAGCAATGGAGTCAGTTTCTATCATTGGCTGAGTGGTGGTATAATACCAACTACCACTCTAGCACAAAATCCACTCCGTTTGAAATATTGTACGGGTATCCACCTCCCATACATATTCCATATGTCCCTGGAGATTCAAGGAACGCATCTGTAGATTCAATGCTAACTACAAGGGAAGCAAGGCTCAAACTTCTTAAATTTTACTTAAGAAGGGCTCAGCAGAGGATGAAACAGATTGAAGATAAAAAAAGGAGTGATCGACAATTCCAAAGTGGTGATTTAGTTTTACTTAAGCTACAGCCTTACAAGCAACATTCCCTAAAAAATTCTAGGGTTCATAAGCTGTTACCTAAATATTATGGACCATATAGAATTGTAAGGAAAGTAGGGGAAGTGGCATACCTGTTAGATTTGCCACCAGAAGCAGCCATCCATCCCACGTTTCACGTATCTCAGTTGAAGAGATACATTGGACCCAGAGCGGATGTGTCACAGCAACTACCTGCCAACAACCAAGAACAAGATGAGTTAGTTCCAGAAGCGATAATAGGCAGAAAAATGATAAGGAACGGAAATCAAGCAGAAACTAGGGTTCTTATCTGTTGGAAGAACCGTGCTCCATCTGAGGCTACATGGGAATCCTATAGTGATATGGTGATGAGGTTTCCTGAGTCGCCCTTGTGGACAAGTGCTGTTCGAGTAGAGGGGAATGCAATATGGTGTGGGGACGATGAGGTTGATCGGGGAAGAGAAGAGGAACTCGGGAAGAAAGGGAAGTTAGGGTTTGGGAAGCAGGAGAGAGAAGGGGCTGATCTGAAGGAGTGGGAAGAATCTCGAAACTTGTGTGTGTGTTAAGTCCTCTGAGTTCTGACATGTGTACTAAAGGGAAGTAGGGTACGTGGAAGATAGCTGCAGTAAAAGTATGAGAAGCACGTGGAGATAGTTACAATAGCTGAATAATGAAGATGGGCTGAAAATGGGCTGAGAAACATTTGGACCAAGAGAGTAGTTAGAAGCCTAAATAGCAGAATGGATTAAGACTGGATGGGCCAAATAGCAATCATATTTAGCATTAGTAATTAGCAATATACACAGTGTAGTATAGTATCTTTTATTCCGTGTAACAGATTTGCTGATGTGGAATAACAACCCATCATCATTTCTGGTGCTTGCACCACGTGAGGTGATCTGTTATCATTACAAATCTCATGTATTTTTGATATATAAATATCAACAAGTAAAAGGAGAAAAATATATTACAAGAATTTCAATAAAATCAAGCTTGTATTCGAGCTAAGTAAGCTGTATTCGGCCAAATTCTTTTTATCCCCAGTTCTTATTCTTTCTACCCACAGCACCAGCCTTGTATACTTTATTCGGTTTTCACATGGCATGGTCATACTCATAGTGTAAAGACCATGATTTCTTGATATATAGGAAACCAATTACAATAACTTATCATCATATAAGCAAATACGAAAAGAGTATTCACATGTTTATTTTCAAGGATTTAATAAGACTAAAGATTACATAAGTAAACTGTAGGGATGAGGAACAAGTACCTTTGTGCTGTCTGGACTAAGCTTCAGGGTTCTGGTATGCCGTATTGCGGACAAAAACCTAGTTATATTCAAAGCCCTAATGTCGTTTAAAATTACAAAATCAAAAGCAAATGCAACACAACATTCATTAAGGCCAGTCAGCTCTTCTGAGAAATTGATTTCAACAACCGCGTTCTCTTTCCAATCCAACCATCTGAGCCCTGGACCAACAATCTTAATGAAAACCCTAGATGCCTTTCGAAAACAACTCGACACGTACAATCCCTTTAACTCCGTGCTATATATCTCCCACTTTGAGATATAGGAACAATCCTCTATTCCCAACACTTCCAACACGGGACATCTTACGATAAGATGTTCCAACAACATCGAATAACAACTTAGATGCAACTCCTTCAAGATGGGAAACGATGAACCATCGAACATGTCAACAAATCGCGACTTGTGGTCAAGAAGAATATTGGAAAGGGATAAGTTTTTCAAGGATCGGAAACCTCCACCTCTTATCAGTGAGACGGGTGGAAGTCGAAAACCTGGAAACTCGGATTTGAATTGGAAAACCTCTAGAGATGGGCTTGATAGCACTCTTTTTGGTAGATTGAAGTGATTCTCCGTTGCAACGTCGAGATAGAGTTCATGTACGTTAACTTGCATTGCACAGCGTATAAGATGGTTTAGACTTGTGCAACTCATGATAGCACGAATTTTTAGGGTTCTTAGGTTAAAGAAATTTCTTTGTCGATATCTTAGGGTTAAAATAGGACTAACGAAGTCCTTTTTCTTGTCATTTACGAATAGGAAATCCTTGACTTTCTTGATCTCTGCATTGTGAACCTTGTACGCAAAATCCAAGAATTTATGAAGCTCGGAATCACAATTTAAGCTTTGCTTGAGAGTTCTGCGCTTGATGGTAGTGAATTCAAGATCGGGAAGCGATTGCCAAATAGATCTCCATCGTTTCGAAACAAGACTGGTTCTTGCAGTATCTTTGATAGGCAAGAAGTTGAGGATATACTGAATAAGCTCATCTTGGAAATTGTCAAATAGATCTGTTTGTTGTTGAGTTTCATCTTGGAGAAGCGATAGCTTCTTCTTCTTTGCTAGTCTGGTCTCCATATTTGTTCTCTACTATAAGTTTGTAGATCTTGCAAAAGCTTTGTGAGACAAACAATTGAATCTCTCTGTTTCCCTAGAGATTTGCCGTGAAAGTACTAACTAGATTTGAAGTTTTCAGCAATATGTAGTCTATATGTATATTATATATACTAGTAGTCAATGCACCCGCGATGCGTATGCAAAAATAAAATCAAACTATATAATATAATAAAGCACATAAAACATTAATGAATAAAATTACTATATTTGTCATTTTGGTAAAAAAAATTACATAACCATTAATGAAAATATGTTTAAAATCAAAAGATAAAAAAAAGAAAGATATGGAAGACTCTTGTCAGATTAAGCGAATCGTACATGATTTGTTGAGTCAGATTAAGTGAATCGTACATGATTTGTTGCAATAAAGGATTGGTCTTATGCTAGTAATTTTAATGAACATAGTAATAATTGAGTGATTTTGTACATAAAAAAAGTACATATAAATACATATATATATGTATATAAGCAAAGCATTAAAAAAATGGAACGTTAAACATGCAAAAAGTAAGATAAAGATTTGTATAACTGTGTCTTGCACAATCAATTAAAACTGGTGCAAAATAAAAATATTACTATAAAAAAGATAACCATGGGCTTAAAAGATAATTAAATCAAATCTATAACATTATAATTCTTTGCCAGTAAAATTGAGGTAATAAACACGGATCCACATCCATATGCATTATAAAATTGTAGAAATATAAATAAATGTTTGTTGACTAAGTTTACATATTCTAAGCTTTGACCATTTATGCAAGACCTTCAAAAAGTCTCAACATATTTCCCTGACTTATTAGTTATGTTTATTTTTTTCCTTCTTCTTTTATACCTAAATAGCAAATGTAGTATTTCCATTCATTGATTCTTTATGCAATAGACTATACTTTATAGCTTTATTTTATTTTTGCACACGCATTGCAGGTGCATTAACCGCTAGTTTAGTAAAAAATAATTTACTTTATACATGTATCCATAAATGTTATACCATTTCATACAATTGAATACTTTATACAAATAAATAGCTATAAAAAAAAATAAAGGTTGAATAGAAAATCAATATTATTTGGTATATTCTCATTTAATTTTACAAAGGAAACAATCTATGAGATATCAACTACAGTAGTGCAAGGCCGGTAGATGAACATAGCTTTTATTTGGTCTGTTCCATGGAATATGATTGCACATGATCCTATTATTATTATGATTTTAATAAAGAAGTTATTCGGCTGTAATTCCTTACTTTTCTCCCAGAGAGAGGAGGAAAAAATGGCAATGCTATTGACAGAATTTGAAGTTTCATCTTAGTAGAGAAACTTAAATCCTACAGATCCTGTAATAACATACTGGTTTGTTCAACCAACATTTGTTCAATCCCGAATCACATATGTGCAGAGGAGATAAATATTTCTGTCTTAGGGTAAGATAATAGCTAAAATTTGTGCTTAAGGAAAAATGGAACTTATCGTTTTATAATTTTAATATAGACATTATTTGTATCTAATTCTGTACTTTTCTCCAAGAGAAAGAAAGAACGTTCTTATTGCAAATATGATGAAATGGGATCATGGTTGTATACTGATAATGGCTCAATTATGTACGAATTGCTTCAACGTCTTAAATGTCATGAGATTATATTTACAATGGTAAAATTACACAGGTTAGATGTTTATGTAATAAATCGAGGAAATCTGTCGGCCCTGCAGACTCAATGGCAAGCACAGTCCTCTTCTATCATTGTTGCCAACAATTAGGGAAGGAAGAACAACTGAATGAGTTATCCATCAGATGCTCCAGCACCTTGATGATGTCAGATTGGTAATGTGCCTGTTGCACAGATTTCTCATGAAGTACTGGCCGTATGTGACACTTCTGATTGATGCTGGCTGCATGACATCTCCACGAGATTTTTAGGACTACCACCGTTTACAGAATTGGTTTTTATAGACTTCGATTATTTTGCATTGAGTCAGACTTCTTAAGTTTCTTAAGGAACTCAGACTTCTTTGGAAAAACTATGGTATTACCTTCTCTTCTAAACAAAGTGCACCTGCTTTCCTTGCCATTTAAGCTGCACAAATAACATTAGCCAACTCACCTACCAAGCCATCTGCACTGGCAAAATATTTTTCACAGTACATAAGGTCAAGCGCTCACTGTGGTGATGACTTGGGAATGGCTAGGGCATTGCTCGTGACTAATTAGAAACTTACATTCACAAATATATTGGCAACAAAGCCAGCTCATGTAGCCTAGCATACATGAAGTGTTATCTACGGCTCTTTCTCACAGTTAGTTCAGTCCAAGATGTGTCGTGCAAGCAGCATGGAATTTAATCCTGTATAAATATACTGGTTTTTTCAAACATCATGTGTTTAATCTAAATTTACATCTGTGCCAAAGAGAGAAATATTGTTGCCTCAGGGGAAGAAATTAGACAGACGTGTGCCAACAAGAAGAGGGGAGAGGATGAGATCGTACAATGCAGGCATTTGTTAGTTCGTTATTATTAAATTCAACCACATAAAATTCCATACAAATGAAAAATTTCAAGATCCACGTCACTCTTTAATCAAATCCCCAATTCTTATTTATTTTTATGGTAAAATGTTGTGTCTAAATTCCAATTATTTTTTTAAATTTAAACACCAAAATTGATTAGATACCCAACATCAACAAACAAATCAATCAATAAAAGAGTACGAACGACTAAACATAATCGAAAAAGCAATAGTTTAGTTTCACCAAATAGCAAGCTCCAGCATTATTTTAAATATTAATGGGAAGGAAAAAAATTCAACAAAATATATATACAAACATATTTGCACAACAATTTTCTCATGATTCAAGGACATTATATCTTCAACCCAGAACAGAGATGATAGACGCAAAGTCCAAACAAACTTTGTGGAAGTCAAATAAATATTTGTATTTGTCTACTTTTGGAAAAGTCACACTAAAACCCTTCTTCTTTCAATAGCAAATTAAACCACCATTCACAACCATACATTGAGGATATGGAAAAAAGAAAAGAGAAAATCTTTATTATACTATCATTGTCATAAAATGAAAGGTCTGTAAAACGAAAGCCATTGGATAGGTTAACCTGTGCAAAGTTTAAACTTTTATACGGTTTATGTGGGTGAAATTTTAGGGTATTGTAGAATTTCATTAAACTATATGTGGAAGTTACGGAGAGGAAAATCCTCGATGAGGAAAATGAAAGAGAAAGATGTCAGTTACAGAAAGAGGGAAAGAAAAAGTGGGACTTGTAGAGAGAGAAAATGTTAGTTGGGAGTAGAAAATAATAACTGTAGAAAGAATATATCCAGTTTAAAGAACAAAATAATAACCGTTGGTAAATAGTGGCCATGATTCCCGAGAAAAATGATTAAAATAATTTTGTTGGAGAGGAGAGGAATGTAAATTTTATTTATATTTGTTCTATTTGATCTTTTGATGAGAACTGTCAACTTTTTTTCATCTATATCTATTTATTGATAAATAATTTGTTAGAAAAAAGTTTAAAAAAGAGTTTGTATCTGCCGGAAAAAGCCAAAATAAACAGACCCAAACTACCAGCTAACTTTTAGGCTATGGTTCTAGAATAAAAAAAAAAAAAACTTTGCAATATAATGTTGGAGTCGAATGATTGATTCCAGGCTTAATATAGTAGTATAGATAATTCGAATAGTGAAATTACCATGGATTTATTTCTATATTATTATGGGTATGATGATTTAAAGCTATTTTTTTAGTTAAGAAACACAATAATTAACCAATATTTATCGTATTAGACTTTAATGCAAATCAATTACTAAAATGACTCACCAAATTTTCATATTGTAGATGCATATAATTTTTTGTATAAAATTCACATGTCTTAAATTTGTATCACCTTTTTTTTTCATAGAACTTGCATGTTTCGAATGCTAAGCCTAATTCGCATGTCTTAAATGCAAATTTCTTTTTATGTATAATTCGCATGTTCCCAATGCGAATATTAAATTCACATCTCTAAGATGCAAATTTAGTGTTCTATTTTGATAATTAATTTCAGATATATTTTATTGTAGTATTTTTTCTTTTTAAAAGAAAGGTCATTTGACCTTTCACGCTAATTAACCCTATATATGTAATTAAAAAAAAAAGAAATTATAAGTCTTACACGTCAACTAAATATATATGTGATTATAAATAAATTAGTTTTTAACTAATATCTATATTTCATTGTTTACTTTGTTATAATTGAATTGTCATTGCTTTATTCACTTGAATGTATTTGAATAATGAATAAACCATGAATAAAAAATAAAATGACCAAAATAATCCTATTTTAATTAAATTACAGTAAAGCATGTAATAGTATTCATATGCCAAGGGTAAATAACACTCTCTCCATTAAAGGGGAAAAAAAAAGGAAGAATCTTTTTCACAAAATCTAAACTTTAACCTCAAATCTAAATCATATTAATTTCTTCGAAAAAAACTTTTTTTGCTACAAAAAAAAAATCTATTTCCCCACAAATTTTGAGTTCCATTTATTAATCTTAGTGGGGTATTTTAGGAATAAAGAGAACATAATGTTTGTTGAATTACAATTTAGAGGTAAAATTAATGAATAGTTATTTAGTGTTTTTAGTAATAGCAATTCATTATTGATAAACTATTACAGGCTTAAAATGTAAGTGAATATCATAATAGCTATTCATAAGGAATAATGCCGTAATTGAATAGCAAATGCCAAATACAGTCAAGTGAATAAGGCGTTAATCTATGTTTCCAATACATAGCATACATGACTAAATATATACGGACATGTTGTAGATGTAGGGTCATTATTAATAGTAGTCACGCATATGTTGAGTAAATCTTGCACCTAGCACGTGACTTTAGAGTGCTACTAAGAAAATGACACTTGATTGTGGGATGGCTTGGAGAGAATGACAGGGGAGGAGGATCAGGCAGTCTCAATATCTCAATTGCACAAGTGACAAGTAAGGGAGCTTTTATAGACCTCGCGCTTCAATCTTACAGTTCTTGAGCAGTTGGAGTATAAATCACTTGAGTTGGTTTAGTTGATCTTTCTAAATAGAACCTCCTTTAGAGACTATTGTTTGTCTTCTCTTTCCAGAAGTTACAAATGAGGAGGAATGACTGAGTATTTATAGGCACTTGGCAAAGATGATGACCGTCAGATCAATTTAGTGATTGACGGATGAGATGGAGTAAGTTCAATTCATATTTATTTTAAATGAGCTCCTCATTGGCCAAGGCCAGTAGTCATCTCCTGTGTGCATGAGCCTACCTGAGAAAGGTTGGATACGGTAGACCGGGCTAACGATCCCTACTCCAAGCCCACCAAGCCAAATCTCCCTAAGCCATCCCAATATAATTGAGCTGAACTCATCAAGCCCTATCACCTAGCTTCCGAGTCAAGCCCAAATAAATAAATAATATTTATATTTATATTTGTTAAGCCCCATTACATTTTGCTCCCTGACCAAAATTCTTGGACATAGCTCAAGTATTTTGAGCATTGCTTGCATCTATGCATAGCTTGATCAATACTCGGCGCATAATGATGCCAAGTGCTCTTATAGGGTAGAAGACTTCATTTGTCGTTGATGAATCATTGAGTAAAATTCAAACGCCAGTGCTGCAACTAACGCCATAATACATTTAATTATAATGTAGTGTGCAAGTTTGCAGCACCAGTCTAGTTGCACCCATCGCCTTATATTTATCTAAATGATCTTATCCTCATGAAATCATCTGATATTTTATTTGGTCCTTCATTTCTTTCACATGTGTAAATGATTTGATGATTCCTTCCTCAAGTTTCCAGTCAGATATATGCATCATAAATTTGCAATGATAGTATCAATTATACTCACTAGATAGATTTTTCCTCTTTGCACATTGAATCCATGTTTTAATATGAATGACGTAATGTAATCACATAAATAATAAATGCTTTTCCACTCCCCCATGAGAACCACAACATATTAATTCTACACCAATAAATATTAACAATATCTCTTGAAATCCATCCAGAAACTTCAACCTTTATCTTTGTAGATTTACTATGTAACCTTGGTATCAACTGTAACAATCATATGATAATATAACTGCTCCACATTAAAAAAAAAAAATTCATTATCACTTGTAACTACCGAATGGAACAACTGAAATTCCAGTATTGATTTCATAACCGCCAGTATTAAATTTGTAACCGTCAGTATTGAATTTGTAACCGTCATTGTTAAATTTATAACCGCTAGTGTAAGAATGAGACGACTCAAATTCCTTTGATTTTTCTTATAAAAAGAGGGATATCTTGCATCATTTGCAATTGTTGTTATAGTCGTAAGGCATATCAGTAAGTAATATAAATGTGTCCATGCATTGCTGTTGTAGTTGTAATGCATATCAGTAAGTAACTTCTCTTTTCTAGGAACCGTCTCTAAATTGTCCTCAATATAAGAGGCTCTATATGGTTTTTGTCATGGTGTGATGTTTGGTTGGGTATTCAGCTCTTGCATAGTGGTATATAACAACTTGCTTCTTGTCAAAGAAGAGTTGTTCCTGAAGCTTGAAAGTATCCACAATATCAATAACCTTGATGGCTTGATCATCAACATTGTGAATCCAATACTGAATAAACCTATTTCCTGATGATAGCAAGCGGTGGCTTTCATTCTCAACCTACATGGAGATCAGTATCTTGTATGTATTCTAATAGTGAGTTCTATCTAGCATTGTTCTTACACTTTTTTTTTTAATATCATAATCTAATGATCATTGCAACCCACTTTTTTTTTTTTTTTAACTTTGTTGTCTTTACTTTGCAAATTACCACCTCAATAACTAGATAGTCTTTGCATACATTTCAACTTGGAGCAAATTCTATGATATAAGAGTGTCTTTCTGATGAACCTGACTCTTCCTTTCTGTATAGACATACTTACAATATAAACATGATTTTTGTCAATACATCTTTTTTTTTTCTTGTCCCACCCATTCTGATCTTATCTTTTCTTTTGTAGTCATCATGTTAATCAAGGTTAATAGGAGTTTCTATCCTTAAGTTATCAGAAGCAATGAAACTCGAAGTGCAAAAAACACCCAGCGAAAGAAAATGAAACTTAATCAAGCCCAAAAGGTTGGAGCTCTCAAAAAGAATGAAGCTAAAGGCAAGCAAGTACCAAATGTTGAAGTTATCAAGCAGCAAGACTTGCTGGTGCGTCAAGAAGGCAACCGCCACAAATTTAGCTTCTGCGACATCATTGGGTGGACGACACTATCTCTAAAGACACATTATGGGACAAAGCTTCTCGTCCCATGTTGTGTGCAACTCCCCCTATTGATGGTGACTTCTAATTGATCGAGCTCGGGCCACGTACCTATTCCAGGAGCACTATTAGGGGGGACTCAGTGCTACGTTTCAAGAATGAGCGAAGGAGCTACCACTTTCCAGTACACACTTCGCATTTCTCAAGGAACCGCCACTTAGATGGAAGGGCTAGGTAGACTACATCACTAACCAGCTAGAGTACGTGAAGCTTCTAAAACAAGCCAAAGTCTATGGCGCCATCATTACCTCTGCTCGCTTATGGCTCGTCACCACAAACAAGATAGAAGTATGGCGTGCCATCATCTCTCGCTAGAGTCATACATTTATCACTGCATGGGGGGAAATATCACCAAGTCTTGAAGACGTGGTCATGCTTTTGAGCCTGCAATGTTCTGGGTTAAGTAATGTTGTTATAGCTGTGACTTCACGTGAAGAGCACCACCTCAAAGCATCTTTACTAGCAGCTCTAAAGCTCGCCCGTGATGATAAGAAGAAACCATGTTTCTCTTCCTGGATAACACACTTCTTTAAAGAGCAGAGAAAGAACATGCCTCAAGTAGCGAGATTAGCTCGCGGAAAAGAGTAAGTAGGTTCATATTATTGCTCTATACTTGACTTCTCCAACTAATACGTTCCTCTTTTGGTTCTTTAATGTATAGGTATGAATTTGTAGGCTTCATTGCATTTTGGTTGTCACTGTTCGTGTTCCCTGGTGGGTCGAAAGAAGATGTAAACCCTTGGCTTTTTGCTTTGGTCATACTAATCGCACAGGGTCAATGCTTTGTACTAGCTCCTTTCTATCTGGGGTCCCTATATCGATATCTTGACCTATACCACCAAGCTTTTATCCATTCCAAGGTAAGATATGTGAATGTATCACATGTGGACTTACTTTTCTTACAACTATTCTTCTGTGAGCGGTTTCGAAATCACCTTATACAGTCAGCCATCAACAAGGATTCAAATCTTACTACTCCTCGCATGGCATGGGCATGGATTGGGTTTCTTGTATCATCATGGGATCTGAAGATGACATGAAAGCTTCTTCAGATCCCATAGATCGTCATAAGTAATATACCCTTTTCCCATCGAGTCTAATAAAACTTTCAACCTTAGTAACTTGCTTTTTCTTCTTCCTACTTCCACAGGAGCCACGTCTCCTCTTTTTGTTTTGTTTTTCCTGAGTCTCCTCCTAAGTAGGTAGTGGTATGCTAGAGGGTTTCACAATGGCCATCTCTCCTTCCTCAGCATATTCATAAAAAATGCTAGCTTCAACGAGATATGACTTATTATACTCAAAAGGATTCTTTATGGCGGAAATGAATACATCTTTCCCTTTCCAATGACTCTTCATACACTGATGCAGTATCGAGGGTATAACGTTATGATCATGTAGCCACTTCCTTCCAATAAGCAAGTGGTAGGATACATGCGCATCAATCACATGGAATCGTGTCGAGCTTTGGATTGGTCCAACCTTAAAATCAACATTGACATATCTCATTATGTTTGTGGTTGAGTCAGTGAAACTATTAACAGCAATGGGTTGCTTCACGAGCCGCCTCATGTCTATATTCGTAGCCTTGAATGTAGACATTGGCATGATGTTTATAGAGGCATCATTGTCTATTAACGTCCTCTTGATATGATGTCTGTTGAGCACTTTCAACGTATAATGGGCGGCTTGTTGGGATTCCTCACACACATGTCTGCTTCTATAAATAGAATTGCATTCTCGTATGCATGTGCCATTCTTCGTATAAGTTGTGCTACACTACACTCCCCTTTTGACTTTTAGAAATTTGGGTGAGTGCGGTTACTACTGCAAGCCGTGCCTCTTCATCAAATCCTAACAAGTCAAAGAACTTCCTAAAGTTGGCAGTTTTCAATAAGGCAGCAGCCACTATAGAATCTGTGCCTTGATCATCATTTACTAGCATTTTCTTTCCTTCTCATGCCTCGGTTTATGGCACTTCTTCCTCTTTAGTCATCAGATCATGGTTAACAACACTTGTTGTACCCCGTTAAGCATTGTGTGTAAGGAATAGGTTGTGGCATACATCATTACCTTCAATGACGAGTTCTCCATTGTTTACTCGCTCATTGATTATCTTCTTGAGTGTCCAACATTCATTAATGGAATGACCCACGATCCGTGAAATCTACAGAACTTAGGATCACTCTTTTCAGTTGCATTGGGAAGGCACTTAACCCTTGTGAGCTTGATGTTTCTATCTCTCAACCATTAGTCAAGTACAGCATGAACCTTTCCCATGGGACAAAGGAACGAGAGCGTTGGTGGAGCGGTCCTTGACTTATCATTCCTTGGCCTCTTAGTATCCTTGGAACCTTCTCCCTAGACTAAGCTAACATTTATAGCTCTCTTTCCAAACCTCCTACCTTCTCTGCATTGTTTGGATATGGAGTTGTTGGTCCTTCGTGCATTCTCAACGAGAGCAACAAAAGAACACAGATTGAGATTCTCGAGGTAGGCGACGTATTTAGTGAATATCCCTTGGATGTAGATCTTCATTAGTTCTTTCTCAGCACAGACATCTTGAATATCCAATGAACATTCCCTGAAAGGCTCGATATAGTCCATAAGATCTTCCTTTGGCTTCTGTCGTGTTCTTCCCATATCAGTGATGGCGACAAACTCTTGAGCAGAGAAGAACTTTTCCAAAAACAATTTGCACATGGTCCCCATGAATCAATTGACCCTGGGGGAGATTGACATACCAAGTATATGCCTTCTCGTCATAGACTAAGAGAATTCTTTTAGCTTCATTTCATCATTAAACCCATAGACTTCTGATGTTTCAATGAATTTGACAGGTGTTCTTTAACACTACCCTTCTTGCCATCGAACAACATGAATTTAGGAGTAACATAGTCTTTTAGTAAGGTTTTGTAGCAATTTTGGTGGTATGGAAGCTTCAATCTAGCACTCCCCGCAAAAGACTTAGCTTGAATCTCTTTCAAATAAATGTCTAAGTCTTCCTTTGTGATAAAGGATTCCCTTAGCATAGATACTGATGTATAACTAGTGCAGCTGGGGTAGTTGGCATAGCTGTGCAATAGTGGAGTCAATGTAGTCGGTACAACTAATGCTATTGGTGCAATTGGAGGAGTTGATGCTTGAGAAAGATTAAAATTAAGCGAGGAAGCGATCTCACTCAGGCTGGCACGAGAGTGCATATGTGAGGACAACGACCCGATAAGTTGAGATCTTGTATTCTTCTTTAGAGGTTGATTGCTGCTCAACTACAACTTGTGGTGATGGGGTTTGCTTATTCATCCCTTGAGCTATTTGCTTGAAAGGTAGGATAGTAGCAGGATGGGATAAGAAGGAGCGCTTTGTTGCGCAACTGAGTGGGACCTGGTAAGGTGCACCTTGGAGTGCATCAGCATTAGCAGCATCCCTGGTATGAATGGGTAAGTGCATTCAAGAACTGGTTTAGAGCCCGATGTTCTCTTGAATAGTTCGTTTTCATCTCTGCATTGATTTCTTGTATAACATATAACTTGTGCATTGTCAACATACCTTGCATGTCGGCACAGGATTAGCATTGACATTAGTGTTGGCATCTTCTAATGCTGCATGTCTTATCAATAATGTTTAGTTAGGTTGCTGACGTCTTGATTTACGCTGTCGTAAGTGTTACTTAGCTTTCTTCTTGGAGGTGTCATCACAACTCTGTCAAAATCCTTAGTTCCCCAGTGGAGTCGCGTCCTTGCTGATAGTATCAAGCAGAGGTCGCATGGATCTCGCATCTGACACGTGACTTTAGAGTGCTGCTGAGGAAATAACACTTGATAACAAGATAGCTTGGAGAGAATAACAGGAACGAGAAACATGCAGTCTTAGTATCAAAATCACAAGTAACAGGTAAGGGAGCTTTAGTAGACCTCGCGTGTCAATCTTATAGTTCTTGAGCAGTTGGAGTGAAATCACTTGAGTTGCTTTATTTGATCTTTATAAATAGAACCTTCTTTAGAGACTGTTATTTGTCTTCTCTTTCCAGAAGTTGCAAATGAGGAGGAATGACTGAGTATTTATAGGCACTTGGCATGGATGATGACCGTCAGACCACTTTAGTGATTGATAGATGAGATGGAGTAAGCTCAATTCATATTTATTCTGAATGAGCTTCTCATGGGCCAAGGCTAGTAGTCATCTCCTGTGTGCATGAGCCTACTTGAGAAAGGTTATACGGCAGACCGAGCCAACGATCCCTACTCCAAGCCCACGAAGCTAAATCTCTTCAAACCATCCCAATATAATTGAGCCGGACTCGTCAAGCCCTGTCACCTAACCCACGAGTCAAGCCCATATAAATAATATTCATATTTATATTTTTAAAGCCCTATTACACATGTTTTTCTTTATTTTCCTATATATGATATCTTTTTTTATTATTATTAAATTGTTGGCTTATTTTTTTTTTAAATTTTCTTCTATCGTAAATATACACATATCTATAAAATTTTCAAAGCAAATTTTTAAATTCGAATTTGAGTTTGGACTTTTAGATAAAAATTATGAAAAGTTTATAGAAATAAACTATTGTAGAAAGCACAATCTGTTAGTATTAACACAATTTAGTTTTTTATAATACAAACACGTCATTACAATCTTGTTAAAAATGTGTCATCATATAAATGATAGCCAAAATTATATGGTTGGTAATCCTTATAAATAATAAAAAGAAAATGTTCAACATTACTCAATGCAACTTAAGCATACAAATCATGATATATATGACTAATGATAAGAAAGTCATGCAAAACGATCCCTTTAGTTACACGAACAAAAGCTAACCACAGGAATTGTGTTGCATCTCAAAATCAGATACAATCGGTTTGCAATTGGAAAATACTAGATAGACTTAGAAGTAGCTATTCTAGTTGAATAGTTAGAACAGATAACTAATGTACTGGTAGTTGTATCAGATCTAAAACAATATAAATACAAGAAAATGAACAGAAGGATCCTCGATTATCATCCAATATTATCAAAAAGGTTTGTTGTTGGATTTCGTTTTGGAGAAGCGATAGTTTTTTCTTTACTAATCTGGTTTCCATATTATTGTCTCTTATAGGCTGTATACTAGGAAGATGTGAGATAGTTGAGTCTCCCTCCTACCCAAGAGATTTGATAGTTTTTTCTTTACTAATATTTTTCATATTGCTATCCCCGATTGTAAATCTAGGAAAATGTGAGATAGTTGAATCTCCCCTCTACCCGAGAGACTTGCCGTCACTAGATTTGAAGGTTTCAACAATACATATATATTACATGTATACACTGTGATGAAACTATTTAAGCCCGAATAGTGAAATCATGCTTGGCCAAAAAGTAAGAATAATAAAAAAAAAGGAAAAAAAAAAAAAAAATAGTGAACTTACGATGGTCTTGTTTCCATATTTCATGGGGATGATGATTTTGAGCTATTTCTCTAGTTAAGAAACACAATAATTAACCATATATAAATTAGAAAAAGAAATATTAAGGTATTACATGCGATAGTAAATTAGATTGTTCTCAAAAAATATATTATTTTGCACGTGTTGTATATGTTAAAATATCACTGGCACAAATATGAAATATAAATACTAGTAAAATTTTAATATATATTTTAGAAATTACTCTTTGGCTATAATAGGTCATCTAGTACCCAATTAATTTATTCTCCACCTATAAGTATGTATGACTAAATATATAAAGATGTGTTTTTTTCCTTTTTCCTTTTATGATGTTGATGTTCATTCTTGTCCAAGCTAAGCTCTTTGTTTCACTGAGCCGGGCCACTGAACTCGAGCCCTCTAACCGCTATGAACTAACCTTAATACTGACCTAAATACAATGTTTTTGTTGAGGTCACTCCGCATATGATGGGTTTGTGACTCTTCCCTCCGTTTTCTACTATGCCCACTACGAGTATAACTACTAAACTAATCAACCACTCGACCACTCATCCACATGCCCACTACGGTGATAATCACTAAGTTAGTCATCTATAAATACTCATAGCCTTCTTGGATTCAAGTAATGTCACACAAAATTACTCTCACTTACATGATCTATGGGCTTATCATGGCTATCACTAACTTAAGTATCGAAGTGGCCACGTCAGACCCATACCCAATGCACTACTAACATGTCTTTTGTTTTGTAGACCCCCTCATCAACTGTGATCCAAGTCCATCTCCGATAATCTAACCACTATCGATTCAAGTAAGCGACGATGATTTATATCTTTTCTTTTATTATTATTAGACGCATTGGCCTTATTTACTTTTTTTTTTTCTTAATTTTCTCTTCTAGCTGTAAATACCATACGTCATGAAATTTTCAAAGAAAATTCTTAATTTGGAATTTTCGGTAAGAAGGATTTTGAAAATTTATTGTAATAAACTTTTGTCGAAAGCATATCAATTTACATTAACACTATTTAGTCTTTTATAATATCAACACGTTTTTACAAACTTGTTAAAATTTATTATCAGACAAATGATAATCAAAATGGTATATGAGCATACTCGTATAGTAGGTAATTCTTATAAATTGAAAAAAAAAAAAGTTCAATATTACTGCAACTTAAGCATGCAAATTATGATAATATTATATTCTTTATAAAAGACTAATGATGAGAAAGTCATATACAATGATCCTTTTATTTACTTTTGATTGAAAAAAAAAAAAAAAAACAAGGATGCTTTTAGTTACACCAACAAAAGCTAACCAAAGGAATTGAGTATACATACTTGTATAATGAGCGTCATGAGAAAGGAAAAAAAAAAAAAAACTACCATCAACTAGAAAATTATATGTAAATCTACGATCTGAAGCTTGCACATGAGCTCCCATTAAAGTATAAATTGTACGTGCGAATAATTATATTGTCATCATATGAAAAGGAATATCGATTTTAAATACAATATAAGATAGAGATGGTAATTCGAATCCAACCCGTGAAACCAGACACAACATGACATGATTATAAAAAGTTTAGATAAGTAAAAGTTGACTCAATTAATAAATAGGTTAAATCTGAAAATGACACGAATTTAAATTTGTCTAAGTTTGGGTTTAGGACTCAAACCTGTTTACAAATCCGTAAACTCGTTAAAATATATTAAAATATAAGATTATTATCCCTATCTAAATTATAAACTAACGAAACTATTCATGTATGAAATAAATTATATATAGGTATAGTGTATTATAAATTATACATAGAAAATACATATAATTTATAAAATATAAATCTTATCCAACAAATAAAAATAAATTTTATATATCAATATACATTGGATTTATTTGCTACATATATAATATATATATACACAACATATCTATCATATAGTATGTAAATCAAATATTTGTAACAATTTCATGTATTGATATAACAAACACATATATTATGCAAAGAATATGCATAGATAATGTATATGTTTGTGAAGATTATGCATATAACATATATTATAAATATATTTGTTAAATAGAAATTGCATACGAATATTTATAAATTGGTAAATTGTATGTAATATATATAATATATATGTAACTTATAGAGTGTATATAATATATGAATTACATCTAATGTATATTGCTTAAATATATATAACATGATATATATATATATATATATGTGTGTGGTGTGACATAACATATATATAATGAATATTTATAACGTATATAAGATTTATAGTTATAAATACATAATTTATATGTTACATATATAAATGTTATAATTCATTTGTTACATGAAATGAATATATTAGATATAGATCATATATAACATAATATGTAAATATGTATTGATATATAGATTATCTATTTACATGATTAAACTATATATTATATATATATATCACATATTTGTAATAATTATATATGTTACTTAAATAGTACATATAAACTCAAAATTACGTGTCATATGAAATCTAAAAATTATAAACATATAATATATATTATATTTCTTTTGTTACATGAATTGAATATGTTACATGTGTGTATTTAGAACATAATATATAAATCATATATAACATATTATACAAAAATTCTCATTAATACATAATATAAATGACATATATATTGTAAGTATTATATGTAATACATATATATATAACATATAATATATAGTATAATATATAAATGATATCTAACATGTTATGTTGTAATATGATTTAGTCTTTTAATGTGCTATGTTGTATGGTAGGTTTTAACTATTGTGTTTGTTGGTTATAATAACGAGATTATATGTTTGTTAGTGAAAAAAATATAAATCCAATTTTTTTTTTTTTTACCATCAATTATTATCCATTAATTAATGCCATGCTTATTTAATAGCCCATTAAGTCACATATTATAATATCTTCCTTTAATTATATGTATCATATATAATTTGTTAACTAAGTATACTAAGGATAATAACTATTTTAATACATTATCTTTCCATATCCACTATCTATTATAGCATTAAACCTTTCTTATCACATTAATAACAATACTAAATCTTTCTTATTAATTAGTAAGTAGGTTAACATGGGACATTATGCACTGTATAAACAAGTCAAGTTTAGGTTTTAATACATGATTAATAAATAGATTGAGTCTTAAGTTAAGGTCTTTCAGACATGAACATAGAACACGACATGATGACATGAATTGCTAACACTAGTATAAAGATGGATACCTCTACAATTACAACTTAAATTCAAAGTACGCAGGAAAGCATTGATGCTATCATTAGTAACATACGGATAATTATAGATAGTCAATCCACAAATTTATAATTGAAGTTTCAATAGTCTATAGATACAATCATTTAATGGATAATTATTTTCACCGATGGCAATAGGATATATGAAATCTTCGATGAAAGGACTTAGTAAAACGGTATAATCATGATTCTTCGTAAGTCCAATAACGAATAATTACAAAAATCGTACATTCAAAATTTAAATCTATTACATAACATATCAATGATAACAATACTACCGAAAAAACAATAAATACTTTTAATAAAAGTCAATATTGAACTTTATAGATATAATCTTAATAAAGAATAGTTCCATGCTTTAAGCATGCTAGTATACAAATATACACGACAATAAGGTAGGTGAACCTTTTAAATATGCCATGTAATAAATGCTTAGCCCAATGTGACTGCAGGAGTAGCCAAACCCCGAAAGCTTAAATGCATAAATAAAATAAATAGATCATTTCTACTAAAACAAGGGGTATAGGATGGATAAAGTACTTTGTGATCTCTATCATATTTGATGCGTGCTAGGTACGAATCTTGAAGTTTTTCATACTCTAAGAATCGAAGTGGACCTTGACCCAATGAAATATTTAGAGTTAGATCTAAAATTCTAAAAACCTTGGTATAAGTTGATGGAATGACCTTCACCCATTGGTGAAGTAATCCTAGTAACATTAATATGGAGATTGCGATCCTACAAGAAATACCAACGAAGAACCTTAGTATAACGAAGAAATCAACAAGAACCAAATTCTTGAAGATATCATAAGTTCTCAAAAAAGAGTAGAATTCTGTTAATTGGTTGTTAATCAAAAGTAATCTATCTTTTACAAACAAATACTTGGTGCTATATGCAATAGTACAAAGGAAATCAAAGAGTCACAAAATAAAACATGTTTATCGCACAAGAAGACTGGCAGCCTAAAATTATACGCTAGCAGCCTTTTTGAGCTACATTGGCGGCCTTGCAACCAGCTATAAAAAATTGGCTCCTGGTCATGTTTAGCGCTAGCTAAAGGCCGACAGCCTACTTCCGAACACCAGCAGCTTATTATATAAGTCGGTGGTGTATATAAGCAGAGCATAGGTTGTGTTGCTGGCTTTTGAAGATGAATCAAGGCTAGCTATCTTCAATAGAAGGTCGAAGGCTTTCTAAGAGTAAGCTAGCGACTTTAGTGGCAGGCCTAGGCTTGGTTCAATGTGTTGCATTACACTTTCCTTTTGAGTTGTATAGACAACAATAAATGTTTTCATTCCTGGTTTCAAGCCGATGTTGGTGAACTTTGAATAATCTTCAATCTCATGAACGTACTAGGTGCATTAGTTAGCTCAAATGGCACAGCTAACCACTCGTAAAGTCCTACTTTAGTTTTAAAAGTGGTTTTCCATCCATCCCCTTCTTTCATTCTAATTTGATGATAAACACTTTTAAGATTTATTTTGGAAAACGGACAAAAACCATGTAGTTCATCAAGTGTACCATCTAACCTAGGAATAGGATGATGACACTTTACCATGATTTTTTTGACGGCTCTGCTATCTACACATATTCTCCAGAATTTGTCCTTGTTAGGTACAAGTAATACTAACATAACATAAGGGCTCATACTCTCACGAACAAACCCCTTTGCCATTAATTCCTTTACTTGCCCCTAGATCTCCTTACTCTTTGCAGGACTTCTCCTATAAGAAGGTCAGTTTGGAATAGAAGCTCTAGGTACGAAATCTATTTGGTGCTTTATGCCTCTAATTGGTGGCGGCCTTCTAGGAATCTCTTTAGGAAACAAGTCTTCATATTCTTGCAAAAGAGATACAATAGAACTAAGAAGAGAAGGGTTAAGATCATTAGTAGGAAGCATTGCCTCCTTATATATAAGCGTAATCAAAGGTCTTTTATCATTCACAACAGTGGCAAAAAAAATTAATCGCTTTTTTCTCTCATTCTATCCTCTTTTCTCACTAGCCACTTTGTTTTTCCCCTCTATTACTCATGTATCATCCTCATTAGCTCTCGTGTTTTCTCTCTTTTTCTCACTGGCTCTCAATATCTCATCTTCTTATTTCAATTTCTTTTATCCTGTTGTACTTGCTATGGTGTCAAAGGCTTCAAATGGAATGTCTTTTCATCCTTTCGCACAATAAACCTATTTGAATGCCCTTCATGAGTAGTATTTCTGTCAAATTGTTGTGGTCTGCCAAACAATATATGGCATGCATTCATGGGCACTACATCACACAATACCTCATCTTTGTAGTTCCCTAATGCAAACAATAATTTCACCTATTTGTTCACCTTCATTCTCTAGAATCATTCTGCTACTGTAACTTATATGGCAAAGGGTATTTAATTGTAGGTAGCTTAAGCAATTCTTCAAAATTAGTACTCACCACATTGGTATAACTACCACCATCAATGATTAGATTGTAAGCTTTGTCTTTTAGTGCAACTTTAGTATGGAAAATATTTTCCTTCTGCTGCTTAAGTTCATCCTCATCTACCTATTGTGTACTCAAAGTACGTCTAATGACCAAGGACAAGTTTGAAGTATCCACTTCCTCATTATCAGTCACATCTTCTAATTGAGGCATATCATCATCGTCTCCTTCACTTTCACTAGTTGTCAAATATTCATCATTGCCCAAAGAAATCATAGCTCTCTTATTAGGCCATTGAGAAGCTATGTATCTAACCCCATGGCACCTGAAACAACGAATTTTACTCAAACTAGATTGAGATTCAAACTTACCTCTAGTTTTATTAAAAGTCTCCTCCTTTAGCAAAACTTGAGTGAATTTTTCTTTCTTGTTCTTCTTATCCTCTTTCTTCCACTTTTTCTTCCATGAAATAGAATAAGTACCTTCATAACTATTTTTCCTTTCCTCTTGAGTTGGCTCTCAAATTTCAGTGGCATTTGATACATTTCTTCCAACTCCATGTAATGTTGCAACTCTACTTTATCTGCAATATCTCTATTCAACACATTCAAGAATTTAGCCATAGTAGCTTCATCATCTTCCTTATCAATCTTCATCATGAGTGTTTCTATTTCCACATAGTATTCCTCTACACTCCCACTTCCTTGGGCAAGCTTCTCTAACTAACGATGTAAACTTCTATAATAATGTGAAGGCACAAACCTCTTTCTCACTATCTACTTTAACTCTCTCCATGTGCTAATTGGCTCATCTAAATTTCTCCTCCTACTAATGGTGAGTTGATTCCACCATTTTTTTTTTTAATTCCACAACAGCTAATTTAACTTTTTTCTCCTCCTAATAATTGTGGCATGCGAAAATTAGGTCAATCTTACTCCCACTCCAAATAAGCATTTGGGTCAATGTAGCCCTGAAAAGGAGGAATCTTGAATTTTATAGAATTCAAGTTAGTATCAACTTTTTCACCACTACGAGCCTCTAGTTCTATCATGTATCTGCTCATCTTGTTCATCATCACAATCAAGTTCTCTTTTTGACTTTTGATTTTCAAGTCAATCCATTCACATTATCAACCCCTGTAGCATCTCAAACATTTAAGCTATATCATTATGCTCTTCTCCTTCCTTCTTTGAGACATTTTCCATCTGTAATGTTAGGAGATATCCAAATAAATAATAATAAAATGAAAAATAAAGCTCACTTCACTTCCTTATGTATATCATTCACAAGAATATAACACTCAACCCTCGTATATCACTAAAACTCAATAATATACTTACCACCTTATCTTTCGATCCTTTGTCTTATGGTTCTGTATTGAACTTGTGACCTCAATTCACGAATTTTCTTCCTGTATTGTTCCTCACAATACTTCAATTCTTGATAAGTATATATAACAGGATCAAAACTTGCAGAAACAATTAATAGAAATGGATCACAAATCTAATTGTGGTTTCACACAAATCAATTCTTTCACAAATTTTTTTAATCTATATTTCTTTTTTTTTTCTTTTTTTTTTGATATTCTTTTTCTTTTTATCTTTTTGATATTCCTTTTCTTTTCTTTTCTTTTCTTTTCTTTTTGATATTCTTTTTCTTTTTTTTTTTTTTTAAATCAAGAACCCTAAAAACAACAAAAGGAATTCAAAATCAAATATAGAGATATGAACGATATGAGTTAGGGTTTCGGATTACCGTACTCAAAATCAAACTAGGAGAGTGATTCTTAGATAGCCTTGCTCTGCTACAAAATCTGATGTATGCTACATACGGATCTTGAAGTTTCTCAAACTCTAAGAATTGAAGCAGACCTTGATCTAATGAAATATTTAGAATTAGATCTAAAATTCCATGAACCTTGGTATAATTTGATGGAATGATCTTGACTCATTGTTTGAGCAATCCTAAGAATCTTGATATAGAGATCGCGATCCTATAGGAAATACTGACCAAGAATCTTGATATAAACGAAGAAATCAACAAAAACCAAATTCTTGAAGATATCACAAGTTCTCAAAAGAACTCAAAGAGAAGAATTCTCTCACTTGATTGTTAATCAAAAGTAAGCTATCTTTGACAAACAAACACTTAGAGCTATATGCAATAGTACAAAAGAAACCCAAGAGTCACAAAATAAAACATGTTTAATGCACAAGAAGTCTAGCATCCTAAAATTATATGCTAGCAGCCTTTTTGAGCTACACTGGTGGCCTTGTAACTAGCTTCAAGAAATTGGCTACTAGTCATGTTCAGCACCGGTTAAAGGCCAGCGGCCTACTTTCTAATGCCGGTGGCTTATTTATATAAGATGGTGGAGTACACAGGCAAGGCACAGGTTGTGTTGCTGGCTTTTGAAGATGAATCAAGGCTAGCTATCTTCAATCGAAGCCTAGCGACTTTCTAAGAGTAAGCTGGCGGCTTTAGTGGTTGGCTTTAACCTGGTTCGATGTGTTGTAGTGCCCTTTCCTTTTGAGTTGTATAAGTAACAGTAAATGTTTCCATTCTTGATTTCAAGCCGATGTTAGTGAACTTTGAATAATCTTCAACAAATTTTTTCATAAATCCTTGGAACTCTCCTCGAAGCTTCTTGTCTCTATTTCAAGTAATCATTCCCTCAGGTATTTTAATTTGTTAAGGCGAGTTTGGTGCAACCATATCCTTATCACTATTTGATAGGAATAAGCTCTTAGATCATAATGTATCATATGGCACCTTGGAATCACCTTGAAACATATACCTTATAGAATTTGTAGGGTATAGGGTACTTTATTGAACTGCTAAAGTTTTAATTACATTTATATAGTATGAAAATTCCAAAATAAATATTTGTCAACCTAAATTTGTTAATGTTTTCTTATCAATTCTGATATTAGAACCTTCATTAGGTATCTAAGAACACTAAGAACAAGATATGCAAACCTTAACCTATTGAAAACTAATAACTTAGAATCATATGTATTATCTAACTTGTCCTTAGGATTAAGTATCTCAACGACCTCGATATAAATTATATGGAAAAAAATTAACCCTTTGATTAAGGAAATTCAAGAACCTTAGTATTACAAAATGTAGCCCATTGACTTATGCTGATCAAATAACTTTGGTATAATGAAGAACAAAAAAAGAATAAATAATTTTTATGAGTTCAAAGTTTGTAAGTTGAAAAGCAAGATAGAGGGATTTTCATGCCTAATCTAATCCAACTAGAATACCCAGCAACTAAGTCACTCCTTTGTCGATCCACAAAAAGTACTTAGTCCGTAATATGCTTGACCTTACTTAAATATATCAAGTGGGATTAGCAAGATTCTCCATCTGCTTAAGTAAAGAACTTCCACCAGAATTACAATGGTTAGTTTCCCTTGATTTGGGAACATGGGTTAATAACCCCTTGGCCACTAATCATAAACTCCCATGGCCTCCATTATCTCTATAAATTGGCAATCGCTGCAAGCAATTGCCAACCTTTAGTGATCTATATATATACTTCCTGGACATCCTTTAAAAAGGTATGAGAACATATAGTTCTCACTTTATCATTTTTTTCATCCTACTTATCATATAGCTTATTAGCTTAACTGTTGAAATGACCACATCAAATAACCCCTTGTACCTAGTAACTTGTTATTGTTTTGCAATCCCACTACTTTAGTGGGCTTGAATAAATCACCCTATCAGAAAAATTGAGGCATCAACATTTTGGTGCCATCCTTGGGAATGTGTAAAAGTTTGTCTCCATTAATTATGTTACTTATTTTTTTATTGGTCGCACCTATAGCAATGATTTAGAATTTGAAGCATGGGAATCTTGCTACTTCCCAAGTTGGAGAACATATCACGACCTCTAGTCCTCTTGATTCTCAATGGAAAAAGGGATTAGAGAAGATGTGCCAAGAATGAAACGATGTATCTCATAAGGCAATGATCAAGAGAATTGTTAGGTAATAATGACGAGATCCACAATAGTTGCTCCTTAGATCCTGAAGCTGGATACAGGAGTTGTGATGCATGTGCCCATTTAGGGGATTGATCCCAACAACAAATTTTATGACTCTTTGTATAAAATCAAACTAGCAACGCAAGATCAATTCCATGAAAGGGCTACAAAGTATATAATCATGGAAGATAACAAGTGGGTTTGGAAGGAGATTGATAAACCTTTAACAGAACATGAAAAGGACAATAATAGCAAGAAGGATAGAGACTTACTGAAAGATATACTCTGCTTACAAAAATACCATAAGCAATCATTCAATACTATCAACCAATTTTTGCCCCCTCCACTAAAAAAAGAACGAAAAAATTTAAAAATCTGTAGATAGAGAAAATGGATAGAAAAATAATAATATTGAAAATTTTGAAAAAAATAATAATAAATAAAATAAATTTAAATATTAGGAAAATTTAAAAATTCTTAGAAAATAGCAAAAACCCCTTCTCCTTTAAGTAAATCGATTTAGATATGAATCATAAATAAAATCATTTAAAAAAATTAAAAATGGAAAAACAAATTTAAATAAAATTAGATAATTAAAAAACTATATAAATAATTAAATACCTCCTCTTTTAAGTAAATAAGTTTAAATAAAATTATTCGAAAGAAATATATAAAAGAGATAGTAAAATTTTATAGTTGAGCTTCTTTTAGTAATAAAAGTAATTCTTCTTCTCTTCTCCAACAACCCAGAATCTAACCACCCTTTTGGCTGGCTAAAACTCCGCACCATAGCGCCATTCGCAAACATCACCCATAAACACCTAGAACAATGACACACCAAAACACCAAACTACCTTTAATGCACACTAATTCCCTCACCAACCACCATAAACACCAAACCATACCAAAGACCAAACCAAAAATCATTGTGTCTGCTCGCTTAACGAAAACTAAAACACCAAACAACTAAACATAACTATAAACACACCTTCAAAACCAACACCGAAGCTACCTATGTCGATATACGAGAAAGACACACAACTACACCAACCACTATCTTCGATGCTCCATCAACAACTCAATCAGGTCTTACAAAGAACCCCAATGCTACCTTACCACAACTCTATCAAATCAAAACCCAACATAAACCTAGATGCACTATCATCATCATCCCCAAACGCAAACCCAAATTTGAAAAGCACAAATGCCACAACACATAACCACAGAAACTCCATCGAATTACCAACGACTAAACACACAATGCAACACCAACCATACTCAGAAACCAAATTGAACACCACATCTCTCCATTCTAACCACCAAGATAATCGCAACTCCAATGGATGCAAACAAAGACACCAACACTAACCAGCCAAACTCCAATCACCACCATTGAGAATGAACTAGCAGGTAACAACCTCCTACTGCCACCAATCGAATAAATTAGAGAGAAAAAGAGAGACGAACCATTTTCTATAACCGAGATGAACCATTTTCTATAACCCAAACCCACCATTAGCTGATGTTCTGGACTCGAATCTGACCTAATGTGTTGTTTGTGTCCAACCTTTAATTCTTGTTTCTTTAAAGCCAATTTGTTCACTTATTTGTTTATTTATTTCATTTTTGTTTAACTTTTATACATTTTATTATTTTCTTGTTCATTGTTTTATTGTTATGGTAATCTTGCAATACCAATATGTACATGGGTTTTTTGGTCACTTTAAGCCTTTTTTGAAAAAAAAAATACAGAAATAGGACTATCTGGAAAGTTATACTAGAAGTAGGTTAGTGAAGGCATTGTCTTTGCAAAGACAATGCCTTATATTCAACATGGAAGGTGCCGTTGAGAATGGTGCTTTCAAGAGAAACCAAATTTAAACACAAAAACATGCCAATGCCACTTCCATTCCCTGCAAAGTCGGCTCCACCAACCTAAAGCTACTTCCTGAAGTGAGGTAATAATTTCGCTCCTTTGTTTTCTTTTTTCATTTATTCATGTTTGTTCACTCAAAAGTATATGAAATGTCCTAAGTAAGCGGTTGTGTAATTTTTACTGATTTAGCACATTTGTTATGATGAATTTGAAATGTGAAGTGTTATAGAAGCAATGAATGTAGTGTTAGTGAAATTTACATTCTTGCGTGGGTCGATCTAGGTTGTTAATAGTCAATAAAAATGGATGCTTAGAGGTGCCCAATGAAATGCCCCGATTTTTTAAGATTGATGCATATGAGAAAATTGAAGTTTAGGAGGTGTGAATCATCATTGTTTAAGATGCCAAAGATGTTCCCCATAATTTAATCTATGAGAAATGTGTTTTAACACTGTATTTTGATATCAGTAGGTTTGAAATAGCCACCTACATAAGGTTCACTATCTATGCTAATGGGAATATTGTGGATGGAAGCCATGGACCACAATATGATAAGCCTCCCATTAGGAAAGTGAAGGTTAGAAGGGATGTGGATTTTCAACCATTTAAGGAAGTGATTTGTGGAAAAATTGGTGTGGATCAACATGAAAGTGATGTCAAAATAATATAAAGGTACTCTCATTATATAAGCCATGGGGTTGTGTAAATGTTAATGCCAATTTCAGATGATGATGGTCTTGAGGATTTGATTTCAATTGATGTTGAGTTAGGTGCTAGGTCAATTAAGGAAATATATATACATAATATATATATATATATGAAAATCACTACTCGAGTGTGTAATGCCTACGATTTCACTCATGATGGAGATGATGTGCATGAACAATAGACTCACATGCTAGGAGTCCAGCTTTGTCAACCTGTATCATCTGCATGGGTACAAACACATGAGCAATGGGTAGTGTCAATTTCACCTTTATGTTGTGAAGAATATGATCTTATATCAGTGGATGAGTCGATGTCGAACTTCGAGAATAGAATTGAGGAAGAAGCGGCACCAATATTTAACTTTGGCATAGAAATGGTCATTTCAATGGTTACTATCATGTTAACAAAAATGGGGATATTGTAGAAGACAGGGGAGACAAAGAAGAGGAGGATGAAGTGGAAGAAGAGGTTCGAGGGTATAATATGGCAGACTTAGCGGTCCAGTAATGTTAGATACCATAGGAAGCAATATCAAGCTAGGTAATGGTGAGAGATTCAATTCCTTGTTTTAATGTGGGTAGAACTGGTGATGGTTATGTGAAATTTAAAGATGATGTGAATGCTCTATGCAAATATATCTGTGATAGCTAAGAATTAGCCAAGGGAATGATGTTTAAGACAAAAATGATCTAATTCAAGCTGTTAAAGCTTTCCACATAAAAACATATTGCAATTTCCATGTTAAAGATTCTAAGAAAAGCTTGTGGACGTTTCATTGCTCGAGAAGTTATCAAGGTTGGTCGTGGAGGATAACGGCTTGTTTAAAAAAATTATAAGGTCTTTTTAGAATCAACAAGCTTGATGGCCTTCATTCATGCACTAATCCAATACATGGACAAGACCACTCCTAGATAGACTTCAAATCTTGGTCTAAGAATCAATCAGCTTCATTTGGAAAAATCCTAATTGCAAAGTGAAGGAGCTTAAGTCTCATTGCTAGATTTGGTAGTGCTGGTGAGTGACGAAATGATACATTAGCTACACCAAAGCTAGATTCGGTGCATTGGTAAGTTATGAATTTTCACATTGACATGCAAAATGTGAGTAAGACTTCATATTCTAACCTCCAGTGTACTTCTTCTGCAGGATGATCATTTCTAACGATTAAGGCTAACTACTGACGTTGCAGGGTCATTGACCATCTATACCTTGAGTTCTGGCACAACATGCATGGATGAGGTGGCGATAGCAAAGGGGGTAGCAACAGTATTAGAGAGATCAACGTGCTCCATCCATGTGCCATGCCACATCTTTGTTTATGGTTAGATAACATAGTATATCTTTTTTCCATCGTACTACAGTCCATCTAGTGAGTATGGAACTTCATCTCATTAACTCCACTTGCACCATAGAAGAGGCATGTGGTCGATGATCATGATTAGGACATGGGTGAGGCACTAACACAGCTGATGCGTGCTCGGCACAGATCTTGAATTTTTCGGACTCTAAGAATCAAGAAGGCGGACCTTGACCCAATGAAATATTTAGATCTGGATCTGAAACTCTACGAACCTTGGTATGATAAGATGGAATTGACCTCGACCCTATGGTTAAGTAACCCAAAGAACCTTGATATGATAATCGCGACCCTATTGGATATACCGATCTTGAACCTTGGTATAATGGTGAACTCAATAAGAATTCAAATTCTTGAAGAAATTCCAAGTTCTCAAAAGAACTCAGAGAGAAAGGATTTCTCTCAAATTGTATTTCACAAAGGAAAAATATATTCTGTAATATCCTTTCTATCTCCCATAATAGCATTAATATATACGCTATTACAAGGCAGTTATGTAACTGAAAAGTCATAATTATGGCAGTTACGTAACTGATAACGTAACTGAAAAAAATAATTATAATTAATCCCTACATTAATTAATAAAAATAAAAATAAAGAAATTCGAAAAGACACAAAAGCTAAATGAAGGCCGACGGTGTTGAGCCGACGTATAGTCTCTTGTAGCTTTAATTCTTCAAGTTTTTAATCCTTCGTATCCCAAACTATTTTATAGGTTTGCTTGACTCGTGTTTTTATCATTGAAACTACAATCAATGGGTCTCCAAATCTTTGAAATTGATTGTTGGACTTGGAGTTGATCGGCTCTAATGTTGATGCTATCAGATCCTTATCATTCCCTCCTTCTTTGAAAAGATTCGTCCTTGAATCTTCATTCTTGAATTCTTTCAGATTGAATCTAGGGAGGAAATCAATTTGATGATTAATTCCATATGGAATTTTCTGAAAACACAATTCCTTGAATTCCTACAATGATGAAATGGTCTCACTTGGAAAAGAACAGTAAAACTCATTAGTGGAAAAAAAAATATATTCTCTTTTTTATCCAGATCACTTTCAAGTGTCTGTGTTTCACATTCAGTTTCTTTTCTCTCTTTGCTCTCAGGTGTGTTATCCCTCTTTTCTTCAATCTCACTCTTTTCTTCACTTTTATTCTTTTCATCTTTCTCATTCTTCTCTTGAGTGTTCTTTTCTTTTTGTCTTTCTCTGAATTGCTTCGATACCGTCAACTGATCCTTATAAACTTCCAATGGATTGAGGGGTACTAAATTCAATCACCTTTCATTTAAAACCAAAGAATAGCGATCTTTGTTTTCATTATATTTGGCTTTCCTATCAAAATGCCATGGTTGTCCCAAAAGAATATATTCTCTTTTTTTATCCAGATCACTTTCAAGTGTCTGTGTTTCACATTCAGTTTCTTTTCTCTCTTTGCTCTCAGGTGTGTTATCCCTCTTTTCTTCAATCTCACTCTTTTCTTACTTTTATTCTTTTCATCTTTCTCATTCTTCTCTTGAGTGTTCTTTTCTTTTTGTCTTTCTCTGAATTGCTTCGATACTGTCAACTGATCCTTATAAACTTCCAATGGATTGAGGGGTACTAAATTCAATCGCCTTTCGTTTAAAACCAAAGAATAGCGATCTTTGTTTTCATTATATTTGGCTTTCCTATCAAAATGCCATGGTTGTCCCAAAAGAATATGACAAGTTTCCATTGGTACTACATCACACAATACTTCATCATAGTACTTTCCAATATAAAAAGAAAATAAAACCTGCTCAGTCACTTGAATTTCTTCACACCCTTTTGATAATTGTAATTTGTAAGGTATTTGATGCTTCAAAGTTTCCAAATTTAACTCTTCCACTAACAAAGTACTAAGAAAATTTGCAGAACACCCACTGTCAATTCTCACACTACATGCCCTGTCACTATTACTCACAGTGCATCTAAAATAAAATTTGGAGTCACATGAAATCTTATCAACATCCATCCTCAATAGATTTGAATTCACTCATTGTTTTTACTCAAACCCTAGATTTAGAAACCACAAATTTCACTAAAAACCCTAAACAGACAAATCAAAATCAAATCTTTTTCTTCCTCAAAATTTAATCAATCTCTAATCTAACCCTTAAAAAACACAAATTTTGTTATCCGAATTCTTTCTTTTCTTTTCTTCTTCTTTTTTCTTTTCAAAAGACAATCAAAGATATGATCGACTTGAGTTACCTCTAATCGAACTGGATATGGATTCTTAGAAAACCCAGAGCTCTGATACCAATCTGATGCGTGCTCGGCACGGATCTTGAATTTTCCGGACTCTAAGAATCAAGAAGGCGGACCTTGACCCAATGAAATATTCAGATCTGGATTTGAAACTCCACGAACCTTGGTATGATAAGATGGAATTGACCTCGACCCTATGGTTGAATAACCCAAAGAACCTTGATATGATAATCGCGACCTTATTGGATATATCGACCTAGAACCTTAGTATAATGGTGAACTCAACAAGAATTTAAATTCTTGAAGAAATTCTAAGTTCTCAAAAGAACTCAGAGAGAAAGGATTTCTCTCAAATTGTATTTCACAAAGGAAAAATATATTCTGTAATATCCTTTCTATCTCCCATAATAGCCTTAGTATATACGCTATTACAAGGCAGTTACATAACTGAAAAGCCATAATTGTGGTAGTTACGTAACTGAAAAGTCATAATTATAGCAGTTACGTAACTGATAACGCAACTGAAAAACATATTTGTAATTAATCCCTACATTAATTAATAAAAATAAAAATAAAATAAAGAAATTCGAAAAGACACAAAAACTAAATGAAGGCCGGTGGTGTTGAGCCGGCGTATAGTCTCTTGTAGCTTCAATTCTTCAAGTTTTTAATCCTTCGTATCCCAAACTATTTTATAGGTTTGCTTGACTCATGTTTTTATCATTGAAACTACAATCAATGGGTCTCCAACTCTTTGAAATTGATTGTTGGACTTGGAGTTGATCGGCTCTACTGTTGATGCTATCAGATACTCATCAACAGCTCTCACAATTTCAACGTCCCACCCAAGCTAACACAATAGATCAACCTGATTTCATCACAACCACAAATGAGGAAGAGGAACAGGAAGCGGCACCTGCACCACGTAGTCAGCATCCATAGTGTCAAGAATCGCTCAAACTATACAAAAGGGTAGTAGGAGGTGATAGGATTGTAGATTACTTTTCTATTGATGTTGCTGAATGCTACTATCTAAAAACATGTGAATTCGTGGATTTCAATTTACATAATAAAATCTAACTTACTTGTGAGTATGTGAATGGTATGTGAAGTTTGGGCTGGATAATTTTTTGCAGGTTTGAGGTGTCTCTAATAAGTAAAATATTTCACTTGTGAGTATGAATGATATGTGAAGATTGAGCTTTTGCTTAAGATTTTTTGTGCAAGTTTGAAGTGTGTAATTGGTGAAATAATTCACTTGTAAGTAATGGGAATGATGTTTGAAGTTTGGGCTTATGATGGATATTTTACAGCAGCAATGCAATACTAAATTGTTTGAATATGTATTATGTTTAATTTTTTGTGAATTGGTTGGTTTGGTTATAGTGTGTGATGGGTTTGTATTAAAGACGCAATCCTCAACAACACCTTCCATGTTGGATATAAGGTGCTGTCTATAGTGCAATTTTGTAGGCGTTGTTGATAGCTCCTTCATTAGCCTACTTCAGGTATAACTTTTCAGACAGTCCTATTTCCATTTTTTTTTTTCAAAAGGGGTCTAAAATGACCTAAAAACCTATGTACATGTACCAAAAAGAGAGTAGTGAAAATATATATGTACACACACTCTATTATCCTATAAATCGTATGATGTGATATAATACGGGATTTCGTGCAAACTGTGTAATATAAGTATTATCTTTCAAAGTAAAATATATAATATTCCTCATTTATTCGCAGATGTTTATATATTTATTAGCCATCCAATATTCTCATCTTCAAATATCTTCTATGCCGTGTACCTTTTAGATAAATATGTTTATTAGGTTCATTAAATTCATCCAACTGTATATATAAAGTTTAAAATATAAAATTTAGGAATTCTACTAGGATATGAATTTGTATACAGAAAAATTATTATAAAGACATAGGCTTAGGTTTCGCTAGTTTTCATGTAAATACTACCGCGTTTTGTTTTTATTAAAATTACTACATTCATCATGTTCATATGAACATTTGAAAAATATTGTTAGACTTATTTAATTGAATAAATTAAAAATTTAGGTTTTGGTTTTAATCTTGCTATTATTTCCTATATCGTATCATTCATGTTGGAAAACTGCTATTGTCGCTGTGATAGAAATTATATGACCATATTTGTGTCAGGAAGTAAAAAGGAACTTTAGGATGTAAAAATTGTTTAAGAAATTTTATGGTATAGACTCCACCTATAACGTATTAGAGATAGATTTTGGTTACGATTTACTTGTTAACATCATCTTGATACCATCAGTCGATCACGCTTTTTGATACTGTGTTGATGTCTACCTTCCTTTTTATTGAGTTCTTTAGATTCATCAGTATTTAAGAATAAAGTTTCAAGATATGAAAATTAAAAATATAAAAAAATTAGATACCAATAATATAATATACATATAAATATTTTATATTAAAGGGCATAGATGTCATTTAAGATAAAATAAGAGGGTTTTATAGTCAATCCCAAAGTTAAATTAATTTTTGCCGGTTTTTGTTATGTCGGTTATTAGATGTGTGAATGAATATGAAGAGACGTCATTATTAAATATAAAGAGACGTTACTAAAGATGAAGAGTTATTCCTTGTCTTCTATATAAAATAGGCTTCCCTCTTCTCCAAAACATAATCCTAGACCTAGAAGTTCTCTTTGTGAGTGTTCATAGCCGCCAAGAGGATTCGATAATCTATATCAGGTAATCAAATCATCAATTCTTGCTATAGGTTTCATAGATTTATCAAGTTTTTTAAGGTTTTTATATTAGTTTTTAAGGAGAATTGGAGAATCGCTTCAGTTTGCTTAGAGATATGAAGATTTGGTGTTTAAATAGAATTAAGGATCAAATCCAGGTAAATGTATAGTCATCTTTTCTTTAAGATTTGCAAATCTTTAGTTTTCTTAATGTTTGTCTATTGTTTTTGAAGAGGAATTGGAGAAAATCCTGATTATCTTATAGATATGGATTTGTTGTTAAAAGGGATTTAGAATTGATTCTAAGTAAGTATTTTAATGTTTTAATCTTTATGATTTCATAAAAATAGTTGTTGATTTCTAGTATATTTTGGTGTTGAATGGAGTTCTAGGGTTTGCAGAATCTATTGAGGAAATTGAGTAATTGAAGGGTTTCTGTATTTCAATCAAGGAAAAAGTGAAGATCACAAGTACTTTCATCTAAAGATCAAGCATTTTACGAAGAGAAATAAGAACAAAGAGAACAAAGTAAAACCAATCCAAAAACTTCTGTATATTCTCATATGTTTACTGTACACTCAAAGCTATCCTTTTATATCAAGTACAAGCTAACCAGTTGTCAAGGAAACTAAAACATTACAAACAAACGGAACAAAAATAGAGAACAAAAACAGAGCTTAATAAATATCTCTAACAGAAACAGCTAAGTCTAACAGAAGACTAACAGAAAGCTAAAAGAAGTCTAACAGAAAATAACAAATACTAATATTATACATCCAATACTCCCCCCTCAAGTGGGATCTTGAATAAGACCCAACTTGGAATAAAGGGTAAGAAAATGATGAGCAGGAAGAGACTTGGTAAACATATCTGCAAGCTGCTGTGCTGAGTTAAGATGTGAGAGAACCAGAAAGCCCTTGAAAATTTGCTCACAAGTAAAATGAATATCGACCTCGATATGTTTAGTCCGGCCATGTTGACAAGGATTGTTGGCAATCATGATGGCAAACTTGTTATCACAAAAAAGCGAAACAAGTAAATGGACATCAATATGTAAATCTTTAAGGATATAAGATACCCATAACAACTCCTTAGATGTTGCAGCTAAACTTCAATATTCAGCCTCAGCTGAAGAAGTGGATACTGTACTTTGCTTTTTAGATTTCCAACATACTTCAGTAGAGCCAAGCATAATACAATATCCAGTAACAGACCGACGATCAATGGAACATGCAGCCCAATCAGAATCAGCAAAAGCATGCAATTGTAAAGTATTGTGAATAGGAAAATATAACCCAAGAGATATGGTACCCTTCAAATACCGTAACAAATGCATAAGGGCAATAAGATGAACAGATCTCGGTGCTGAAACAAATTGACTAAGCCGATTAACAGCAAAAGACAAATCAGGTCGAGATTAATTCAAATATAGAAGACGACCAATAGTTCTTCGCTAAAAAGTAGGATCAGAAACAAGATCACCTTAATCTTTGTCAAGCCGAATACTAGAAGGAAGAGGAGTTGAAACAGGTTTGCAGGCTGACAGTCCAACATCATTCAAGATATCAACAATGTACTTTCGTTGATGGATGCGAAGACCTAAAGAATCCTTGCAAATTTCCAAACCAAGAAAAAAACGTGCCTCACCCAAATCCTTAATAGTAAATGTAGTGTCCAAATCATGTTTCAAATCAATAAGAACCTGCTCATTAGTTCCTGTCAAGAGCAAATCATCAACATACACCAAGGCAACATGAAAACCAAGATGATCAGATCTGGTAAATAAGGAATAGTCATTCTTAGATTGTTCAAAACCTTTGGACAATAGAAATTGAGTAAGTTCTTGATTCCACTGTCGGGAAGCCTGCTTAAGGCCATATAAAGACCTTTTCAGCTTACATACCTGATCTAAGGAAGCTTTAGTGTAAACTGGTGGAGGTTTCATATATATGTCTTCATGTAAAGTACCATGAAGAAAAGCATTGTTGATGTCTATTTGATGCAAAGAGCAACAGCTAACACAATACGAACAGTCCCAAGTTTTGCCACTAGGGAAAAAGTATCATGATAATCTTCCCCTTCAATTTGTGTGTATCCCTTAGCTATCAATCGAGCCTTATATCTATCTACTGAACCATCGGGTTTAAATTTAGTTTTATAAACCCATTTACATCCAATTGCTTTCTTCCCTTCAGGTAGAGAAGTCAAGTCCCAAGTGTTATTTATCTCTAAAGCATCTAACTCATTTTGCATAGCATTAACCCACTCATCATGTTTAACAGCTTGTGAATATGTGCGTGGTTCCAGTACAGTAAAAACATTGGCCAGAGAACAAGTGAAATCAGAAGGATAGGAAGCAAAGGTGTTAGGGGTAAAAATTGGATATGTAATGGCAGTATGGATAGGAAAAGAAGATGATATGACAGGATCATTGGCAGTCTGCATGGAATGTATATAGTCATTTAACCAAGAAGGTAAATTCCTTTGTCTAATGGAACGTCTTAAAAAAGGAGCAGCTGTGGTTGAAGTAGTATCAACAGGAAACTCATCAATAGGATCAGAATAATGATCAAAAGACGATGGAGACTTAATGAAATCGGAATGATCAAAAGAAATAGGAGGGTGTTGTAAAATGAAATCAGTAGAACCAGTGACCTTGAAAGGAAATTGATCTTCAAAAAATAAAACATCCCGACTCACAATAATCTTTTTAGAAGACAGATCAAAAAGTTTATATGCCTTTTGACCTTGTGGATAACCAAGAAAAACACATCTTGTTCCTTTAGGATCAAATTTGTCTCGTTTTTGAGAAGGAATTGCTGTATAACATAAACAACCCATCACACGAAGATGTGTGTAATCTTGTGGTTCATTAAAAAGCAACTCAAAAGGTGTTTTCCAATCTAGAATAGCCATGGGCATTCTATTTATGAGATAAGTAGCTGTTAAAACACATTCACTCCAAAAAAATTTGGGTAAATTGGCTTGCAAACATAAGGCCCTACTAGTATCTAGCAAATTCCTATGTTTACGTTCTACTCTCCCATTCTATTGTGGAGTATAAACAGTAGAACGTTGATGTAAGATACCTAAAGTATCGAATAAGGACTTTGTAGTAAAAGATAAAAATTCTGAACCATTATCAGTTCGCACAATTTTTGGTGTCTTTTCACAATGATTATGAACATACTTAAAAAAACTGTAACAACACACTAGACACTTGAAATTTGTTGTTTAAGGCATAAGTCCAAGTACAACGACTAGTCATCGACAATAGTCAAAAAAATCATTTGCACCGGTAATAGAGGTAGTCCTAAAAGGTCCCCACAAGTCTATATGTAACAAACAAAAAGGAGAAGTAGCTCTGCTGGAACTTAAAGGAAATGACATCCGATTTTTTTGGCCTTACAACAAACATCACATTGAAACTTGGACATATCAAAAGATTTACAAAAAGGTAAATGTGCAAGTTTTGAAATGGATGAGTGACCCATTCTAGAATGCAACAAATCAAGCATGCTTGACTTATTACAAGAAACATTAGCTACTGAATTTTTATTGTATTGTCCAGAAAACAAGGAAGTCAAATTCTTAGGAAAAATACTAAGCACATACAATCCAAAATGCACCTTTGCTTCTGCCACATTATCTTTAGTCCTCAGTCCTGGAAAAGACATGAATCTTTGTTAAAAGTGATGGCAAGATTGTTGGATTTAAGTGTTTTACTCACAGATAAAAGATTGTGAGTGAAGTCTGGTGTATATAGGACATCATCAAGAGTTAAAACTGAATTCAATCGAACCTGCCCAACAAAATAAACAGGTTTGGCTGTTCCATCGGGAAGTCTAATATAGAGTGGTTTGGATAAGGGAACAACATGAGTTAAAAGGTTAAAATGTGGTGTTAGATGATTGGCGGCCCCTGTATCTACTTTCCAAGAATCATGATCAATATTCAAAGCAAAAAAACAAAAACGAGGATTAGAATTAATACCTGCACTGTGCACAACATTGACAACAACATCCTTCATATCCTTATATCCATATTGAGCTTGCAAAAACTTCATCATTTTTGCACACATGTTCTGGAACACCTTTGTATCATATGAAATTTGTCCTCCAACAACCAAATCAGAGTTATCAGGAACACGATCAAAAGGTGTGTCATAAGAATACGTCATTTTTTCAACATTAGCTGCTGAAACAACACATTTTTGCCCTTTGGAGAATTGTTTCCCTTTATACCACTCTGGATATCCAACAATTTGAAAACAACTTTCAATCAAATGTCCTTGACCTCCACAATGTTTACACACTAACTTTCCTTTCACCTTTCATTTTTCTACTACAGTTCGAAGAACATCTTTCCCAACAGTAAAGGCTGATCCATCTATTCTACTCACCATAGTAATTTCTCCCTGTTTCTCAACTTGCTGAACTAAGTAATATGCATGATTTACTGATGGCAATGGATCCATTGAAAGAATCTGATTCCTCATGTGTTCAAAACTATCACCCAAACCCATTAAAAATTGCATGAGCTTAGTTTGTGATTCAAAATTTGCTATTCGCTCTTTCAAACGACATGTACAGTATTCCACTCGACCACAAACACATGAAGGATATACATTTAAAGCACTCAACTCATCCCAAACCTTCTTCAACCTATTATAATATGCACTCACCGACATATTCCCTTGTTTTAAACTAGAGATCTCTTGTTGCAATTGATAAACAAGAGGACCATTCGACATTCCATACCATTCCACGATTTCATTCCACAAATCCAAAGACGAATTTGCATAAAGAAAATTCTGAGTCAAATCAGCATTCATTGAATTCAAAATCAGCATCTAACCATATAATCACTTCTAATCCACTTAGGTAAATCAGGTGAAGTATCGCTAGGTTTAATAAGCGTACCATCTATAAACCCTAATTTATACTTTTCTAAAGCCATCTTAATCGAACGATTCCATGCCATAAAGTTCGATCCATTGAACAAGATATTTCCTAAACACATGCTAGGACTATTGAACCCGAAATGAAAAGTGGATCATTAACATTCAGATTAAACGATTATTATTAGTCATAATCGCCATCGGAAAGTAAAGAAGAATCTTACAATAGGAGAAGAAGCTTTATCAGTCCGTGAACCCGCTCTGATACCATGAAGATCACAAGTACTTTCATCTAGAGATCCAGCATTTTACGAAGAGAAATAAGAACAGAGAGAACAAAGTAAAACGAATCCAGAAACTTCTGTATTTTCTCATATGTTTACTGTACACTCAAAGCTATCCTTTTATATCAAGTACAAGATAACCAGCTGTCAAAGAAACTAAAACATTACAAACAAACGGAACAAAAACAGAGGTTAATAAATATCTCTAACAGAAACAGCTAAGTCTAACAGAAGACTAACAGAAAATAACAAATACTAATATTATACATCCAATAAAAAGATTTAGATTTATGTTTATTTTGGAGATTTAGGTTTTTGATATATATGAAATTAGGATTATTCAACGGTGTATGTTATTGAATTTGATTTGTTCATATTATTAGGTTTTGATGAATTAGAAATTGTTTTCTAAAGGAGATTTGGGTGATTTAGAGTCATGTTTTTAGAATTTGATTCAAGTATGACTTTGCCTTGATTGTCCTATGTTCTTGTAGGTTTAGAAATTTTTTGTTGAATGTGTTTTAGGTTTAGAATTTCACATTAATCTAATTATATATGGCTTAATACATTGTTTTACTGATTGTGTTTGGCTGCTGTTAGTAAAAACCACGCAAAGTGTGATACTAACACTGGCAACCTGATGATTTATGTGAGGTTGTCCCGAGTGGACTCGTGCATAGAAATGATTTCAGTAGATTAGGTTTTGGCAGTGTGGCCGCAAGTAGGTGGATCGCATCCAACACCAATATACATATGTATAAGCTAATTTATATAAAACTTATTTTATGGAGTTATGAGTTAGTCCAAGTTTATGATGAATTGCAAGTGATTCTAAACTATGTTGTTTGCTGGCTAATTTAAAAGATAATAATCTATGTATGTTGCAGTATAAATAATGCATGTAAATATAAATACTATGTGTGCATATGCATTTATTTGTGGTTTGGCGTATTGGGCGATTTCGCTCATTCTTTATCTTTTTTAGGAACAGGAGAAGATAAGGTATTCTATGACTTATTAGGATTTAATATATATGTGGATCATGAGAATGGCAATAGTGGATTTCACATTCCTATTGAAGATCAGTAGATTTTGAAATAGTGGAGAAGAGTTTAGAATTTAGAGAATTCTAACTGTTTTAAAAGATCTTTACATGTTTTATGTTTCTAAGATTGAGTTATAAGATTTGCTTTTATGATTAATTTTTAGATAAAGTTGGCTTTAGTTTATGACAATAAGTTTGTTTCAAGAGTTAGTTTTATATGAGATGTTTTAAACAGATACCTTTATGAGAGTATTGATGTTATATATCTTGAATCCATCTATGGTTTAGAATTTTATAGCATTGACGTGTTTTATAAGAGAAAGACATGTGACAGATTGTAATGTTATTATTTTAGGATATTACAAATAATTTAAGTCATGTATAAAATGAATATGTATTTGTTCATTATTGCATTTATGAAGGATCATGATTATATTTACGGTTTTACTAATTAAACCCAATAATGAACAAGTACAAATCAAATCGTATATTCAAAATTTAAATCTATAACATAATATATCAATGATAGCAATACTACTATATGATACGATAAATACTTTTAATAAAAGTCAATATTGAACTGCATAGATGTAATCTTAATAAAGAATAATTTAATGCTATTAAGCATGTAAGTACAGTGTGAAAATATACATGATGACAGCTAATGTAAGGCACGTGAACTTTTAAATAAACCATACGATAAATACTTAGCCTAATGTGGACGCATGATTAGCCAAACCCTGTAAACTTAAATGTAAAAATCAAATAAATACCATACCGTGCGGCCCAATCACTCCTTTCCTGAACATCGAAATGTACTCCGTTTGTAACATGTTCGACCCTACTTAAATATATCCAATCGGATTGGCAATACCACAATGGTCGATTTCCTACGATCTAGGAACGTGGGTTAAGCGCCCCTTGGCTACTAATCATGACTCTCATGATCTCCATTATCTTCCATGAATCAGTCATCATCATAAATAATTACCAATTTTTAATTTTTACCTATTATTATAAAATAAAATATTTTTAGTTAGGATTTTATATTTTTAAATATAATTTTTTTTATTCTACTATATTTTTTTTCTCTCATTTACTTTTCCTGGCCACTACCTAACTTCCATATGTATTTTTAAACTTAAAACCATCTAATCATTATGCGCTTTTATGTTACCATATTCTTCTATTTTTCTAATTAACCCCTTTTATCAAATCTTTTTTCTTTTTTTCTATTCTATATACTTTTTAGCAGCCGTGTAACGGGTGTACAGTCCTCTAGTATAATTATATATATACTCTTTGAGACATCGTTCCCAAATTTATGAGAACGTATAGCTCTTAGTAACTGATTTTATGGGAAATTTATATTTTTTTAAAGTTATTCTAGTTGTTAATTTCTCTTTCAATTAGATAGCATTTATTATCGATCAAGTATATCCATGTATCTATTTGTTTACACATATATTATTAGTTAAAACTAACTATATATAGCTTTTAAAATTTACTATTTAGATAACATAGATGTGCTATTTATTATTCTATTATATACAATTGTACATATTATAAATGCAATACTCATTATTTAAGTTACACTATAATACATCATTAGTTGAGCAAGACAGCTTCCAAAAGCAATCCAAAAGTGGCCAAATTTACTATCATAATTATAGGCATTATTGTTTTAAATGTTGTTTACTTGTTTTAAAACATGTAACATTATTACTTAAACTAATTAGGTCATAGAAATGTATGATGTCCTATAGTGAATAAAATCTTAAAAATTTGTTTATGTTCTTAATCTTGGCACCTTGATAAGGTTTTGAATATAGCCTTTTAATATAACATAATTTTATCAAGCAAACTTTGCTATATATTAATTGTTTTTCTCACATTTATATAAAATTCACAAGATGATTTTATTACCCATTTATTGCTATAGATTTTTTTAAATTTTTATATTTTAAACATTATGTTACTCTTAATCAACTTATTATAATTGATTTTTATTGTATCTATATTGCTGCAATAAATTATGCTTCAATTGTTGAGAGTGCAACACATTTTTGTAATCATGACTGCCTTGACACAACTCCTCCCACAAATGAAATCAAGTATCCTGATGTGGAATTTCTTGAGTCTACATCACCAGCCATATTTTCATCTGTATAGCCAACCAACATAGGTTTTTTATCTCCAAAACACAAGCGTGTTTTGAAGGTACCATGAAGATATCTAAAAATACATTTTATTGTAGCCCAATGTTCCTTTCCAGGATTTGAAAGGAACCAGCTCACTATTCCAACTAAGTAAGCAATATCTAGTCGTGTACATACCATGGCATACATCAAACTTACAACTGTTGAAGCATATGGAACCTTGTCCATCTCCTCCTTCTCTTTCTCAGCAGAAAGGTACTGTTTGAAACTCAATCTAAAGGGGTTAGTAAGAGGACAACTAACCGCTTTAGCTTTGTCCAACCTTTAAAGTACTTTCTCAATATACTTCTCTTATGATAACCATAATTTCTTAGCATCCCTATCTCTGGTTATCTTCATGCCAAGAATCCATCTTACTGACCTTAGGTCTTTCATAGCAAAAGACTTGCTCAACTGCTTCTTCAGGCTCTTGATTTTGGAAATATTTTGGCTAACGCTCAACATATCATCCATATAGAGCAATAGAATAATAAAATCATTATCATAGAATTTATGCACAAATACACAGTGATCTGAAGTAGTCTTCTTATAGCCTTGCTCCTGGCTTGGTGCCTGTTTCAAGCCATACAAGCTTTTCTTCAGTTTGCAAACATAATCCTCTTTTCCTTTTACCACGAAACCCTCTAACTGCTCCATGTATATCTCTTCTTCCAAATGACAATGAAGGAAGGTAGTTTTCACATCCATCTACTCGATCTACAGGTCGAAACTTGCTACTAACCCTAGCATTGTCCAAATCAATGCCATTTTCACACCAATGAAAATATCTCATCAAATTCAATCCCTTTCCTTTGATTAAATCCTTTGACAACTAATCTGGCTTTGAATCGTGGTTGGGGACTATGTCCTTCATGCTTTATTTTGAACACCCTCTTATTTTTCAAAACCCTCTTACCTTTTGGTAACTTCACCAACTCAAAAATTTCATTCTTATGCAAGGATCTCATTTCATCTTGCATGGCCTCAATCCATTTCTTTTTGTGTTCATCATCCATTGCTTCTTCAAAGTCTTCTGATTCTCCCCCATCAGTCAATAAAACATATTGATATGTAAGATATCTAGTAAAGGGTTATCTGACTCTAGTAGATCTCCTTAATTCTGGAGAAACCATTGGAGCTGGTGGTCGATCATGAAAACCATCATCATTAAAATCATCTGATGGAAACTCAAGGGGAGCATCTACATCACCTGTCTCAAGCTGGTCATTTTGTTCTTCATCTCTAACCTCTTTAGGCACCATTATTGGAGGTATCATCGATAGGTTTGTTAAACTACCACTAAAACTAGAAGCATTCTTTTGAGGCTTCTCTATATCCTCAATGGTCCCATTTTCAATGAAAACTGCATCATAGCTTCTTATAACCTTCTTCTGAACTGGATCATAAATCCTATAGCCAAACTGATCTTGACCATAGCCAATAAGCACACATTTTCGTGCCTTGATATCAAGCTTTGACCTTTCATCCTTTGGAACATGTACAAAAATTTTACAACCATGCACTCACAAATGATCATAGGAAACATCCTTTCCTAACCATACTCTCTCAGGAGTATCAAACAGTAGAGGGACATATGTGAAAAGTTCAATACATGAATTGCAATCAATATTGCCTCTCCCCAAAATGTTTTTGGCAACTTTGCATGTAAGAGTAGACATCTGACTCTTTCCATCAAAGTCTTGTTCATCTTCTCAACAAGACCATTCAATTGTGGTGTCTTTGGAGGTGTTATTTGATGCCGAATACCATGCTCTGTACAATCAGCATGAAATGGTCCAATGTATTCTCCACCATTGTCTGTTCTAATGCACTTCAACTTCTTATTGGTTTGCCTCTCAACTAGAGACAAAAATTGCTTAAAAGCATCTAATACCTGATCTTTAGACTTCAAAAGATATACCCATGTCCTTCTAGAAAGATCATCAATAAAAGTCACAAAATATAGAGCACCACCAAATGACTTTGTCATTGGCCTACACAAGTCAAAATATACTAAGTCTAGTACGTTCTTCATTCTAGAAGGAAGGGAACTTCTGAAAGCAACCTTATTTTGCTTTCCTGCTAAACAATTAGAACACTTCTTTAAATGCACTTGATCCAACCCAGGTAGCACATCTCTTTTAGCCAAACGGGTCATACTTTTCTCGCTCATATGACCGAGATGTTTGTGCCAAAGCTCAATTATATTATCATTCTCCACTGCATTCACAGCATCTTGGGAGAGATTTGCTTTCATAAAATACAGTCTAGAGTACTTCTTTCCTCTAGCTACTACCCAAGAACCTTTGGTAAGCTTCCATTTACCATCATAAAAGGTATTACGGAAACCTTCATCATCTAATCTGCTCATTGAAATTAGATTTAAACGCATATCTGAAATATGCCTAAAATCCTTCATCACTAACCGCGTACTATTCTCCATCTTCAAACAGACATCTCCTTTACTTGTAATTTTTGAAAATTTCTCATTTCCTATTCTCACAACACCAAAATTACCTAGTGTGTAGGATGAGAAGAACTCTCTTCGAGATGTAGCATGAATAGTAGCACCACTATTAGTTACCCAGCTTGTCTCATGGACTGCAAGATTTGCCATATCGTCGTCATCATAGACAAGGTTAAACTCCTCAACAACATTCCTTGTTCATCATCACTGCTGTTATCATTCCTTTGTTCTTTGCCTTTGGTTTTCTTTGATCTTGCTTGAACTTCCAGCAAAACTTCTTTATATGACCATTTTTTTCACAGTGATGGTACTAAACATTAGCATATTTATTTGACCTTCCTCTACTCGTGTCCCTTGACCTTGGACCTCTAGACTGCTCTACCCCCTAGATTCTCCAATAAAGACTTCTTCTTGTGATGAAGACGACCCTTGTATTCTTTGTCTCATTTCTTCATTCAAGACTCCACTTTTGACAAATTCCATATTAATTATATCGTTTGGTGCAGAATTTGTAAGTGAAATATTTATAGTCTCTCAGGACTATGGTAAGGAGGCTAGGATTAAAAGGGCGAGTACCTTGTTGTCAAAATTTATGCCCGTTCTTGACAATTGCTCCACGATCCCTTAAAAATCATGCAAGTGATTTGCCATTGATGTATCTTCTCGATACTTCATCTGGAGCAACTTTATCAAGTAAAATAATTTATTGTTGCCGATTTTAGAGGTATACAACTCCTCTAATTTATTCCACAAAGTTCTTGCATGAGTTTCATTACAAATGTGATTATACACATTGTCTTTGACAAATTGTCGAATAAAATCACAAACTTGCTCATGCTCAAACTCTCATTCCTCGTCTGTCTTGTCTTCGGGTTTAATAGTACTAAACACTGGTAAATGCATCTTTGTCACAAACAAAAGATCTTTCATCTTGCTTCTCCATATATGATAATTTGTGCCATTTAAATTGATCATTTTACTCATCCTCACCTCCATGATTCAAATGAATAAATAATAATCTAACTTATTTTCTTATGTAGAGGATCCATAATTTAGTGACAACCACAGAGCATACAATAAGTAGATATATTTACCCAAATATAGCTCTGATACTTGTTGGGAATCGGCACAGCAGAAATAATCAATACGAAGCGAATAATTGATAAATAATATGCAAGCAAAGCAATTAAAATAAAGTGAATGACACCAGAAAAATTTAATATGGTTCACGACCAACTCCAAAATTTCTTCTACCATACAAATAGTAGGCTTACAAGAAAGATAATTCTCTAGAAAAATATTTTAGGATACAATATAAATAATTGAAATAAATCTAAAATAATAGCACACAAGTGTTTTCAAAACACTCCAAAATATCCTCACTATTTTATCACTCCCTAAAACTAAGTGCTTTACACTATGTTTGTATTGGGAAAAAGAAGGGCAGATAACATTTGGGAAGAAATAATTGCTTTCTCTTGTTTGAAAATATAAGGCAAAATGACAGAAAGGAGCTTTTGAGAGAAATTTTTCCGTAACATTTTCAACGAAAACAACACCAATAACAATAGCAGCAACAACAAAAGAAAAAGAAGAAAAATAAAAATAGAATTCAATTATATATATACATATGGAAAGTTTTGAAGAAAAATATGTAAAATGATTTAATTGGCCTTTTACTTAGAAAACTTTTGAAATTTTAAGACTTTTTCAGTCTTTTAGCAAAGTCTTAGGAAATAATCTCTTCATTCTACAATATCATCATTTTTTCATTTTTCTTTATTCAAATAAATATTTTCTATTCATATTTCCTTCCCCCCATTCCTTTCTTTAGATTATGATGTTATAAAGTTAGCATCGAGAAGGGGTGAAGTATGCCCTTTAAAAAAAAAAAATCCCAAGGAAATAGCCAAGGTTGTCAATGCGTTCGTGTTATTCTAAAAATTAATAAATAAATTCACGCCTCTGTGGTTTTATTAATGTTTTGCTTTAGCATTCACTAGTTTCACTAGTTTTCCATGGCTCTCAACGGCAAAAGCAGATCGACGGCATTTTGACTTATTCTACGTCATAATCATTCTCACTTCGTTGACTTTGGAGGTTCATTGGGTCAGAAGTCAAAGCCACACCATTATTCTATCAGTTCCTTGAGGTTGTTGGGAGGTAAATATTTTCTTGAATGATGCACGGGTGGTGGTTAAACTTATAAATGAGAGACCTAGTTCTTCACTGGCCATAACCAACCATTTTTCCACTTATTATTATGGCAGCGGACGACATTAGTTGCTTCCCTCATTGAATGTTTATGTACTCCTCATCAAATTTGTTTGACTTTGTCAAATTTGAGCCGGTTCCAAGCAGGAAATGTTCCTTCAGCGAAGATTGTTTGGCATACTAAATTCCCTGCTCCATTGCGTACCAATCTTCAATGTTCAACGAGTTTTGAGCATAAATTATTTTAAGTGATTATTTTAGAAGAGTTGTTAGCGTCAAATTATCACTCATTAAAAATTGAAGAAGAAAGAAAAAGTGAAATGCACGATTAGTGCTTAAGTGTTTAAATTGGTTCATATTATTCTGTATGTATAATTCTATAAATTTATGACTATCGGTTGTATATTATTTTATTAATTTTATAATTCTTTACGGAATCATGAGATTTATTTATAATCTTAATATGCTATTTGGTAAAATCCAAGCGCCCAATCAATTTAATGAAATAGTGGCCTGCTGGTTTATCTCACACTTATTGATATATTTCTTTGTCGTTAAAAAAAAAAAAAAAAGACAAGGATATTTGCTACTAGTGACTTTTCTTTGATAGTATCATTAAGCGTTGAATCTGAAAAATGGCAAAACCATGTTTTGTAAATTTTAGTATTTGTAGTCATATATTGCGAATTCACGTTTATCCAACATAATGTGGTTTTTTGAAAAATGCCGATTAGCCACGGCTTTGTATATTCCTCTCTGACAGTTACCTTACTCCCTCAATATTCATTAATATCTCTTATTTCATAGTTAACTCACTGCCATCACTCTTTTTTAAGAATACAAACAGATGAGTCATAATTGGATATATGATCCATTGGGCCAATAACTACACTACAGGTTGATTTCGTGCAAAATTTTGGCTTTGATTTCAAAAGTTTAGAGGATTTCGAGCTGAGTGTTGGAGAGTGTATGATATATGGTGATAAGTTTGGATTTTATTTTTAATATTACGTATAAATGGTTTCCAAATCACGATTTTTTCATTTATTGGAATACATAAAATCGTATAAAATCAGTAAAATTGTAAACGTGTAGAATCATATGGAGAATTGCTGACGTGAAGTAGATCTTTAATGGAAAAGTTCTTATAAGTCGTCTCGAGGAGTTAAAAAAAAAGGGTGCAGAATGAGGAGGGGCCGAAGTTTCTAGATGGGTGAGCTTCGTTCCAAATCTAAGTAGAACCTCCTTTCCGAAGAATAATATCGAACTTAAAAAGTAATTTGATGCCTAGGCACCAAATGTTTAGGTGCCAGTCAAATATAGGATTAATGAGTTGGGTCTAAGGACAAGACGACTTTAACTAGTCGGTTCGAAGACGACAGATTTTGCAAGTACCAAATATCGATGTTTTTACTATGTGGCAATGAATGAGAAAAACTGATACTGTTCAAGTTATAGATGGGTCCCCAGAATTTTGGGTTTTGGAGTTTTCTTAATAATTCAAAAACTATCCGTCTGTATCCTTGGGCTTTACGCATTTATCCCAATCGCAAAAAAATTTTGTCAGCAGTTTTTAGGTGCGGCAGGGACATCTCTTCTGATTCTGGATGAGAACTGAATAAAATAAAATTTTTAATCAAAATTCAAACTAACATTTCTTTTTAATTATTATCTCACTATTAGCACCACCACTTTTGTCATTGTTATTATCAACACCATTACTATCATTACTACTATTGCCGCCACCTCCTCAATCATCATACTTCTACAGCAACCATCACTATCAACACACAAATAGTATAATAAAATATTATAATCATTCATCTCCAAAAAAATTTTACCACCATAGTTCGTTTCATTACTACCATTACAATTTTATCAATACAACCAATCACAATTGTTACATTCATTATTTACTAAGTTACTGATGCTTATAAACCTCTTGGACCATTATCACCACTATTACTAGTTCGTTACATCACTAATACTACAATTGCAACTTTTCCACATTACCACCAAGGTTGATTCGCTACATCACCATTAGGTTCTTTACTAACACCTCAAATTTGCCACCACCACCAACCAAAAATGTTAGTACTATAATCACTATTCACTATAAAACTAATAGTTTCAATATTCATACACTATTATTACCACTATTACTAGTTCATTGCATCACTAGTACTACCATTACAACTTCTCCATCATCACTAGCTACAATTGCTAGAGTCATTTAATCACTAATGGTTGTGTTGCCCAACATAGCATCATTGCTTTTATGTAGCCATTAAATTGGCACTACCTTATTTCACTAGACCCACTCTAAACTAGTCACTCATGTGACCTGCCAAAAGTTAGTTCGACCCTCTGACTTGTCCTATGAAAGCAAATCTAGACATAGATAAGAAGTAAGATAAATAGCCAAGGACAAAAAAAGTAAATGATATTCAAAGCTTAGGCTATTTGCATGAATGATAAAATTTCTCTTTCATAGGATTTAATATGTAATTACTAATAATACAAGAAATAAATATAACTTAAAAACATAGTTAAGTTAGTTTATATCTTAAAAGGAAAATCTCAATCCTTAATAGTATGGCACTAGTTTTATCTTTTAATTTCTTTATAATCTCTTACTTTTATAGTCTCACATAGCTACAATTAAAGTTGAATGTTATTGTGTATATATAAATGCACATTTTTTACAATTTTTTCTATGAAAATAGGCTAAAGATTACAAAGTGCTTAGATCTAAATTTTATATTTAAAATTAAAACTTTATTTTGATATACATATATTTTAATTTAAATTTTAACTTAAAGAAAATCATCGTACAAGTCATGGGTTTATTCATGAATTTAGGACCTTGTAAAATGAGCGAGGTTACAAGGGGGAGGGGTGGTGGGGTTAAGCACTGATTTTAGGGAAGGGGGTGGGAAGAAAGAAAATAAAAAGAAAAGTAAGAGAGAAGTTAAGTATAAATAGATAAAGTACGTATAGGAAAAGTAAATGTAAGATATATGTCTGTAAGATATAAGAATAGGTATAAGAAAAAGTAAAGTAAAGTAAATATTAGTGAATGGTAAATGAATAATATTGAACAGTAGACAAGATAAATAAATTACCGGTAGAAATAAAAAAACACATATAAAAGCTATAACTGACATTTTTATGCGCCGATAAAATTTTATCTAGTATATTATGGATATCTTAATATTATTCTAGTGTAAAATATTTTATTGGAATATTTTGTATCATGGTGCATGTTGTTATCAAGACATGAAAAATGATCCCATAAAAGCATAAAACGATCAAAGTTTTGGCGAATTTGATCATTTTTAGGGCATATATTATGAAATAGCCATGAATTCCTTAAATTGCATGCTAATGTGTTATTGGAATGAAATATATTTATATATGTGTGTGTGTGTGCTTAGTTAATATAATTAGTGAATGTGTTATTTTATATGTGAATAGTATTATGAAATTAATATTATTGTTTGATATGTATAAATGTGTGTGTAGTGTAATGAATAAATGTGTCTTTTGCAAATTAATATGCAAGTGTTATGTTTAGAATCTAATCAAATTATTTTTGAATTTGCTTAGATTATGACAGAATTTTTGTAAACCTTAGACCCACTTTTTGAGCTTAAATTCAATTCAAATGCATTTGAAATTGGCCTAAATTAATTCTAGGACAAATGTATCCCTAATGGCAATTTGGATGACAATTGACTTTAATTTGGACAAGTTAAGCCCTCTTTTTGGGCAGCCCTATTTTCATACGAATTTTCACTTCTTTTCTTTCTCTTTCTTTCTCCTTTCTTTCTTCCTTTCTCATCCCAAAATCTTAAATCCTAAGCCAAGATTCAATACAAGCTTTAGGATTTGAATATTATTCCAAGCCAAGATTTAGTCATGTGAGTTTAATGCAACCTTTATCTTTTATTTTATGTTCTATAATGTGTTGTTTGTAAATGTTAGAATAGATATGATTTTGAGATGATAATTGGTGTGGGATTGATTTGATGCATTGATGATAGTTTGGATGAGTTATGTGATTAATGAAGTAGTAATTTATATTTTATAGGAGTGTTGTTGTGAGGGGAATGAATGTTATGGGAGATTGAAGGATTGAGTAGTGAGTTGTGAATTGGAAGTGTGATTAGAGTTTTGATGCTTAGAAGTAGGATACATGTTGTTAGGATAGTGTTTGGATCCTATAACAAGCTTTGGAAAGTTTGAATTTAGTTGGAGAAGTTTTGAAAAAAAATGAACAAGTTGTAGTAAAACAGGGAATTCAAAAAACAATTTTTGTATAGGCTAAAATTTGAACGTACGCCGGCATCTAGGGTTTCTACGCCGCCGACCTAGAGGCGGTGTTGGAAGCCTATAGAATCAAATTTCTTTAAGGCTGGACCGAACGCCGCCGGCTTTCGCTGGAAAAGTCAGCCGGTGTTCATCCTTTCATATTATACGCTGGCTGCTGGGAATCAAAGCCGTCAGCGTATGTGTTTAAAGCTGCCAGCGTATCTGGGTAAGCGGACGACTTGCACACTCTCTGGACGTTTTGAAAATTTTGGATTTGGATTCTACGCCGGCTCAAAGCCGCTGGCGTAGAATGAAGGCAGTCGGCGTACCCTTGAACACTGCCAGCGTTGGTAGTGTTGATTTTCATAGTATTGAACACCGGCACAAAGCCGCCGGCTTTGGCTGCCGGCGTATCCCCTGCGCTTTTGAATTTTTTAAATTTTTTTTCAAAATTTTCCGAAGTTTGATATATGATCAATTACGTATTTGTTAAGCGATCTAGGATATAATAGGATGCTTAAATGCTTTATTATGACTTTGTATTAATTTATTTGGATTTCTTTGATATATTTATATTTTATACTAGTTAATTAGTGCTTAAGCTAAGTGTGAATTTAATATTGATTAAACAGTGATAGATCATCGCCCAGTCAACCCCGTTAACTCCCGAGCTATCTCAGGTACGCAGTAACTTGCCTGTCTCTTTGCTAGGGTAGGCATCAAAATCAAACTACTTTAAAATAAGAAAATACTATTGATAGATGAGTGTTGATTGTCGTTGTTTGCCGTTGAATCTGGTTCGGAAAGCGGCACCCTGCTCAGATTGGGGGCAGGGTACTTTCTCATTAATGGATAGAATTGTTTAGGAGATATAAGTATCGAGCTGCTCATATCAACCCCCTGAGCGTCGTGATGCGTTACTCAGGATCCCCTAGTATTACGGGCTACGCCGGAAGGTGGGGCTGCCTAGTCTGTATGAACAGTAGGGACCACTCAGAGAGGCGGACGTAATACTAGATCCTTGTTGTCCGGAGTTTGAATACTCCCGTGTTGTCTTATTAACTAAAGATTTAATAATGAACAAGTGATTGTTGCATAGTGCATTTTGTCTAAGAATGTGTGATCCACTTCGCATTTTGTATTCGTTACTTGTGTACTGGGCATTTGGCTCATATTTATCTATTTCAGGTGATGATTCAGATGAGTTCTATACGAGTATGGGGTACGGAACCGACTTTGAAGATTTTCTTAATGGGTTGGAGGATTAAAGATGACCATGGACTCAATGGACCCCTATGAATGTAACAGATTAGATGTGATTCTTTTTGGTTGATAATGTAAATATAGTGTTAGTTGAGTTGTGTTTTGAGGATTTTTGCTAAGGTTTGTAAGAAGCCTTTGGGTGTAATATATAGTATATATATATATATATATATATGTGTGTGTGTATTTAGCTATTTAGAAGTTGAGTTGTTTCCTTTGCCAAAATATGTGGTAGTATCGTTTTGCTTAAGGTTTTAAAAAAAAAATTATGTCTCCCATTGTATAATACCTTTATGGAATGAGATAAACAATTACTCAAACAATTCCATTAGGCAACCTTACATATAATCTTAGGGGTTATTTGTAGTTGAGGAACCGTTATCTCCTATTTCGAATATAAGGGTGATAGCGGGTCCTTACATATTATATATTTGGTTAATAATTCGAGTTTATCTCTTTTTTTAATTTATTCCATAATTTAGAGTTTTTAGAAGTTTGTATAATCAAGTCTAGAGTTTCTAAGGTTTAAGGTTGACTTGGTTTGACTTTAGGGTTCTAGATCCATTTTCGACTCTAAAGTTTTAGCTATAATTACCATAAAACTATGAAGGTTCATAACCATAGGAAATTATTTCTTATTATTTTGTTATTAGATATTATTTGGATATACTACCTCGATTTGAGTGTTAGAGGCCAAACAGATAATTGTTTGGCGTAAGGTTTCTACAATAAAAGATTATCGAATTTTTGTTTTGTTTTTTAAGGTACTCGCCTTCTTATGGTTTAGTATTTAGGATTTTCTATCCTTATTTTATTCATTAGACATTTAGGTTTATTCGACTTAGTTAACATTATCTAGGGTTTCTTGAACTTGTGATTAGTTCGGATTGATTTTTTTTTTTTTTTTGGGTTTTCCTGGTTTTGAGGTTGAACTGGATCGATTGATTTATAATATGTGAACTTTTTTTTACGATGATACATTTTTGCTAAGTTACTTACCTTTAGGGTTTCAGTCTTTGTTTAATTTATCTAACATTATAAGGTTATAAATTCTTTATTTGATCTAGTATAAGATTTCCAAAGTTTGGTTTTTAACTTGGGTCGGTTTTAGGATTCCAATTTCGATTTTAGCTTTAAAGTTTTCATCTAAGTACCAAAAAATCTATCGGCTTACAATTTTTTTAGATGTTAACAGAATTATGATATTTACTTCATATTACATTATTTTGTAAATTTAAATACGTAAATGATAATAAAGGGTTGGATATGCTATAGTTTTGAAGTTGTACAAATTTTAAACAATGTGTGGATATATATATATATATTTGTATATGCGAAGAAGTAATTACATGTATAGTAGTGACATATATGAATAAACAAGTAATACACATAATTTAGTGGTCCATTTGTTCTCATTCCATGGTAGTTGAAGATAGATTATATATATGTATATATATATATATATATTCTATTTCCATGTTGAATGTCAAGTAAAGGTTTGAATAATTAACAACGTTAATTAAATAAGAAAATGGTAATAGTTTTACTTTCAACCCTATTGCCATATTATTACACAATACTACTAGTTGTTAAATACATAACTCACTTTCAATAAAGGTAAGTTACAATATATGTTATGTATATAAATTAAGTGATTATTATATAATTGTACTTTATTATCGACCTTTTTGTGATACCATATATATATGAATATATTCCTCAACAATAGAAGTTAAAAAATGGTTTTTGTCCTCTTTAAACCTACCCAACTTAGAAGGATATTAAACAAGTTCTATTTTTATTGTCGAGGATATTAATATTAATGAAATGTGAAATTTTAGCATTGGATCATAATGATATAACTATGTAAATTTTGATATATTTTTTTTCCTTTAAGGCTTCTTTTTCTTATGTACCTTACATAAGTGTAGCTTACAATGGAACAAGAGTAAGTATCAAAGTAATGAACTTAATCATTTTAATATATATATATATATATATATATGGTAGACTTAGGCCATGAGTTACTAACAAATTTGTGAAAATCAATAATTAGCTTACATGATCTTAATTGTCAATGAACAATTTACAAGTTGGATTTTGGACCTTAATCAATCTTTTGGATTAAGCTTTTTAAGATACAGGTACGCAGTGACTTTTTTTTTAGATCTTAAAATAGACATTAAGCCTTACTAATATTTAAGGATGGCTTAACTATCCTTGAGTGTGCATGGTCGTCTTGAGCCGAAGAGTGATGCCCTTATTAGAGTCTAAGGCTTTAACATGATAGTTAGGTGCTCAGGCCACCAATGATGACTTAACGGCTAGTTAATGGGAGGTACAATATCGGCACACGATTTACCTTCTAGAGTGATTTCACATTTAGGAGTGGTTTAAAGGAGTGGGACTCATTGGACCATACGGTGTTGATTGACTAAACTGGTTAATGTCTGAATAACAGCTATTAATCTTAGATGATGCTAGTTCCTTCCCATCTTCTTCCCATCAGCAAGGTACCTCCCTATCTATTCAACCTCCTAAGTAGATACATCTACTTAGACCCATTCCATTCCCCATCGTGTTGCCGGAGTCATGAGTACTCCGTTGTTGATTGTTGCACCTTAATTAAAGATATAAATTGATGGGTTGCTGGTTGTTAGATTAGGCTTGTGTGTACATATCACATGTGTTTGTGTTGTTTTGTACTAAGCTTCGACTCATCCTTTTGGGATTTTTGTTTTCAAATACATTTGTGATTTAAAGATATATTTTTTTTTTTGTCTTCCAAAGCTGGGATTAGGTTCATCATTTGAAATTAGATAAATAATAAAATAGGTTGTTTTAATTATTTTATTACCTTAGTTTAGTTATGAAATTTAAAAGTGTAGAGATATAATATGTGGAGATTCATGATAACATGTAATATTTTAAATGCTTGTGTGATGTTTATAATTTGTGGATGTTAGTTGTTTTGAGCCTTTATATACTTTTACTATGGTAGAGTATGTGGCGGACTATCCATGCTCTTCAATTTTGGGGTATGACAGTGATTATATGCTCATACTCTTATAGATCTTTTTGTAGAAATATAAGATTCTCAAAGAAGTATCGGGATTGGTTTCACTAGAATAGAAGATGAAAAGATTAAGGATTATGTGGGGAAAGTTGTATACTTCTTTAGATTATTTGTATTTCTGTTTATTGGCCATCAATTGACAACTGTTAATAAATTGGTTTATTAGGATAAGTCTTGTACATTCTATTTGCTAAGGATAGTTAAGGCTACTCTCTTAGAATGTATAATAGGATGCGACAGAACAAATTTTTAAAAAATGAAAATAATAAAAGTTTAAACTTTGAATATATAAAATGAATCTAAAAGTATACTACTTTTAGCCAACATTCAATTAACATCATCAAGAATATACAATTATTTATACATAAGCCCATTCCTATAGAGTTGAAATATTAATAATATAAAACTAGAGTGACAATCTAAAAAAGTGGAGTTTACAACAAAAAAAAAAAAAAGAAAAAAAAGAAAAGAAATATTACATTGCCTATATATGCAAACCTTCTTTTGGTGGAACTTTGCATAAAGCATGTGACATAGTGATTTTGAATTATATTTATCATATGTGTTGTATCTTTTTTTTCTTTTTTTTTTGGTCATTATATGTGTTGTTTTTAACAGCGCATTAAATATTGTGAATAGATAATTAAAATTTTCTATTCACATAAAAAATAATTTAAATATTAAATATTATTTATTTTTTTATTTTTTATTATTTTAGTTTTTATATCATTTTTTATTCTATACTTACTTTTTTTTATTTCGATAATAATAACATCATATTAATTTTTTTATTATTTATTTATTTTTATTTTTTAAGGACCGCTGGGTCCACAGTTCTAACTAATGAATCCACCTGAAACTTGCGGACTATGATGAATTCTGATCGTGACCCGATCTAAAGAGACGTCAAACCCAGCATGCCATGGGTCTGACCATGACTATGGTTTCAAAGCAGGTTTTTTTTATTTCCTGCTGTCAGGCCAAGTTGAATTTTGATTTGAATATTCTGATCGCTGCCGAGGTCAATACCACAGTATAAGTTCAGTGAGTAGGGGCATGAAAGGGTAAAACTATGAAAGTGATATAAATAATTACGCTTCCATGTCTGCCACAACACAAATCAATCGGAAAGGAGTAACAACTAACAGATGTCAATCCTTCCGCGAGTAAAGGAAGGCTGATTTAATTCATCATCGCTTCTCAAAGAAAATATTAAATTAAGAAATTGGTTGGCCGGAAGCACTTTACTCTTCCACCGCTTACCCATTACACAGTCATTAAAAGACTGCTTTACTAAACCATGCAACACTGTTTTTCATTGAAAACTCCGAAAATTCCCCAGACAACGGATCGCACCGACTGACCTATATCTTGATTTCTTCATGTAATATTTTTGGAAAAACTTCAAAACATGACTTGTAGTTTTTCCTGCAGCACTTTTATTATAATAAAAATTTATTTAATCTTTGAATATGTTTCGTATAATCCAAAGAATAACCCCAAAATTCCGTATAAACAACACCCATGAAATTAAGAATAATCGTATTTGGCCAGCAAAGGGATCTGGGAGTCATTGTTTTGGATTCCCTAATTTCGGTCTAAGGGAAGCTTTTGGGATCATTCACATACAGCATAAGATTTAAATAAGTATCCCACCATTTAATATAGGAAAAAAAAATTAAGTTATGTTATTAATTAGAAAAATATATCAAAAATGTTAAAAATTTTAAGATTTTCCAAGAAATTTATTTCTTACTTCTGCTTTATTTACTCTTTTTCGGTTAATTGCATTTTACATAATTAATGCTTAAATAGTGCTTATATGAGACAACAGAAAATCTTAAATCACCCACTCAAGCCGTCCACGGTTCACACCTATTAAGCAAAAGATAGTGGAGGGGAATAGAAAGTTATGCAATTACAAAATGGATGAATTTTAGGCAAAAAAAAAAAAAATTAGATTTTTTTAACGATTTTTTATAAATACATTATTTTTATTTTAGTACCAAATAAATTATTCGAGTTTTTAATTTTGATAAATAAATTATTTGTATACTTTCACTTTATGTTAAAAATATATTTGGGACAAATGGCCTTTTTCTCACCGATACAAATAGATTTAATCAATTAATAATAAAAACCTCATGTCATTTTTTATTATTAACTCAATATCAAATACTAGTAAGTAACTAAGTACAGGTAATGTCGAAAATAAAACTTAAATTACATATTTCTCAAAATATCAAAATAAAGATTATGCATTTATATAAAAAGGAAATTAATTTTTGATTAATTTCGGATCAGTTATTTGCAAAGATACCAATACACCAGCCTAAATTATATTTTTATTCTTTTTTTTTTAGCACTTGTCATGCATGTATTATACCTTCATATGTCAACGTACTTAGTTTATAATTAGTCTATAACAATAAATTTAATATAATAATATTATTTAATATAGTTAATCAAGTCATACAATCTAACAATAATATTAAAAAAAAAGGTTGAAGAAAAGTAATTAACAATCAATTATACATGACCAAAGGTTGCGTTTTCTGAAACAATCAACAATCCACATCGTTATACATGAGAGCAGTTGAAGATCAACTCCATACAAGTATTCTTCAAATCAACATCGAAATTCCTTGCAAGCAATGAAGAGTGAGCGGGTCGTATAACAAACCCATTCACAGAAACCCGGTCGCTGATGAGAAGACAAAATAATTTTTAAAAACCCAATTGCTTAACATTAATCTTAATTAAGCAATATACTTCAAAATTGAATCTACAAAGACGAGTAATACAGGTATTCAGAGTGTTCTTCGATTAATTATCAATAGTAATATAGAAATAGATATAATACAAAAAGTTAATAAGCGAGAACACATACAAACGAGACACCAAGGGAAACAATGTTTATTGCCAAACACTTTTTATTGGTCTAAATAAATATAACTTACTACGTTCGAATAATACAAAAAACAAAACACATATATTCTTACACCAAATTCGAATATCTTTCATAAAACTCGTGTAAAAAAAAAAAAAGGAAAAAAATACAAAATCTCACACCCCCATAAATACATATTAATTTTTTCTGTTGCAGCAATAATCTTAATTTATATTCTCTATCTCTTTTCTTTTTTTTTTTTTTTTGCCAAATCCTAATTTATATTCTTTTGTATTATTCCTATTGCCTAAAACCTATAAAAAATTTTCAAATAAAATTAAAATTCCAATATAATTGAGTAAGTTTCTCCTAATCTAACATATACACCAACTATTACACTACTTATTAACGTCTCTTCTTCTAGTCACTCGAATGTAACAGAAAACCGCCGCAAAAAGAGCCGTGACAAGACCACCTATAATCACACCACCACCAGCAACCGACTTGTCCGATGATTGATGCTTCCCCATTCTCCTGTACGCGGGCGCTTCCGCCACCGTGGACTCTTCACCTCTCCCTTTATCCGCCGTATCATGCTGCACTGCCACGGGGGCTGCGGCGGGGATGTCAGCAAGACCATCCTCCCCTCCACTCTGAACCTTAGCAAAACTTGGGTATGGCTTAGAATCCTCAATATTTTGACCCATCGCTTGTATGACCAAGATCTGAGCTAGTACTATTAAAAACAAAACAGAGCTGAGCCGCTCCATGTGTTTGGTTGAAGAAAAGGGAAGATCTTGACTTGTGTTTTCCTTGAAGCTGGCGGAGAGAAGTGAATATATATATATACACTCTCTCACTCTTGTTCTTGTATTTTTATGTATTGGCATGGTATGTGTGTGGGGGGAGGTTTATATATAGAAAGGGGTTTGAGTTGAGGGTTGGATTTTTGAGTAATAACGTGTGGAATGAAAAGGTCGAGACCGGAGAAGGTTCATACTAATGTCACGGTTGGTAATAATAATAGTGTTCTGGGCTGTAAACTCGTTAGTTGATGGGACCCAACTGAGGCAGTAGTTAGATGATTTTAATGAAAGGAGGTGTCCAGTGGTCCTGTCCAAAGAAGAGGTGGTCTGTTTTGGTCTCGAGATACGCATACGTGTGAGAGGGCTGTAGCTTTTGGGAAATTCTTTCATACGCCTGCGTGGAGAGGATCTTGGTTTGGGAAATTGATCCATTGGAATAGAATAAAAATAATAAAAAGAAAATTTAATGTTATTTTATCATATAATCGAGAATATCTTTTTCAATAAGGAAGAGTACTGTATGTTATTATATAATAAAAAGATTACTCTTTGCATATTCTCTTACGAACTAAATAAAAATAGCTATTCTGCAATAAAACTGGAATGACACTTGTTATAATAAACACGAGTACTGAAAATATTATTATAAATTTATTGTTATTATTAGACCATGCATATTGTGATGCATGTATCCAAAATCTAACAAATTTATTTACAATTTCCATGACTCGAATCATCGAAGTATATTTAAGGTAATAGATGAATTCTTGTGACATTGAAATAAATTTAGTTGTGGAAAGATAGTAATAGAAATCAATAGTTCTAGCATGGTATGAATGTGGGAAAGGGAAATTCTATCATATGAAAGTCTTGCCAAAAATCTCCACATCATTGTTTTGGCTATAGGATTCTTTTTTCAATTTGTTTGTTACTCTAAATTCTCATCTTTAAGAAACAATTTTGACAAAATGTTAATCTAATATCAAATCTGATGTTGTGTCTCCATATTCACCAATACATGATAAGTTATGATTTTTCTCATGAATCCTTGAAATTACAGACAGATTATTTTACTATGATTGGTAACTGATTCTTAATCAATCTTTAATATATGTTTTGATACTTAAATATTTTTAATATCTAAAATTAATTAGACAAGGTATTTAATAGGAAAGGAAGTTCTTAATTTAGATATTCATTGAAAAATTATAGCAATCCCATAAACTTCTAAAGCACCATTTTATATGTTGTGTCCAATTTAACCATCAATGTTAAAATTTTTATTTTTTTTTTATATTTACCAAAGCTCAAATAATCATATAAAAATTCAAATTCCTTTAATATCTCAATAGGGTTGTTCATTGAACTGAATCAAATTATTTGAACTCGAACTGAACAGCTTCACATTAAAAGAAATTAAAAAAAAAAGAGTCATCTTATTTATTTATAACTCTTAAACATTACATATTAGGATCACATGTGACATTTCACTCTAATATCACATATGTATGTAGTATGTTAGAATCACAATTCTGAATTCTAATAATTTCTTACATTTAGGTGCATCTTTGAAAGTGAACTAAGTAAGATTTTAGTTTGTAGATTTATTAAGAGAAATTATGATTATACTCTAATTTATGAAATGTAAATTACATTTTTAACCACTTTAATTTTTTTATAAATATAAATGTTGTGTGTATGTGTGTGTGTGTATATATTACATAATACACCATTAAATGTATTATATATTTAATAATATTAAACAAGCAATCTTTTACTCTCTCAAAAGCTTTCCAATATGTTTTCCTATTCTATTAATTTTAAATTCTTCCTTAATCTAGTAGACATGCATCAAATTAAAATAAAGCAGTATAATTGAGTTTAGAACATGAACAATCATGATTGGTACAATGGAAATTTAAATATGTTATAAGAAAAATATTATAAATAAACATTGAATTAATGTAAAAGAGTGTTTTTCTTTAGTTAATGTTATAGATTTATAAAAAATCTATGTTACTTTAAATTCCTATTGAAAAATATTTTCAAAACGGGATAATATGTATATATGAAATTATTAAATACATGACCTGATATAATGATAAGTAACTTAATTATTGCATAATGTTCCTCAATCTAAATATCTTTTTTTTTCTCGAGAACTCAAATGACTATTAATATTATTTATTAAAACTAAATGCTTTAGAAAGTGGTTCGAACAGTTCTGAATCAAACCAAATCGCATTTGAAGTAGTTCGATTCAAAACACAAACCATTAAAAACGGTTCGATTCATTAAAGGTTTGAACTGAACCATTTCAAATGTGATTCAGTTCGGTTTGACCCCTGAACCAAACAATGAATACCTTTAATTTTATTAGTTTGCAAGCTTTTCAATTGCTCTTCTCTCTCTATAGTGGGTTACCATAAATATATACTGTCTACAGTAAATTAGGAAATGCTCCTTAGTAATCTCAATAACTTGCAAATGTGATGGAGCTTAATAGTATCTTCCCTAGCCCCTCAAGCAAGAAGGATCAAATTTAATTCCTTCTTCCCTGTTATAATAAGGAAGAAAAATCCCAACCACATAAACGTAAACGTAATGTACCTCTAGCCTGACTTCATTTTTTTCCCCTTTTCCACAAAGACCATAGCAGCTGCTTTCAATTACACAATTTTCATTCTTTAAAATTTTAAAGTCTTACACATTCTAATATGTTCATTTTCATTTCAAAAGGTATGCTCAATTTCTTAAAGAAATTGTGTTTTGGTTTCAAGCGTAAATGTCTTTGTGACTCTGTCTAGGGTAAGCACGGATTAGCTTAGTTCGGTTTTACTAAAAATCAAACAATATCATAATTTATGTTTTTTTTCATCTTAAACTAAACCATTTAGTAACAGTTTGATTCGGATTAGAAATTTTTCAAACCATTAAATAACTATTTGGTCTACTTCAGTTCAGATTATGAATTAAATCAAAATTGTAATTAAAAATTTTCGTTGTTCTAAATTTTTTTTTCATATTTGTATGGATATTTAAATATTTAAATTACTTTACAAAGTTTATATTGTAAATTATAACAAAATACTGTATAAATCCATCATACTTATAATTCATAGTTCTCCATTAAACCATTAAGTCACAATTAGTTATCCACTAACAAAATATATTCACTAACAAATACATGACAAACCATAATCTATAATTTTTCACAAAACCATCAAGTCAATCATCTATGTTGGAATCTCTCATAATATTTTGATGATAACAAAAAGGAGTAAAAGTCTTTTTAACAAATAAATAAAGTATAGCAATCAAAACCAAAACCAAAACCAAAATCAAAATATTTCACGATTGAACTAATCATCAGATTTTTTAGAATTTGTTCAGAAGGTAGTTCAGAGTCATTTTCAGAAGGTATTTCAGATTCATTTTCAGAAGGAAGATCAGAATCTAAATCTGTTCCAGAACAGAAGATGCACAGAATGTTGCGAATTTATTTATACCTTATCATCTGAAGGCCTGACTCCACGAAATGAATATATTTGGGTAGTATATTCATTTTGTTCCACTAAAGTTGGATAAAATATCCAAGGGATTTATTTCATCAATTTTATTATAAGTTACGTCTATTTAATTTTCTTGAGGAAGAAGATCGTCAGATTTTTATGTTTCACGTGGTCAACAAATTCCTAAAGATAAGGGATATATTTTACCAAGTTCATGTTGGTTCAAATTTTCGAAACAAAGATCTTTTAAAGCTTATCTTCAAAGATAAAGGATATCACTATTTTTATGGGATAGTTTGTTGAAGTATTTATCCAAATTGTTATGGATAAACATATCAAGATATATGAGACATTATCAGATGACAGCATCAACGAAATTTGGATAAAGCTAAGAAGATTATTCGGGATTGATCATACACGTAACAGACTCTTCAAAGGAGGGAATTTGCCAAGTCAAATATTTTCAAATTGAGAAGAATTCGAGTTGTTTTGAACGACTTCTTTGCTAGCCGTTGAGATAAAACAATATATATAGAGGAAGCACAACAACAAGGAAGATATGATGAGAAGAACGAATCTTGCTTTAACTCTCTGTTGAAAGAAAAAGTCTTCGAGTGCATTTCTCTCAAAAGTCCTTGCGTTACAAAGTGTTCACAATATTTTTGTTTGAAAGATAGGATATTTATTGTATTTCCTTGATTGAGTATCATTCAATTTTTGAGTGAGATTGAGTGTTGCAAGTTATCTGTTAGACCAATTGTGTGTTATAGGATAACCGTGAGAATTGGGACAGAGTGTATTGTAGCCAAGAGGATTGGCAAGACAAGTTTGTAACTTTTGATTTTGGATATAGTGGAACAAACCGGTGTGGAATACCGGGTCCCCAACGTGGAGTTGGAAGAGAGGACTGACGCTCGAGGCGGAACCTCTATAAATCGATTTGCATTCTTCTCTACCCTACTCTTTTTATTTTTGTGCAATTTATATTGAAGTATCTGATAAACTGTCACGTTTCAGAACCTGTTTCAGAGAGTTGTCTGTATTCGCATAAAATTAAATTTGATCTGTTTTGAATTAAAATAGATATACAAGTGTGATTAGTTTCTAAACAGCAAGTTTAATTAATTCTAAGTTAATAAAGTAATCAAAAGGAAGTGAATTGAAAATTTCGAAAGAATTTATTTTTGTGAAAAAGCAATTCACCCCCCCTCTTGCTTACATTATTGGGACCAACAATTGGTATCAGAGCTTGCCTCAATTATTATTGAGTGATCCAAGTATCATGGCTGAAACAAATATTGCAGTGAATAGAGCACCTTATTTTAATGGTTCTAATTATCCTTATTGAAAATGCGCATGGAGACTTACATCAAGGCTAATGATTTTGACTCATGGCAGGTGATTACAGTTGGACTATCAAGTGAACGTGACTGCTGAAGCTCAATTAACTCAAGATCAGAAGAGAGCAATAGAGAAGAACAACAAGGCTAAGAACCTTCTTCTAACTACTATCTCACCATCTGAATTCTATTTAATTTCATCTTGCATTACTGCTAAGCAAGTATGGGATACACTTAGTGAGACCTATGAAGGAACGAGAACAATTAAAGATACTAAAATCAAATGCTCTCTTGCAAAGATATGAATTGTTCAAATTCAAACCTGAAGAGAAAATTAAAGATGCTTTTGATAGATTTGTTTCTATAACTAACGAGCTAGCTTCTCTTGGAAAGAAGATAGAGGTAGCTGATCTTGTCAGGAAAATACTAAGGATCTTACCTATAGCTTGGGATGCAAAGAAAACGGCCATTGAAGAAGCAAATGATCTCAGCGCTTTAACCTTAAGTCAACTCAAGGAGAAACTGATGGCGTATCAATCTCACATAGATGCTACTGAAGAAGCAGAAGGAAGCAAGAAAGCCATTGCTTTTAAAGCAAAGGAAGTTCATGCGGATGCATCAGATTCAGAGACCAGTAGCAATGATAGTGATGACATCAACTTGTTGGCTAAAAGAATTGGCAAAATTCTGAGAAGAAAGCAAGGTAAGAAATTTACTAAAAAATTCGAAACTAAGAGATATGATGCAGGTAAATTCTTCAAGGACAAAGACAAGAAAAAGGAGATGAAAGAAGAGAAGAAACAAGAAATTATTTGTTATGAATGCAAGAAGCCTGGTCACATTAAATACGAGTGTCCATCACTGATTAAGAAAATTGAGAAGTTCAAAAAGAGAAACAAAGCCTTGATGGCGACGTGGAGTGACCTTGACGAATCAGAGACAGATTCAGAGGATAACTCAGAGGATGAAAAGGATGATTCAAACATATGCTTAATGGCACAATCTGAGGTAAATTCAGAACTTGATTATGTTTCTGATGAGGATGTAATGATTGAAATGCAAAACTTATTGAAATCATTGAAAAAGGCACATGTTAAAATAAATAAACTTGATTCTGAAGTTAAATCTCTCAAAAATGAAAAGGAAGTTGTTATTCAAACAAATAGGTTACTTATGGATGAAAACGACATATTGAAACATGATAATGAAAAATTACATGTGAAAGTGAATAAATTCATGAGAGAGAATAGTATACTAAAAGAAGAGACTAAAGAACTTAACAGAAGAATAGGAGACTTATCTCAATCACTAAAGAATACGTTCAGTAAGTTCAATGAGAGTGACAAAAAGTTAAATATGTTGATTTCCTCTCAAAGAACTGATAAAATAAAATATGGCTTAGGATTTGAACAAGGTAGCAGTAGTAAGAATGTTCAAAAAACTGTATTTGTTAAAGGAAAAGAATCCTTATTTAAGGAAACATCTACAGTTAACAACACTGTAACAAAGAAAAAATCTGACAGTCCAGTCAGAGGGTATTTCAGAGGGATATATCAGAAGGTACCCAGATCAGAACAGAAACTTTACAAGAAGAGGGCAAGTGAAGGAACAGGTAAGAGGATATTCTAGAAAATATCCACATCAGTTCCAGAACAGGAACAATAGATATGGGAATAGTTATTCTTATGCTTGTTATTTTTGTAATAAAATTGGCCATATTGAGAAGTTTTGTTTCTACAAGAAAAACAAGCTCATGAAACAACAAGTTGATAACTTTGAAAAGAAGAGCTTGAATTTCAAAGGACCCAAACTTGTTTGGGTTCCTAAGAAGGTTTAACCCTTTGTTGATACATGTAGGAACAAGAAGCAAAGCTTAAAGGAAAATGGTATCTCGACAGTGGGTGTTCGGGACATATGACTGGAGATGCTTCTTTGTTCACAAGTATTAATTGGAAAGAAAGAGGATATGTTAAGTTTGGTGACAATAGTAAAGGTAAAATAGTGGCAACAGGTACTATTGGTCTATCTCCTCATACAATTGAAAATGTTTCTCTTGTTGTTGGATTAAAACATAATTTATTAAGTATAAGTCAATTATGTGACAAGGGTTACAAAATGATTTTCGAACATGATAAATGTTATGCTTATGACAAGAATGGAACAAAACTATTTGAAGGATATAGAAACAAGAATGTTTATTTAGTCAAACCTTCAAATGTAACTTTCGAAAAATGTTTCTTTGCTATGTCTGAAAATATAAAAATATGGCATAGAAGACTTGGTCATGTTAATTTCAATCAACTCGAAAAACTATCCAAGAAGAAAATTATTTTTGGCTTACCAAGAATAAATATAAAACAAGACATTAAATGTGAAACATGTATGAAAAATAAAATGGTTTCGTCACCTCATAAAAGCAAGAATGTAATCTCTACTAAAAGACCATTGGAATTGTTGCATTTAGATTTATTTGGTCCAACAAGAACTTTAAGTCTTGGTGGATGTCGTTTTGGTCTTGTAATTGTTGATGATTATTCTAGATATACATGGGTGTTTTTCTTAAAACAGAAGAGTAACACATTTGAAGTATTTGAAAGATTTGCTAAGCAAATTCAAAATGAAAAAGGAATGTCCATAATAAGTTTAAGAACCGATCATGGAAGAGAGTTTGACAATGCTTTATTCATAAATTTTTGCGATGAAAATGGTATAGCTCATAATTTTTCCGCTCCTTATACTCCTCAACAAAACGGGGTTGTAGAAAGGAAGAATAGAACTCTTCAAGAAATGACAAGAACTTTGTTAAATGAAAACAAAGTAGCTGAGTTTTTATGGGCAGAGGCTGTATCAACAGCATGTTACATAATAAATAGAGTGTATCTAAGACCATTAACTTCAAAAACATCATATGAGTTGTTTAAAGGAAGAAAACCTACTGTATCTTATTTTCATGCTTTTGGATCTAAGTGTTATGTGTTGAAAAACAATCTAAATATGGGAAAATTTGATGAAAGATCCGAAGAATGTTTATTTGTAGGATATTCCTTGAACAGTAGAGCTTATCGTGTTTTTAACTTAAAAACAAGAATAATCGAAGAAACTATAAATGTAAAATTTATTGAGAAAATTGAGGATGATGATTTTGATGATGAAGAGAGTGAAGAATTAGTTAAAAAGGAGGATATTAGTTCTCAAGCAAAAGATGAGCAGAATTCTGAAACATCAGAAGAAGTTGCTCCTCAAAATGATACAGAAACTGAGTCAGAAGAAAACTCAGAAACTCCTTCAGAAGCTATTTCAGAAGGTATTTCAGAAAGTAGCAGAAACTGGAGGTATGTATCTGCACATCCATCTGAGCAAATTATTGGTGATTTAAATACAGGAGTAAGAACTAGAAGTAGTTTACAAGAATTTGAAAGTCATTTTGCTTTAATATCAGAAATTGAACCTAGTAATATTGATGAAGCATTAAATGATAATAATTGGATTGAAGCAATGCAAGAAGAACTCAATCAATTCCAAAGAAATCAAGTATGGAATTTAGTACCGTGTCCTAAGGATAAATCAATAATAGGCACCAAATGGGTATTTAAAAACAAACTTGATGAAAATGGAAAAATAGTCAGAAACAAAGCTAGACTTGTAGCTAAAGGATATTCACAAGAAGAAGGAATAGATTATGATGAAACATATGCACCTGTAGCTAGGCTTGAAGCAATTAGATTATTACTTGCTTTTGCATGTTACAAAGATTTTAAATTATTCCAAATGGATGTTAAAAGTGCTTTTTTAAATGGTTATATTAAAGAGGAAGTTTATGTACATCAACCACCTGGATTTGAAGATCCATCAAAAGAAGATTATGTATTTAAGCTAAGAAAAGCGTTATATGGTCTTAAACAAGCTCCTAGAGCTTGGTATGAAAGATTAAGTGAATTTTTGATCTCAAATGGTTTTTCAAGAGGAAAAGTGGATACAACTTTGTTCTTAAAACATTTTGAACAAGATATTCTGATTGTTCAAATTTATGTTGATGATATCATTTTTGGATCAACTAATGAGAAATATTGCAAAGAATTCTCTAGTATGATGCAGGCTGAATTTGAGATGTCCATGATGGGAGAGCTAAATTTCTTTCTTGGTTTGCAAATTAAGCAAACAAAAGATGGAATTTTTATCCATCAAGAGAAATATACAAAACAAATAGTGAAGAAGTTTGGTTTTGAGAATTGTAAAGGAGCTGCAACTCCAATGAGCACAACTACAAGGTTAGATCTTGATCTAAAGGAAAAAGGTAAATGAAAAGTTATATAGAAGCTTAATTGGTTCTTTATTATATCTTACAGCTTCTAGACCTGATATATTGTTTGCTGTATGCTTATGTGCTAGATTTCAAAGTGCACCTACTGAATTACATTTAAAAACAGTTAAAAGAATCTTTAAGTACATTTCTTGTACATCTAAGATAGGCATTTGGTTTCCAAAGAATAAAAATTTTGAATTACTAGGATATTCAGATGCAGATTATGCAGGATGTAAAGTAGATAGAAAAAGTACTTCAGGTACATGTCAATTTTTAGGAGATAAATTAATATCTTGGTCTTCAAAGAAACAAAATTCTGTAGCTCTTTCAACAGCTGAGGCAGAATATATTTCAATTGGAAATTGCTGTGCTCAAATCTTATGGATAAAACAACAATTGAATGATTATGGAATTAATTGCAAAAATGTACCAATAAAATGTGATAATACTAGTGCAATTAATTTAACCAAAAATCCAGTTCAACATTCAAGAACAAAACATATTGAAATAAGACATCATTTCATAAGGGATCATGTAAATATTGGCAATATTAGTATTAATTTTGTCCCTACAGAAAGACAATTAGCTGACATTTTTACAAAACCCCTTGAAAAATCTCGATTTGAATTTATTCGTAATGAAATAGGAATATGTAATCCTTTGTAATTTCTGATATTTATTTTGCATTAATTGCTCGATCAGAAATTTCATTAGATTCATTTTCTTATACTCAAGTAGTCTCAATTTACAAGATTCTTTATGTTGGAAACATAAATTCGTGATAAAGAGGATTACACGATTAAAGAGGATGAATAAAAGATATTTTGTTTTCTGTTGGAAATCTAAACAGAATTAATAACTGATCTTGTGCATCGTGCAATTTTTAACCATCGATTTTTCTCTCTCCTTCCATTTCAAAATTTATCTTTTCTCTCTCAATCTGCAAAATCCTCTCGTGTGTTGTTCAAACCCTCATTTTTCCTTCAACATATGGCTCCAAGAAAATCTTCACGAATTCAATCCAAGGGTTTCAAATCTAAACCATCTAAAACCCCCGTTGAAATCTCTGTGGATTCTGACTCTCAACACAGTTCGAAATCATCTAAGGGTGTTCATGTTGAAACAACACCAAAGGCAACCGCAAAGTCTAAAGCATCTCAAGATCCTTCTTTGGCAAAGGATACTGAAAAAGAAGTGACTGAGGAAAAGAGTTCATCTGAGGAACTCGCTTCTGAATCCACTAAGGAAAAGGAAGTTGATAACGAAAGTGGTTCAGAATCGGATGCTGAATCAGAAGCTGATTCAGACGCAAAATCAGAGAGTGCGAAAGCAAGCTCTGAATCTACCTCACCCTCTCCGTCTTTTCAGAAAAAGAAAGCTGATCCTAAGAAGGTATCAAAAAGGGGAAATAAACAGAAGGAGGAAACCCTAAAACCTGTCAGGTTGGTTAAATCCAAAATCCACCCTTGTTCTTTTATCGATTTCCAATTCTTTGAAAAGAAAGGATTTTATGCTGGTTTTTGGCTAGACAGAATAGGAGCTAAAGGGTTGTGTGATTTACGCATTGATATAATTGGAGAATTAGTTGAAGAATTTTACAAGAATCTGAAATTTGAAAATGAGACTTTGTTGATCTCGAAAGTTGGAGGAAAAAGGATCGTGGTCAATAGAAAGATGCTGATTGATTGTTTAGGTCTGTTAGATCATGGGGATGATCACGAGCTGATAACCTTAGGTAGAAATGAATCTATGCAACTCTTGAATGATGGCATTGGAAAGTTTCATGCCAAAGATATTTTCATTTCTGAATTCGAGTTGTTGATAAGGTTGCTGCACAAGATTGTTATCGAGTGCATATTACCAAAGAAAGGAAGTCCTACTTCCATTTCTAAAGAGAAGCAATCATTGTTCTGGGGATGAAGTTGCAAAAACAACTAGACTTGCCTAGGATTATCTTACGGCACATGTGGAGAAATAAAAAGCACATGATTTATGGAAACATAATCATGAAAATTTTGCAAAAACATCATGTGAAGATGCCTAAGCATGTTCGTAGTCCTCAAATAATGAAGAAGATTGGTGATAAAGTGATTAAGCACATGAGTATTTCGATAAAGGAGAAATTTTGGTACAGCATTGATGGAGCTTTCTATGTTCATCCGAAGAATCGCAAGAGAGAATTGACTCTCAAAAGAATCTTGGACGAAATAGAAAAAGAGGATCCACATGGTGTTGAAAAATCAAAGAAGAGGAAATCTGATAAGGATGCCAAAGGAAAAGGGAAGGCTCCTGTTGCAGCAAAGAAGAGAAAAAGGGATTATGAGTTGGGGACTGGGAAGAAGTTTGAGATCAAAGAAGGGCAGACTGTTGAATCAGATTCTGATTCAGAGACTGAATCAGAGGGTATTCCCTTGAAGCCACCAGGAGAGACGTCCCAACCTATCTCTCTCCAACAGATTGACAATCTCATTTCTTCTCGAATGGAAGCATTCTTGAAGAAATTTGATTTGTCCTCTGTTCAAAAATCTCCTTTAGTCCTCCCGCTCCTCAAGTGGAAACCACTCCATCTGAGCCAATTTCTGATCCTGTCTTTCCTACAACAACACCTGGTTCATCATCTCCACCTGCGGCTGACATTCCTAAAGATCCAACATCTCCATCAGCTGGAATCCCTCATGTTGCTGATCCTGACTCCATTCCACAGAGGATGTAGAGCAACCAGCAGAACATGTTCCTGAACCAACTCCACCAGTTGCTGATCCAATGGAACAAGTTCCTGCTACTGCTGAGGAAACCCCTGTTGCAGCTAAAGACATTCCTGTTGACCCTACTCCTGAACAACAAGCTGCGGTTTCTCTCCTATCCATCCCTCAACAATCCCCTGCTGAATGAATCTCCAACTCCAACTCCTGCTAAATTCTCTGGCAGGAAGAAATCTCTGGCAAGGAAAAACATCTAGAAAGAAATAGAGTTTTTTTTTAACAGACAATTTCTCTTAGCGAATTTTCTATATTTTGTTTTCGGTTTGTATGAAAATATTTTCTCTTTTGGATATTTTTGTGATATTTTCTGTTAAATCTCTATATTTCCTTGACTTGAATGAATTTTATATGCATAAATTCAGGGGGAGTTATTTTTTATTCTGATAACAAAAAGGGGGAGAAGATATATGATGAAAAACAAATCTTAAGATATCAATATAGTTTGTGCAATATGCTTATGATATGAGATTTGATTATATTTGTGAGTTATGATTGATTATGTATGAGTTTTGTTAAATTGATTATATTTGTGAGTTAGTGATTGATCCGTATGTATGAGTTTTGGTTAAATCTGATATGTTTTTGATATATGATATTATATTTGTTTTTAATCATAAGGTTTTGTTATCTTCAAAAAGGGGGAGAATGTTGGAATCTCTCATAATATTTTGATGATAACAAAAAGGAGTAAAAGTCTTTTTAACAAATAAATAAAGTATAGCAATCAAAACCAAAACCAAAACCAAAACCAAAATATTTCATGATTGAACTAATCATCAGATTTTTTAGAATTGTTTCAGAAGGTAGTTCAGAGTCATTTTCAGAAGGTATTTCAGATTCATTTTCAGAAGGAAGATCAGAAACTAAATCTGTTCCAGAACAGAAGATGCACAGAATGTTGCGAATTTATTTATACCTATCATCTGAAGGCCTGACTCCACGAAATGAATATATTTGGGTAGTATATTCATTTTGTTCCACTAAAGTTGGATAAAATATCCAAGGGGATTTATTTCATCAATTTTATTATAAGTTACGTCTATTTAATTTTCTTGAGGAAGAAGATCGTCAGATTTTTATGTTTCACGTGGTCAAAATTCCTAAAGATAAGGGATATATTTTACCAAGTTCATGTTGGTTCAAATTTTCGAAAAAGATCTTTTAAAGCTTATCTTCAAGGATAAAGGATATCACTATTTTTATGGGATAGTTTGTTGAAGTATTTATCCAAATTGTTATGGATAAACATATCAAGATATATGAGACATTATCAGATGACAGCATCAACGAAATTTGGATAAAGCTAAGAAGATTATTCGGGATTAATCATACACGTAACAGACACTACAAAGGAGGGAATTTGCCAAGTCAAATAGTTTCAATTTGAGAAGAATTCGAATTGTTTTGAACGACTTCTTTGCTAGCCGTTGAGATAAAACAATATATATAGGAAGCACAACAACAAGGAAGATATGATGAGAAGAACGAATCTTGCTCTAACTCTCTGTTGAAAGAAAAAGTCTTCGAGTGCATTTCTCTCAAAAGTCCTTGCGTTACAAAGTGTTCACAATATTTTTGTTCGAAAGATAGGATATTTATTGTATTTCCTTGGTTGAGTATCATTCAATTTTTGAGTGAGGTTGAGTGTTGCAAGTTATCTGTTAGACCAATTGTGTGTTATAGGATAACCGTGAGAATTGGGACAGAGTGTATTGTAGCCAAGAGGATTGGCAAGACAAGCTTGTAACTTTTGATTGGATATAGTGGAACAAACCGGTGTGGAATACCGGGTCCCCAACGTGGAGTTGGAAGAGAGGACTGACGCTCGAGGCGGAACCTCTATAAATCGATTTGCATTTTTCTCTACCCTACTCTTTTTATTTTCGTGCAATTTATATTGAAGTATTTGATAAACTGTCACGTTTCAGAACCTGTTTCAGAGAGTACTTCAGAGAGTTGTCTGTATTCCGCATAAAATTAAATTTGATCTGTTTTGAATTAAAATAGATATGATTATCAGCTGTGATTAGTTTCTAAACAGCAAGTTTAATTAATTCTAAGTTTAATAAAGTAATCAAAAGGAAGTGAATTGAAAATTTCGAAAAGAATTTATTTTTGTGAAAAAGCAATTCACCCCCCCTCTTGCTTACATTATTGGGACAACAATCTATTAACAAATTTGAGCAAAAAAAAAAAAAATCATCCATAAATAAAAGTGATAAGCTAACAAATCTATTAAACTATTAATATATAATAAGAGTATAACTATATAAAAAATTTTAGTCCACAAAATTAAAACTATTAAAAAACAATATTACATGATCAATAAAATATATATATATCATGAGCCTAAAAAATAATTTTAAAAAAGAATAAGTTAATACTAAATATCATAATAAAACCATAAGAATATATACACATTTAATCTATTATCACAAATAAAATTATAGTTATGAATAAAATATTATTACGTTTTTCTAAAACGGTTTGGTATGGTTTTATAGATTTGTTTAGTTTGTCTCTTTAAATCAATCATAAATCCACAGATTTGCTCGAATTCCATAATTGTTTAAGTTAAATTGTTCAAATAAACCATCTTTGATTTGGTTTCATTTAGTTTGGTTATGGATTTAATTCGGTTTGAATTTTTTTTTTTTTTTAAATCTTTATTCCACCCTGACGACTCTGTCCCCGGCCCGTTTATAGGTTAACACAGGCAATGCAATTGGAAGATATACCGCATGCTAAATCATAAACCCAGCAAGTAATTTCTATTTTATGAGTGCTTAAAAGGGGTCTACAGAAGAATTCTATGAAATCTATATGATTGGGTCTCCTGACTTTGGACGATTATAACACAATGAACGATATAATTGAGATATAGTATGTTAGACACCTGTATTAGTCACAAAATGACAAGAAAATGCAACTGGAATATGTGTGTGTGTAAACGTGTTAGGAAGTTGGACAATAGACAACGGAGAGGTTGACCGCCAGCTTCAGTTGAAATCTTTCAAAAATATGTGTTTAATTATTATTTTTTCCAAAATAATATCCCCTCATCTTGATGAGAACCGAGAATTTTAAGAACAAGAATTATTATACAAATAAGTATAATTTATTTTTCTGCATAATTAATTAGTTATAGTGAAAACATGGCTCTGATTGTTTTTTTTTTTGTTATTTTAGTATCTTATTTTTATCATTTTTAAATAAATGTTTGTCAATAAACAGATACAAATAAAAAACAGATATTTTAACTCATAAATAGATCAAACAAGTTAGATATATGTAAATATACAAATAAAATACATGTGAAAATTAGATAATCCAAACAAATCTAAAAAGATGCCAATGGCATTGTAGCTTCGCGATATTTTTCCTAATTTCTGAAGTAAAAGATCGCAGGTTCGAATCCTTCCTTCTCTATTGTAAAAAAAAAAAGAAAAAAAAAAAAACAAACCCAAAAGATGTGATGGCCTTGGTGATTGAGTATCTATGCCCAATGACATGGAAAAACTTTATTTTTGTTTTTCACTTTAATTATATATTTTAATAAAGTAACAACTAACATTGATGAAATTTTTTTTTCTTTTGTTCTATTAACATATTTTATTAAAAAAAAACAGAAAAATAAATTCACTAGAAATAATATATATTGTCAAGTATTTAATGGTGAGCAATGATATATGATATTTCAAGTCATTAGCTTCTATGGCCCAAAAGAAAAAAAAAAATATTTATATATATTATATGACATGTAGATGCATGATTTGATTATAAAAGACTTTAGGCTTAATTTTTGTTTGGGTTTAACTTTTTGGACTAATGTCATAAGGCTTAAAGAGTTAGGCCCTATTGTTTTGAGATGATCAAGGGAGAATTGGCATGATAGGCATGGAGTATGACTCATCAAATTGGCACTCAATTCCAACATTTATCAAATTGGCTCACACGCATTACAAATGAAGGCCTTAATAGGCTTGGGTCCACAAAAAAGCCCACATTTATATCCACAATGAGAGAGATTCATTCTAACCATTGATCATCTGTCTTATCGACGAACGACATCAACGACTAGTCCCCATCTTATTTAGATAAGTAAAATACTATACAAATGCTGTCGTTGTTGGATTTATGCCTTGATGAATTAAATATTTGATTTATTCAAGAACGCACTCGATTACGTAGCACCTAGTGAGGTTGATGCTTTATGGCTCCCTTTCTTGTCACAAGTGTGTTAAAGCCTATTGTGACTATCCACTCCTCCTTCCTACTCGATTCTCTCTTGATTATCCTCATACGTGTTATTTTTTTAGATCATGTGTAGCGTAATAGTCATACAACACACACGTGATCGTTGCATCCGGAATTGTACTCACACATATGATAAAATAAATAAATAAATAAATAAAACGTTAGCTTCTCTATAACGGACTGGTAAAGATGCAAACTTACCATGTAAATATATAAGGTGCTTAATTGCTCACCTATATTCTCATATGTGTTGTTTTCTTAGGTTATGTGTAGCGCGATAATCACACAGCCTATATGTGATTGTTGCATTCGAAATTATGCCCACACATATAATAAAAAAAAAAAAATTAGCTTCCTATGAAGGACAGGTGATCTCACCGTGTAAACGTATAAGGTGCTTAATTACTCACGCATGCTTTGGAACATGTACCTTACATAATCCAAATCCAAATGTTCCAATCGCTAGTCGTTTTCCATTCCTTGCCACCTTTTTAATTTACACATCTTTTTGGCCATCTATTTAAAGTTGATTTTGACTGCTTTTTCAAATTTATTATTTAACTATATCTACTTTTCTTTATTAAATTATGAGGAATCTTCACTAAAGTCGATCTCTATTTTGGACTTGAAAGTATCGCTTCGGGTGTGGTGTCTTCGTCTTTCGGTAACTTTTCAGCAATGTGTGGACATGGAAGGCTGTTAGATGCATCGTGATTTACTAAGAAAGTGTGAATGCAAATAAAGGAACTTTCCATGTTTTACTCAGAAAGGGTTTATGGGTTGTTCATATTAGGATGGACCTGAAAGCTCAAATTGAATTCATCACTCTTATTTTATTTTTTTTCTATAAGAATCTTAATAATTAGCCAAGAGAAGGAAGAAGTAAAAGCTTGATGGATTATATAACTAAACGTCATGATTTTTTAATGTAAGAGTAATACAACTAATTTCTATTGAGGTAATCTTTTATATCTTTACAAAAAAAAAAAAGAATGAATATTTATTAAGGTTAAACCTTTTAAACTAAAATATAATAAAATAAAAAATGAAAATTAATTTGTATGCTTTTCACTCATGATTATACTGGGACTCCTAATCACAATAAGTGGAAGGATAGGAGAAATTCTTATATAAAGTTACTGTTATGTACTTTTGATGTGCTGGATCACATAAAACGCTAATTAAACAAAAAATTCAAAACATACAATCAATAAAAATGAGTTTATACTATGGAAATGTAATCTCTCATGTTACCTATGGCATGCAACCACCAATAATGTGCAAAAAAATAAGTAAAAGTAAAACCCACCTGTTTCCCACACATCAATTGATACAAAGAAGAGGCCATGCAATTAAAGTAAAGAAGGACTGTTCCAGATAAGAGACTATAAGCATAAAAAGTTGAGATGGAGCCATCCAAAAACAGTGTCCTCGTCAAGAATTATTATTTCTAGGTTCTATTTCGGCTACCCCACCATCCAGGCAGGCTGTAGGAGGCTGTAGAATAGTGATGTCTCAATAGAATCATAGTGGAGGCATCATTTGGAGCCCACTTGATCCTATAATCTACGTAAAGCCTGGCTGTAGAATTTGGTTAAATGTTGTTAAAATGGGGCATATGGTATTTTGAGTTATTGGTTCTTAGACGTCGGGACTATGGCCCTGTAATTAATACAGAATTGACATTGTACCGAATTTGAACCCACTTTTACCCTAAAACAGAAGAATTAAACATAAATAAATAAAATAAGTGATGCGTGCTAGGCACTGGCAATTGCCTGGACTCTAAGAATCGAATTGTCAACCTTGGTCTGATGAAATATCTAGAAAAGAATCAGTGGTATAATTAAACTTGACCCTAGATTTGAGAATTCCATGAACCTTGATATGAATTGATGGAAAAGACCTTGACCCATTGGTTGAGTAATCATAAGAACCTTGATATAGAAATCTCGATCTTATAAGAAATACTAATCAATAACCTTGGTATAACAAAGAACGCAATAAAAATATCAATTCTTGAAGAATTCACAAGCTCTCAAAAGAACTCAAAGAGAAGAATTTCTCTAAATTTGATTTCAATATCAAAAGTTATCTGAAGTAATATGTTCCTACATCCAATAAGTTTTGGTTTATGTAGGCTAATAAAAAGAAACCTAAAAGACATAAACAAAAACAAGCTGTTCAGATTTAAAGGCTGGCGGCCTAAAATATAAAGCGGGTGACCTAAAGATAAAAACAAGTAATTGAAATAATTTCTAAAGCAAGAAGGCTGGTGGCATAGGGGTTTACATCTACAGCATAGGTATGAAGGCTGGCAGCCTTTGGCCAGTGTACAACATAATTTTTAAGGCCGGCGGTGCAACACTTTAAGGCTGGTAGCTTTGATCCTCCACGACTTAAAATGTTTTAATCTTCCACGATGATGCCCTCAGATCCCCATCAATAAGGCACATATATAATATGAGGTAGCACATGTAAAGGAAACTGCAAAAACAAAAATTTCATTTTTTAAAATTTGTCATTCACTCCATGCAAAAGGAGTAAATATATGAAGGGGAAATTAGGAGTTAATGGGTAAACCTGTTGTATAAGATACCCACCTGTACCCTGTTTAACTGGATAAGGTCCATGTCTATAGAAAAGATTACATGATAGGGTATGGATATAAATTTTTTGGAACCTACTCTCATATGATAGGGTATGAGTATGAAGTCTTCATATCCTGTACCTACCTCGAAACCTATACTATACTATAGAGGGTATAGATTTCAGGGTATCATGTTTCTTTCTTATTAGGTATTATATAATAATGCTAATATATAATAAATAATAATATTTTATTTTTTTTATTTTGCAGCTACTTATATTCAAATTTATTATTTATAGACTACATTACAAAATTTTTTATTATAAAAGGACTTGTACTATTATTTTGGAATGACTTGTTATTTTTATTTTAGAAGAACTACAGTTGTATGTATGCATTTTAACTACAATTATAGAAAGATATTATTTATATTATAACACCAATTAACATAGAAGTAGCTTCAAAGATTTTAATTTTGAAATTTAATGCAAGTTTATAATTTTGTTTAATATAACATAAACATGTTCCATAGATTTTTTTCTACAGATTTCAACTTTCACGTATAAACAAATTATATATATTGTAGAACTTGTATATTATTTATATTAAATATATGAAAATAAGATAATATTACATATTATATGAAACAATATAAAAGACTATAAACTTGACATTTGTTTTCTTTTTAGAAGAAAAAATATAGAGATTTCATAGAAAAAAATTACAGATTGCATAGACTGTCCTATACCCAATAGGTTTTATAGTATACAGGATACAGGGTGGATATAAGGTACTACATGGTAGGTTTCAGATACAAAATTTAATACGTTGTACCTACTCATCCTTAGGAGAAATTTACTCTTTTTGCACTTTTATTAAATGATTTATATCATCTTCCTATGATAATTTTAGTAGTTAGCATGTCATTTGCCAAGATCCTTAGGTTGGAGTGATCAATGAATTTTTATAATATCTAGATCCCACACATGAAATTAGAACACATGACTAAAGTTAAAATGAGTGCCAAAGCATATTTGAATCCATTATATGGAAGACGCACAAAATCCTTTGATTTTGAATGGTTTAGTCTTCTAAGTCAATATATAGCTTTTACAAGATTTTATCTCAACTCTCTCTCTCTCTTTCTTTATTTCTTTTTGATGAGATGTTAGAAGAGTAATGTGGCAAGACGAATGACTTAGGAACCATGACCATATATATTTATATATATATGTACAATACATATTTATAATTTTCTATTTTTCCCATCATAAAATAAAAAACAGTATATATCTAATCTCCACATATGATATTCTATACTCAATATATATGATGCATTTAAAGCCCATAATTTTATTAGATCACTTTATTTGAACTTTATGTTTTATGATAGCCTTACTACATGATTAAATTAATTCACATATAAGCCCAAAATTGGTTTATTAAAAATAAACCTAACACCTTATATAGGTATAAATACTGTGTATAGATGTCTGAATATCATATAATGTAAATAAATTAAATTAATTTCTCAATTATATTAGTAGTTTTTTTAACCTAATTATATTAGTAGTTGGAAAGGAAAAAATAAATGCAATTTTCATTGTACAAATACAGCTCAAAAAAAGAGAGAGAAAAAAAAACCCTATGATTTCATTTCCAAAAAAGAATTTTGGGCTTTGTAATTGCCTAAGAGGGCAAACTTCTTTTTGCTTGAAAAGTGGATTATTTTCCTTTCCAACCTCTCACATTTTCCAAGAAGTTTTCATAAATTTAGTGTGTATTTGGGTTTTGGAGATATAATAGTATATAAACAAATAAATGTTTAACTTTTGTAGCTGTCTTGGAGAGAAAGTTGCTTGTAGTGATGATGGCAATGTGGATTGTTAAACAATATGGAAGAGTGAGTAATACTGTTAAGTTTACATAGATGCATCTGACCATTTTTTCGATGCTTAACATGTAATTATTCAAATTTTTTTTTCTCTTTCAGCTATTTTTTATTACAAGTGCCGAAGAACACAATTATTTATCCTATAGAAGAGTGGTGTTGTGAAATTCGATACAAAAACTTGGCAATTATTTCAAAATTCACTAGGAACAAATAACGAGCATACTTCCTCATCGTTTGTTTTTGGTCGAGAATTCAAATCTATTTCAAAAAACGTTTGTCAAATTACGTTTCAACCATTTAACTCTATATAGTCGCTTTACTAGCAATAACTTTGCTCTCTCTCTCATCATCTCTAGTATAGGTCAGGTTTTCATTAGGGTCTTTTAAGGCAGTGACGCGATATCACAGCTGGAAATAAGGGCTTTTAAATGGTTGTATTAATTTTGACACACCTTGAGTTCCGTTGTGTTTACAGTCAATTAATGGTATCATAGGAAATTTTCTTGAACTCATGAGCGTGGTCCCATAGAAATCAAATCGCTTTGGGGTTTGAACTCGTTAGGTGATGCAGAAGTTTAATTTTATTTCAGTGTCTTAAAAGAAATAGTGAAAGAGCATGGTAAAACGCGTGTAATTCCAAAGAAATTTACCAAACATTGAAATATCACTCCTTGCTTAGTTTGATTCCGCGGCTTAATGATTACTCGTACAAATTAAGACAAGTTACATGATAACCGGACAAAAGTTATGGTAAGTTCAAACAAATTATTGGTATTAGCAATGTAAAAATAAATAAGCGATGCTAAATCAATATAAGTAAAAGATCTTGATGTTGCGTGCTACAACAGCAATGTCTCACGACAAAAATTTGATACCGTGGAGGTTTGTAGTTAATAGCATTTTTAAAAAAGTGAGTGCTTTACTTTTGACTTGCACTGTGTTTGGATGGATGGAAGATAAAGTAAATCCGTGGAAATTAGAGGGGGGGGAAAAATCATATTTAGCAATTTAAACATAAAGTAGAAATATGTAGAAAAAGAAAAGAAAAAAAAAACCAGAGAGAAAGGGGTGGAAAAGAGAGAGCAAAATTGCCATTTGTAATAAATTTTCACAAAAATAATTTGGGTGTAATTTTGTAACTACTTGCTACACTTCTCCTCTTTTCTGTGCAAATACAAACCAAATAATGAAAATGGAGATAGTAACATTTCCTTGAATTACTAATATAAAATAAGAATTCTACTTTACTTCATTTCCACTCTTTCTTTTCCCTTTATACTCATTTCCACCCATTTCCACTTTTCTTGGCATTCTATACTAGGGTTTTTCTTTATATATATATATATATATATAAAATAATTTGCTATAAATTTTGTGATTTCTCTCAAATATAAAGTAATAGAACTTTCCTCATCAAGATGTATATTAGTAATGACTTGAAGTTCATCAAAAACTTAATTATGTGTGCTTAGTAGAGAACACTCCTAAGATGGATGACTTCTAAAAAGCAGTTAGTACAAAAAAAAAATAGTACGATATTCATTGATATCTTTTAGTATAATAGTTTAGAATCTATCAAAACCTTAAAGTTAATGGTGTTTTTTAAAAACACTCCCTCCCGTAAAGCAGTTGACACAAAGGAAAAAGTCACGTAGTACAAAACCGTATAACATTTTGTCAATACAGATAATATCTTGGTAAGTAGAGTTTTGGATCGTTATAAATTTAATCTCTGTATAGCTTATTGAGTTTGATAGTATCATATTTTATCCTATAACCTATCCAATTGGTCTTCAAATTTCAATATGATAAACAATGTTTCCACTTTAAACAATATTTAGCAAAGAAGCAATGAGGCATAAGATTGATGACATCACCACACTTGATCAACTTGCGACTCATATTGGTGATTTAACCAAATACTAGTGAACCGCCACGAGCTCCACCAATTTCATAACTTCTTTGTAGCACCCATCCAGTACTTTCGAGAGATGCCTCTTCATTTGTCCATTAATAGAAAACATTTTATAGCTTATATATTAAAACTTCAGACTAAAAGGGGAAAAAAAAGAAAAAAATATTTCCAAAAGCTAAAAGAAAGTTATTGGTATTAATTCCTGGAGTAATTTTTCAATTAAAACATATGGACTACAAAGTAAATGGAAGGTAATTAATTGATTATTAGTAATTTTCTTAATCTAGTATGACATTATATAACTGGTCAACTTTCACCAATCAAATGTTTTGGTCTCGTCATAATAATTGAATACTTTACATTTATAAAGGACACTTAGAGGGGAAAAACAAAAAATAAAATAGAATAAATGAGAAAAGCAAAAAATATATTTCACACTCTTGGGACAACAAGTTTCAGAATAGTTAAGTATGTTTTGTATTTGTGATCTATACATTGTTATTAATTTGAAATTTCACTATAATGTAGGCAAAGCTAAATAAATTAAGTCACTTCAACTCAAATAAAGGTTTTCCTCAAAACTCTTAGGCTTATAGTTGAAATAGAAATTGTTAAGTTATATGTTGTATAGGTGTTGACGTGCATGCTAACATGTCTTTTTTTTTTGCTTTTATTGTTTTTATATGTTTTCTCTTTTTAGAAACAGAAGTTAGTTTTAAGTGTGAGACAGCGGGAGAACTTTACTTCCTTTAGAATACACATATCTTTCCTTTTCTGTTTTGTTTTGGGCTCTTTCATTGATGATTCATGAAGATTGATTTTTTGTTCATCTGTGAAGACTAACATAGTATCAAAGCATCCAAACCTGGTACGATTTGTCTTCTCTTGATTTTCTGGTTTGATTGTTGTTTTGTTGAGTTTTCCTTTTTGGCGACATGAATAATCAAAGTAGGGATTTGGCTTCGCAATTAGGAGTTCTTGATCCTCTTTATATGTTGAGATCAAATATGCCTAAAATGATTCTTGGTAATATCAAATTTAATGGATCTAATTTCTTATCTTAGAGTCACTCGGTTAGAATGGCTTTAAAGCGAAGATGAAATTAGAGTTCATTGATGGAAATGTACCAAAACTCGATGAAGGGACTAATGAGTTAGTTCGATGGACTATATGTGATTTCATGGTGAGATGTTAGATTCTTAACTCCATAGAAAATGAATTCTCTCAAACTTTCTTGTATGTTGAATCTGCTCATCAATTGTGGAAAGTAATATGTGAACAATTTAGTCAAACTAAACCAATGATTTTCCAAATTAAGCATGAGATTACTAATCTACGGCAAGGAAATATGTTTGTTTCTGCATATTATAATAAATTGAAGGCTCTATAGGACGAATTACAATCTTTAAATCCACATCCAATGTGTGATTACGAAAGGCTCACTTATTGTACTTGTGCTTTTAAGGACATATTACAATATTATGAAACTTAAGATAAGCTAATGCAATTTCTAATGGGGCTTTTAGAAGCTTTTGAAACAATTCGGAATCAAATTTTATCTTTCGATGCCATGCCTAATGTCAACAGGGTGTTTTATTTAGTAGTGCACATGGAGAAATAGAGGCAAATTACCTGTGGACTTGCATCGAATTTTGATTTAGTAGCTTATAACGTTGTTCGTTCTAGTAGAATAGCAAGTACTATTGCCAAAGAATCTAGAAAGGCCAAGTTACATTGTAGACATTGTAATAATGATGGACATACCATGGAGTCTTGTTTTGAGCATATAGGTTATCCCGAGTGGTACAAAGGAAAGTGAAATCGAAAGGGAGCAATAAGCATACAACTTATTCTACTGTCAATAATGTGATGGCTTATTTGGCACCTTTTGATCATGGTGAATGTAATTTGGGTGCTGATCAGGCTTCAGGCATAACTACAATCGATAAACATAGTGATGTAACAAGTAGTCCACAAGCATCTAGAATATGGATCCTTGTATGTTGCAAGCAGTTTGTAATGAAGTATACAAGATGATGAAAGCTTCGACTGCTACAGAGCTAGCGAAAAGTGCAAGTGCTATGAATTTTGTTTCCTCATCTCATTTTTTAGGTAAAACTTCAACTCATTCTTGTTTGAGTGTTGTGAATGATTTCAAAACTACTTGGATTGTTGATACAGGAGCTATGGACCACATGACTCCTTTTGAGTCCATTTTACAAAACAAATACCAATTAAAAACACTTATCATCATATATACACTTACCTAACATTCTTTATGCTGGAAATGTTCCTATCAGCTCACATGTTATCCTTAAAGATGTTCTTCTTGTTCCTGATTTTCAACATAACTTACTATCAATAAATAAGCTTTTGACACACAACGTTGTCCATTCATGTTAATAATACCTCTTGTTTTTTCCAAGACTAGAAATTTGAGCACATATTAGCTAGAGCTAGTTTGGTAAGCGAGTTATATGTCTTACATGCTAATGAAGCTTCTACTATTTCTTCTTAGAAAAAATATCAGCACTGTTCTATAGTTCTTATAGCTCCTATGTCTAAATGTAATGAAGTCATTGATTTGGATTTGTTTCATGCAAAACTTGGACATACTTCTATATCCAAGTTATCTCATATTGGTTGTTATAAACACTATCCAACGAAACACTTTCTTTGTAATACTTGTCAATTGGCAAAAATTACACAGATTCCCTTTCCATTAAGTGAGAATGTCTCATCTTTTGCTTTTGAATTGTTACATGTGGATGTTTGGGAACCTTATCATATGTCATCTCTTTGTGGTGTAAGGTATTTTTTTATTATATTGGATGATTTCTCTTGCTATACTTGGACTATTCTTCTTAGTTCCAAGGCTCAAGTAGCATCTCATTTAAGTCATTTCTTTGCCTATACACAAAATCATTTTCATACACTTTTAAAGTTCATTAGATCTGACAATGGGAATGAATTCTTATCTCATGAATGTCAAACTCTTTTTCTTCGACTTGGAATAGTTCATCAACGAACTATTTCATATACACCACAATAAAATGGATGAGTTGAGAGAAAACATAGGCATCTTCTTGACACATCAAGAGCCTGAAGACTTCATGCTAGTTAACCTAAACATTTTTAGGAAGAATGTATTTTGATAGCCACTTATTTGGTTAATCGAATGTTTATGTCAAAATTGAATTGGTTGACTCCTTATGAAAAATTGTTTCATAAGCCACCTACTTATGATCATCTTCTTGTGATGGCTTGTCTTTGTTACGTCCCTTCAATTGGGAAGCATAAGGATAAATTTGATGCAAGAGGTTTGAAGTGTGTGTTTTTGGGATACTCTCCAAAGCTTATACACAACCAAGATGTGACTTTCCTTGAAGGAGTTTTTCCTTTCAAACAAGATGATTATATTCTCACTAATCCTTCACCAAACACGTTCTCAAACACCTACACCTTAAACACTACTCCACCAGAGCATGTTCCTTTATATTTTGATCATGCTTCTAATTTTCCAAACCCAAACACACTACCTACTATATCAGATTCTCCTCCTTTTAATGCTACATCATATTTTCCTTCTAACATTAGTCCTACTGTCATATTAGAATCCATAGATTCTATTTTTCCAAAATGGTCTTCTCAGATTTCTAAGCCACCTTCATGGCTTGATGATTATGTGCACTCTATTCATCAAGTTTTTAGTGACTACTCAGCTTTTGGTATCTTTGATTATGGTCCATCCATTTCCTCTTTTCATATACATTATGCTAACCCTTTTTTCACTTCATCTACCTTCATCTCATACCGTAATGACTATGTGGTTGCTTTAGCTAATGTTTTAACAACCAAGGAGCCTTATTGTTATTCACAAGTTGCTTGAGATAATAAATGGGTAGAAGCTATGAATGATGAGATAGTTGCACTTGAAGAAAACAACACTTGTGAATTAACTAGTCTGCCTAAAGGAAAGAAAGCCATAGGTTCAAAATGGGTATACAAAATTAGATATAATGCTGATGGTAGTGTTTAAAGATATAAGTTAGATTGGTTGCCAAGGGTTATACATAAGTTGAGGGTAAAGATTATCATAACACTTTTTCACCAGTTGTTAATCTTTATATTTTAAGAATTTTAGTTGCTATTGCAACTATGAATGAATGGCTTCATTATCAAGTTGATATCAATAATTCATTCTTGCATGGATCTTTGGAAGAAGAAATCTATATGTTGCTTCCTCAAGTGTATACAAAGCTAAATCTAGTCAAGTTTATAGATTGTGAAATTCACTATATGGACTTAAGTAAGCATCTAGACAATGGAACCTTGAAATGCCAATTTTTTGTTAGATCACAGATTTCATCAGCCAAGAATGATTATTTTCTCTTTGTTCGATCTAGTTCAGATGGTTTTCTTGTTGCTTTGTTATATGTTAATGATCTTCTCTTAACTGGTACAAACATTGCTGCAATAGTTGATTTGAAAACTCAATTGAATGATATATATACTATTAAAGATTTGGCTGAAGCTCGGTTTTATCTTGGAACAGCAATCACTAGAACCTCTATTGATATTCATTTGAGTCAAAAAAAGTTCATTATAGAAACTTTATTTAACGTTGAAATGTCTGGTGCTTGACCATCTTAGACTCCTTTTCCTTTTAATTTAAAACATGATAATCACACTAGCGAGCAACTATCCAATCCAAGCTTTTACAAATGTGTTGTTGGGGTCTCTATACCTCACTTTGATGCATCTAACATTAGCTTTGCGGTGCATCGTTTGAGTCAATTTTTAGCCAATCTACGTGTTCCTCATCTTCAAGCCTTATTTCATGTTTTACAATATCTCAAGGGAAGCATATCCATGGAATTTTTTCATCTAGCAAATTTTACTCCTATTCTATCTTGCTACTCTGATTTCGATTGGGGTTCATGTCCCTTTGATAGAAAGTATGTTAATGGTTATTGTGTATTCTGTGGCTCTGCTTTGATTTCTTGGAAGGCAAGAGAAACAAAAGTCTGTGGCTACTTCCTCTGCTGAGGCAGAGTATTGAAGCTTAACCTCTCTTGTTAAAGAGCTTTTGTGGGTTTCTTATATTTACATACTTGGGTATTTAGTTTCCACATTTGTTGAGGCTTTTTTTTACAAGTCAACTTTATTAATGGATGATGATCCTTGTTTTCACAGTCGCACCAAGCATATTGAGGTCAATCTCCATTTTATTCATGATCATATTTCCATAGGCTTTCTGAAGACATATATGTTCCTTCTAAGCAGCAACTTGCAGACCTCCTTACCAAACCTGTTTTTGAATCTCAGCTCTTGTTCTTTTATCACAAGATGGGTGAGTGGTGGGGTTGGTGGTTGGTGTTAAGTTATATGTTGTATAGGTGTTGAGTCGTGTCTTTTATTTTCTGCTTTTATTGTTTTTATATGTTTTCTCTTTTTAGAAACAAAAGTTAGTTTTTAAGTGTGAGATAGCTAGAGAACTTTACTTCTTTTAGAATACACGATATTTTTCCTTCTATTCTTTTATGGGTTCTTCCATCGATGATTCATGAAGATTGATTTTTTTTTCATGTGTGAAGATTGACAGTAGTAAATGAGAAAACAACCATGTTAGCGGTATATAATCGGTTAGTTATCTAAATTCAATATATTTCTCACTTTTAAGAAGTCTAATCTCGACTTTTCTCCTTCGATGGAAGGAGATTGGGCATCTAGTACGACATTTTGAGGTAAATTCAAATGTGGGAACTAACTAGGAAATGGATCCATATTCTATGTTCTTTGGCGCAAAAAACCTAGTTATATTGTGGCAACGGATGAGGTCCCACTTCTAAAAAATGTGGAAGAGTTAGCCTTTAAGGTGTTTGCATAAGTACAAAGCATTATAAGAAATTAATCCATACCATTGTCTCGAACGACCAAATAAGAGATTAGTTTAAGCAAATTATGAGATTGAAGAAACATCTGCCTACCTTGCTTGTCCTCAACAACAAAACCAACATATAGCTTCCTTAACTCAAATGCTTATGTCAGATTCAGAGTAATTCAAAAAAAATTTAATAGGTGTTTTTATAAATATTTTCTTTAGCATATGATGAAGAAATACCTCTTAATAGTTTTAGTTACATAGCATGGTTGTGAACTTTTTATATAGTGATAATTAAGAGATGTGCACTCATGATGTACACATAAAACAAAAGAAAAAAAGAAAGGTTCTAACAACTTGTAAAATAAAAATTAGTCGCAAAAAGTAAAGTATGAAAAAGGTTGGTTTGATTTTCGCAATTGAGAAAATATTAATCCTATTGTTTCTAGATATTTGATAATACTATAAGACTATCACTATTAATTTTTTATTATTTGGGCTGACAATACAATTCAAATGGTATTGATAGAATTAAATTTTATATCACTTTGGAAAGTTCGTAAAAGTGGTTGAAAGAGGAAAAAAAAAAGATATATGAGACTTTATCATAAACAAATTGCAAAATTATTACATCTAGTAAAATTATATCTTTTTAATAGCCTTTATAAGTAAAGTCAATCAAAGTAATTATGAAGTAAAATAATATATATATATATATATATATACCTTTATTTCTTTAGAACATATGATTACATCATTGCAAGCACTTTGTCATAGTCGTCATTCTAATATATAGCTCATGCTATTGATAGTGAAGTAATTATATGCCTATCTTTCATAAAAAGCAAAAATTCAAAATTAATTTAAATGCATCAATTAAATGCTAACAATGGTGTAGTTCTTAATATATTTTATAGACCAAATATATTGTAAGGCTTAAGTATAATAGAAATAAACTAAAAGATATAAAGATAATAAAGAAAAAAAAGGTTGTTTTCATTCTGCCTCAAAATTGCATACATAAATATGGAATGATTTATGTATAGAAGGATGGGAAAAAAAAACAAAAGGTATAGATGATTTATAACCACAGCATAGAGATACAAGCACACAAGTAGGTGAGAAGCTATTACACATAGATAGTGTAAAAACTTAAACCCAAAACCTTTTCTTTATTCCTTTTTATTCCAACCAATTGTTGCAACCACCTAAGCATGGACACTCATTTCTGCACACCCTTCAATTAGCAAAATGATGAGCCAATTAATGTAACTCAATAGTCATCACAATTATCACAACTACAGATTCTATTTTTTTATAATTTAGAATAAAATCAATTGAGGTTTTTTACGAATGAAAAAGAGATCTATTTTGATAAGGTTATCGAATTGTATATTGGGGAGGTAGTCACTTTTCCAACTAAAGAAAAGCCTTGAGAAGTTGAAAAATAAAATTGTTCATATAAAAACAAAGAATGATGATATATAAGAAAGAGATAGAAATTCAAGAACATGATTCTTTTTTATTAACTAGGGAAAATATCACCTAAAAGTAGAGATGCAACTTGGGAGAGTTTGGGACGGGTCATATAAGACCCAAACCTGACCTGGTTCTCTATAGGGTCGCCCTAAACTCGATCGCTACTCTATAAGATTTTTTATGCAATATCCAAACTTGCCCATATGGGATCATAGTCCTGACCCACTTCGCTCCACCAACCCGATTGCGTTTTTACTCTTCTTTTTTTTACCTTTTTCATTCTTATTATATAAAGGTTCTTACAAAGTGGAAAAATAAGATAATGTAATATTAACTCTACATTATATATTCTATATCAATACCTTTGAAAAAGTATAATAACAAGGCAATATAATATCAAAAGTTGTTGTATATGTATGATGCATATTTCTTCTTTTGTGAACTTTTATTTTTATATATACTTTTTTTATTTAATTTTGGTATGAGATAAGATGCAATTCTTTTACATTCATATTCCTATATCGCAATATTTTATTAAGTGTAATGCAACTATAAACACCATTCTAAATAAGAAAAATTTTATTCCAAAATTTATAGTACAAAATTTATAAAGCTAGCCTCTTATCTTTTCGAGTTACTAGTAGTATTTCATTTTAATTTTTCTAGTTGAAAAAATGAATATTAATGTCAAAATATCAAAAACAATAGAAAATATGTGCTTAACAATATTTTTAGTTAATAAAATTTACACTTTATATTATATTAAATAATAAATTATGTCAATTAAAAAAATAATGAAATTATTCTTTTGACATATTATCTAATATTTAATTGTCAGTGCCAATAATAAGTTAGTAATAATAATATTACTTACCCATCTACAATTATATATAAGTTTTTAAAAAAAATTCACTTACCTATAGCAACTTGGCAATGTGCGAGTTATGACAAACCTTAATGTTTGTTATGATTTTTTTTAATTATAAAATTTAAAATTGCATTTTTTATAATAAATTTAGCAGGTTGGGTCGACCCTATAGTTACAACTATGATCTAAACCCGACCTGCGACCCTATAGGTTCACGAAATTTTTTACCAAAGTCATTCCATAACCCTATAGAGTTTTTAGCAGGTCAAACTGGTCAAGTACCTTATGATGACCCACCCAATTGCATCCTACTTAAAAGTAGGAAAGCTACTCCTCTACACTTTGTTTTGCATGATGGAATAATTTAAGAATGACAGATTTAGGAAGGAAAGAAAATACAAAAGAGGTATTATTGAGTAATTTAAATCCTTCTATGCATTTGGATAATGAAAGGAAATAAAATGGATGGAATATTAATCATTATAAAAGACGAAATAAGTTGTAATGATAAATTACTTGTACGCCGTTAAAAAATAAACAAAAAAATTAAAAAAAGGGTATAAAAGTAATTTCAAAAGGTTTTCCCCTTTCCCTCCTAATTCTCTCCATTTTGGAGGAGACAAAAAATAGTGAAACTCGTAGAAAACATTATATCCATTCTCTTTCCCTTTCAAAGCAAATAAGGAAATAAAATTTAATCCATCTCATTTTCTTCCCTCCATAATCATTTCTTCCTTATTCCCCTAAACCAAACACAGTGTTTATTATTACTACTACTACTACTACTACTACTACTACTACTACGATAGTTGATTATAAAAAAAACGGGGGTATGCTTTAGAAAGAAGAATGAGAAATTACTAGCAATTTTTTACCTAACATTAAAAGAAAATGATAGGTGATTTTTCCCATAACTATTGAGTTGTCTAGCATTTGATTTGAATTCAAAACTCGGACAATTATTTAAATACCATATTAAAAATAAATGAAGTTATAAGAAAGAGTTCAAATTATTTTTTCAATTATATCAAGTCAAAACTTCATTAAACCAGATTAAAAAAAATAAATAAATAACATAGGTGATTTTATTATATTTTGATCTATTATATATATTATGACTTCAACACATTGAACTCCAAAAAAAAAAAAAAGGTGATTTTAGTTATATTTACACTCTATCTCTCTCTCCTAATGTTGTTATATAATTTATATCTATTATAACTATAATACTAAGAGAATACTTCTTTTCATTTAACACAAAAATAAATTATATGGTTTTTATTTTTAATACAATTAAAAAAAATTCTTAATATTCTTTAATGAGTTCTTTTGCCTTGAATAATTATCGCATATCATTTTTTTTTATTGTTAACTGAAATTTGCAAATAATTTCTCACTTTTGTTATGGCATTTGTAGATATGTTTGGAATCGTGTTTCTCATTCTAGCTAGCTTTTTTCAACAGGTATACACACTTTTTAAAAGTTTTTCTTTTTATAAAAAATTGTTTATAAAAAAATAGATACAAATAAAAAAAATTGATAGTTCTCATAAAAAGATTAAATAGATCAAATATAGATGCAAATTAGATATATTTACACATATCATTTTAATACGAATATAGATACAGATAAAAAACAGACCATCTATATAGACAATATTTGTTGGAATGTTGAGCATATCAGTAGGTTTAGACTATTGGATTTTTGAGCATATCAGAAGGGGTAATCTGCTTGTTTTTATTTTTCTTTTATTTATTTATTTAATTATTTTGCCATGCATGACTGGAAAAGAGAAAAATGCAGTGAAGGGCATGTATTTAAGCACTTTGTGTAAAATAGGTCTAGAATTTATATATTGATTTCCTCCATGTTAAGGCCTTCGTTAATCTGCCACTTGGAGAATCTAGCATGATACTTTTGTGTTAAAGTAGCTTATGTGGTAGTCGTACTCAACCTGTCATTTAGTATGTCATCTCTCTGTATTTTCCTTCTAAATTTTTAGAATAAAGCTACGCTCTTTTTATTTAAAAAGTCTTCTACCTACTATCTCCTTTTTATTATACTATTCAAAAACAAAACCCTCAGCTTTCCACTTTTCCTTGTTCAAAATTAAACCCTCAAAACAAAACGTGAATCTAAAGCCGGGACTATCAAAAACCTAAGGTAGTATTTCGTTATAAGAGCTAGATAAGATAAGAGAAATTAGATAGTATAATATAGGAAATACTGAATAGTATAATGTATTTTTGTCATTTGATATATATGGTACTTGATAAGAATTTTTACATTGTTCATTGTTTGGTATACATAACTATATCATAATTAATGAATTTGTGTTGTTAGTAAAAGGAAAGTTTGCCCCATCCTCAACATGTACTATTTTTTCTTTAAATTTGTCCAATGCTCTTAAGGCTTGTTGTGTAGTATCAAAGTCCATGACAACAACAAAATGAGGAATTAATATTTTTATTCAATTTAATCTCTTGAATTTATATAAATCAAACACCCTCTAAATCAATAGTGAAATCATGAATGGTAGAACCCTTACCCTCAAAATTTATGACATAGCTAGACGTTATCACGAGTATTTTTAGGTAGGGATGGGCGCGGCTCAATTTGGTTCAGATTTTTCTAAAACCAAACCAAACCTTAATTTATGGTTTGGTTTTTTTTTCCATCCCAAACCAAACCATTAAGTAAGGGTTTGGTTTGAATTAGAAATTTTTTAAACCATTAAATAATGGTTTGGTTTGGTTTGGATTATGGATTAAATCAAAATTCTAACTAAATTTTTTTTTTTGTTCTAGTTTCTTTTTACATTTACGTAGATACTTAAATATTTATATCATTTTACAAGTTTATATTATAAACAAAAAAAAATACTTTATGAATTCATCATACTTTTAATATATAATTTTCTATAAAATCAATTATCTACTAATAAAACACATTCACTGACCAATACATAGTAAGTCATAATTTATAGTTTTTAATAGAACTATCAAGTCAATTATCTACTAATAAATTTAGTTAAAATAAAAAACCATCTATTAGCAAAATTTATCAATAAATAAAACGATCCACTGACAAAATATATTAAACATTTAATACATAATAAGAGTTTATAATTGAGTAAATAAATTTCATACTTTATAAAGTTAAAAGTTATTAAAAAAATAATAGTTCATCATCAACAAAAAAGATACATATTATGAGTCTTTAAAAAAATTAAAAATGAACAAGTTCATTTTAATCAATATTCACCAAATAATAAATATTAAATGAAATCATATAAACATATAGTAAAATATTATTATATTTTTCTAAAACGGTTTGTTTCGGTTTTATGAATTAGTTTGGTTTACCTTCCAAACCAAACCATAAATTTACGGATTGGTTCAGATTGGAAAATTTTTAAACCAAACCATTAAAAAAAAAAACCATATTTTCGGTTTGGATTAGTTCGGTTACGGATTGGTTCGGTTTGGTTGGTTTTTTTGCCCTCCCTATCTTCAAGTCTAAAACCAAACATGAGCTGTGGACCCATGGGAGCAAGTTCGATTCTTAATTCCCATAATTAGATTCTAGTTCATCTAGAATTGAGAATCGTGAAATTTAAAAATAATTATATAAATTTACTTAATTTAAATAAGAAAAAATTGCAAAAACAAACTTTAAACTTAAAATAACATTGGACGTAATAATAATTGCTTATAGCCTATTAGTTAAAAGAAATTTTACAATTGTACATTTATTTATATGCAATCACTTTTTCGTTTGGAGTTTTAGTTGTCATGTTAGCAGTGTGGAACTATAAGGTATTTAAGATACAGAGAACTCCCACAAACATAAAATCAAGTTCCACAGATAGAAATTTTACCAACTCAACAACATGTTATTTCAAGCACAATTATTATTTGTATTGTTATATAATAACACAAGTAATTATCATAAATAGAAAATAAATTTTTACTATTTATGTGAAAGTTGTTTAAATATTTGTTTTTCAATAACAATTTTCAATAATTTACTTTCTTCTTTTTTCTCCTTTTTTTTTTTTTTAATTTTTGAGGTATGAAACCACGAGAACGGATGGTCCCCAAGCCATCAGATCAGGTGGTTTTAAGGGATAGAATTAGCTTGACTCACCCTAGGTCGATTTGTAGTTTGGAATCCGCTAGCGATGATGTTTAAACATACCATAAGTGTTACTTATACACTGAATCCAGATCCCTTGTACAGGACAACTAAAATCTACAAAACATTAGGTTAATCTCATTTCACGGTGACATCTACCAACGTCTAACATCATTACAACTCCTCATTGTCCTCCAAAGCTTTTGCACAATAAATGGATATCCATCTTAGCAAGCATATGGATGCAATGTGCTGCAATAATGCATCCTATACCTTTGGCATCAATCTTACACCCTATCCACAATTGACACCATCTCTGCCTTTAAAGACATTGAGACCACTTTATTCAGCCCTTACGAAACAACATCATGTAGCATCGCTGGTTTTGGGAGCTAGACCTTAGGTGATCCACCTTGTTGGGGCGGTTCAAATAATTGTTGGGTATTTTGTGAGGAGAGCATAGCCCTTAGCATAGTGGAAAACACTCCTCCGATAGTTATGTGCTTGCATTGTGATGATGGAGTTATGAATATGGATGCTTGTAGTGGAATATTGTTGAAATTGAGAAGATTTGTTTTGCTATCTTTTTCTTTCATAATTTTACTTCATATTAGAGTTGGATATACGGGTCGTGCCCTACGAGTACCTGCATTAAAAAAAGGGTTGTGCTCAATTTTTTTGACCCGTTTAAAAGCGGACCAAATTGGTCCGAGCCATTTGGCCTGTGAGCCAAAGCATTAAAAGAATAAGAAGAGGAAAAATTAAAGAATAGTAATAATATAATAACATGTTAATGATTGTTTGTGATATGTTATGGAAAAAGATAGATTGATACACGTAACATAAGCATTATGACTTTTTTTAAAAATATATATTTATTGATTCCAATGTAATATTATATCTAATAAATCATTTTAAAAACTTATGTTTACATATGCGTAATCAAATTAGCATAAAAATTGATTGTTAATATATATAATACCTTCAAATATAAAGTATTCTAATTTTCACATAAATTAACATAAAAAATAAAAAAAATACATTCAATTTGACCCGCGAGGTGAGCTTGAGCCTAGAAATTTTGGCCTATTTAAAAGCGGTCAAATGAGTAACCCCGTTTGACCAACAGGACAAAGTGGACCAGCTCGACCCGGTCCGTTAGGCATATTTGCCTCATCTCTACTTGATATTCTTTAGCTTTCTTTTTGGTTTGATATCGTAAATAGATATGAGAAGGAGAGAGAGAAGGGAATAAATTTTAATTTTAGTGTTAAACATTTGTTTTTTCCTAGCAAAAAAGTTGCAAAGACAGATAGAATATGTATCCATGCTCTTTTTTGCATGAAGTGCACAAATACGGGTCTTTTCACTACAATTTTTCCCATTGAAAATATATGTGTTAGTGTATGGCAATAGAGATCTTAACACTACGTTTGATATAAGGGAATTGGAAGGGAATGATTGAAGAGGAGAGGAAATGAGGGATAATTGAATTCTATCCCCTTGTTTGTTTTAAGAGGGAAAGACAACAGAAGGGAATGATGTAATATTTCCCTCAAGTCTCATAACTTTTTTGTCCCCTCTAAAATGGAGAGAATTACGAGGGAAAGGGAAAAGTTTTGTAATATTAATCTTGTACCATTCTTTTTTAAATTACTTATTATTGTCTTTTAGGAATATATAAGTAATTTACCATTTATCATATTTTATATTTTATAATAATTAATATTTCATCTATTTTCCTTCCATTCATTATCCAAACACATAAAAAGATTTAAATTTTCTAGTAACTCATTCTCTCCACATTCTTTCCTTCCACAATCCTTCCTTCCTGATTAATCCCATCATGCCAAATAAAGTACAAAAGTATTGCGCCATGGAGAAATTATAGAGCATTAGGGCTTGTTTGCTACAACCATTATAATGCTTATATCAAATGTCTATAAGAGATTTACAACTCATTCATTTGATATGAATAGCTATTCATTCCTCCTGGTTCGACGTAAAGTTGCTATTACGATGAGTACCAATTCATAATAAATTGCTATTACGTAAAATGATGAATAATAATTCATATCCTTATCTCCGTAAATTGACATTCAATCGTTTATTTTTCACTTTGTCAGAAATACCATTGTCTTGAAAATATCGCATATACAATTATCCTCTTTTTGTAATAAATATAAAGAACATTATAATATTTTATCTTTTACTCAAATAATTACTTGTTTTAATTTTTTTATCAATTCAATATTATAATAGCGACTATAGCCCTATTATATTTCTTTTAAATTGAAATTCTCTATTCCACTTTTTCCATATGGCGAAATGAATAAGCCATTAAAAGAGTAAAACAAAGAGTGTATAACATATGTGATGGTTTCACCAGAGGATGGAGAAGCCAATTTATAGAATTTATTTAGAGTAACGATTAATTAGGCAAGTGGATCAATATAATGCACAAGTCCACCTTATATATTCAGAAAACGTACCCAGTATGTTATAAAAGAATATCCCCCATTATAGTGATTTCCAAGGTTCTCGGGAGATGAGCTCTATCCAGTTGAATGTAGCTGTGAATTTCTGCATGGATGCTAATTCGACCAATCAGGACCTCTGGGGAACCTGCCCAATAATGGTGTGCAGGTAATATTGAGCTGTTGCCATCTGGATATCTTGGTCTAATTCAGTGCAATCCCTAGAAACCGGTTGACTAGAACAATTGAAGAGCTTGGCCATAAATCCTAACAGGTCGCTTTGAATCATGGAAACTCACATAAAATTATCCCAACAATATGTTTATAAAGGTATATGCAAATTAACCTAGCATCAAGGGAAAGAATGGTAACTTCAAAAAAAAAAAAATTCATAAATCCTACCATATAAAAAAATATTCGAAATAGACAATTTATCCATCTCTTAAAGAAATGAGACTGCAAGGGAACGATTTAGTCCTTGTCTCTTCAAGAACCTTCTCTCTTAAAAAGAAAAGATCGATTACTTATGACCGTATCTTTATGAGATGGGATCAACTTACCAAATTTTGATATTATTTTCATTCAATAGCACTTTTATAATTTTTTAATGTATATATATATTATATATTAATTTTCTTTTCCCAATTAACCTTACTCCCAAAAAAACCTCCCTGGCTCACCTCCCCGCTACCAAACCCAACCCCAAACTCTCTCCCTAAAAAAGAAATAATAATAAATAATAAATAAAAAAGCACACCCGTTGTTATCTGGTCTACGTCCTTCTTACTTTGTTTAATTCAATCATTGTGTTTAAAATGATATAGGATGAGTCCCAAGAATGTGGATAAGTTATAAAGCATGATAACCAAAACTCCATGGCAAGTAAATTCACTTTAATTTATGTGGACTTACCCATCAGGGTTATATAAATCAAATATCTTAGTCATACATATATATGTAGTTATTCCCACTATGTTTTTATAAATATATTTCTTTATTCTATTAATCTTTCAAGTTCCAGGGAATTACATTGTTATCCCTGTGAGTTTTTTTTCGCCCCAAAAACCTAAGATTGTAGATCATTTATAAAAAAGAGGTAGGAGAATTACAAGGTCCAATGATTAAAACAATGTCAATATGAGAGTTATTAGCCATATTTTCGCTCAGTAGAAATAGGGGGCAAAAAAAAAAAGCACAAATGAACTATTCAATAAAGTTCTAAGACCTTTCGGGAAGGGAAAAAGAAAAAAGTTCTAAGAATTGGATATCAACATATAAGTATGAAGGTACTTATACTTTTAGAATATACAAAATAGACTTAAACCGTGACCGAAACTATTTAAGTTTTAAGAAATCAACATGACTATTTGATGAAGTTATAAGAACTTAAATCACCACCCATGATTGGTTTGATGCAGAGAGAGTGGAGGAAAATCATCAATATTAGATTGTAATAGGTTTTTCTTTCAATTGTGAATGGTTATGATAACTTTTCCTTTGTAATTTGCACCAAATAAGTGTCTACATGTGGGAATGGAAAAATTGCTTTTATTTTTTAATTTTGTGCATGCAGTATCCCATAAACAAACGTAAGCATTATATCATATGAGTAAAAAAAAACTGTTCAAAAGGTGACAAAACATAGTATGAAGTTTATTAAATGAAACAAAAGGAAAATTTATCGACAAAACAATTGGAAATTAACATTGAAAAACAAACATCGTAATGCTGACATGTTGGAGACCAGCATGCAAACCTGGTCGATGGGGGGTGGGAAAACAAAAGGAGAAAAAGATAAGGCATACCGAGCCAAGCTTGTACTGCTGCGTTATACCATAGGCTTAAACTCTTAGAATGGACGGATATGGTGTGGGTAAAATATGATGTTTTTGCGCATGCTCTACTATATAAGGTAAAGATTTTCCATTTTGAAATCTTTTTTGTAATACCCATCAATCACCTTAAACCCATAATCTGTAAAACCTAAAAAGTATCTTTGGAAGCCTGTAACAAAACCTATAATATTAAAAAGGTAATCTTTTTTTTTTAATTGTTTCAAGTTTATGTGATATAAATGATAAGGATTGATACTGGTTTTTATACATAGATAAAGATGAGTTGTTGTAACAATATAGATTAGCTTCATCTGATTTTTTGATATATCCAATATTTTCTGATATATCCAATCTGCTATCCTTTGTATATAAATACATCAATAATAATGAGAATGTATATGATTCTTTGGCTATTACCTTCATATGGTATCAGAGCCTATTCAAGGGGTCTAACAACCTAAATTATTATTTTTTTTCTCTTTTCTCTCAACATGTCTACATCATCAAGTACTATTACCCACCCCGCCAATTCCAGTTCTTCATCTTCTTCGACCACAGCTTCTTTTCCCAATATTTCTCATTCTTTACCCATTAAGCTGAATTCCACCAATTATCTCCTGTGGAAGGCTCAACTTTTACCATTGCTGCACAGTTACAATCTTGCAACACATATTGATGGTACTACTTCCCCACCTCAAACTATTGATAATCAACCCAATCCTGAGTATGATACTTGGTTTTGGATGGATCAGCTTGCGTTAAGCTAGATCATTGGATCTATGACTGAATCGTTTGTCCCTCAAATTATCGGTACAACCATCGCCAGACAAGCTTGGCAAAAACTGGCTGCAACTTATGCCTCCAGCTCTCCCGCCCAAATTCGAACACTGAAAAACAAATTTTTCCGGTTAGAGAAAAGTCATAGCGAAAACATCACTCAATATATGCAGCGTGCCAAAGGGATGTTTGATCAACTTTTTGCTCTTGGAAGTCCAATCTCTGATGATGATCTCATTCATGTGATCGTTCAAGGTCTTAGTAAACCATACCGTGCCTTTGTTCGCGGTCTGGAACAGAGAATTGATCTTGTTACCTATGATGATCTTTTTGGCCTTCTTCTCAGCGAGGAAGACAGCTTGGAAACAGACTATGTTATCAAAGACTCCGTTCTGCCGACAGCTCATTATGCCAACACTCCATTTCGTGGACAATCAATAGTGAGAGGAAGAAGTGGTCACAATCGAGGACGTGGGAGAGGCATCTACCCTTCTCGTTTTCCCTCACAACCTTTCTTCGGCATTCTAGGACCCCCTCCTACATTACACCAACCAACTCACCGGTGTCCTCCATCACTTGTCACAATTGTCATGGCTTTGGCCATTTAGCCAGACAATGCCCTTCACCAAAGACTCACATCAACCACTCATCTAAGCCTACTACTCACCTCGCTACCAAAAAGGAGCTCCAGACTTTACTAACCCCCAGCAATGGATATTGGATACTGGAGCTACCCATCATCTCACATCTGATTTGGAGAATCTAACTGTTCATTCTGCCTATAATGGTCCTAAGGCTGTTACCATTGGCAATGGTAAAACTCTTCCTATTTCTCATGTTGGCTCCTCTCTTTATCACACTGACTCTCACACTTTCAATTTACAAAACATTCTTTGTGTTCCCTCTTCTTGCAGTAATTTACTTTATGTTCAATCTCTCACCAAATCTAACAAAGTTTTTGTTGAATTCTTTCCTGATCATTTTGTCATTAAGGATATCCGCACGAGAGCAGTCCTCCACAAAGGCCAGAATGACCGCGGACTTTATTTCATGTCTCTTCAACCGAAGCCCCTATCAAAGAATGTTACCAGTGCTTTTTTATGTTCCTTGTATGATTGGCATTCACGTCTTGGACATGCCAATTTTCGTATTGTTCGTCATGTTTTAGGACATAATAATCTATCATTTAGCAATAAAACTACTTCTTCTGTTTGTCATTCTTGTGCTATTAGTAAAAGTCACAAGTTATCTTTTTCTCCTTCCACTCATCATGCTACTGCTCCTTAGAATTAATTTCCTCTGATGTATGGGGACCAGCACCAATTGATTCTTATGATGGCAACAAATACTATGTCATATTTTATGATCACTATAGCAAATATACTTGGATTTATTTTATCAAGTATAAATCTGAAGTTTTAAGCGTTTTTATTAAATTTCGGCTTCTCGTTGAGAAATATTTTCAGTGCCCCATAAAATCCTTTCAAGCTGATTGGGGAGGTGAATTTCAAGCTTTAACTAACTACTTGCTAACTCATGGCATTACTCAGAGATTTGCTTGTCCTAAAACACCTGAACAAAATGGTTGTGCTGAACGTAAACATAGACATATTGTTGAAACTGGACTCTCATTGCTTCATCACTCTTCTGTGCCTACCAAATACTGGCCACTTGCTTTTGACACTGCAGTATACTTGATTAATAGACTCCCTACATCAATTCTTCACTTTGATAATCCATATCATAAATTATTTCATCAAACTCCCAGCTATAGTGATCTCCGTATTTTTGGTTGTCTATGCTATCCATGGCTGCGTCCCTATTCTCAAAATAAATTGTCCCCTCGTTCTCGCTCATGTGTTTTTTTGGGATATCATAAAATACACAAAGGTTATATTTGTTTTGATGTAGCCTCTGGAAAATTTTTTGTCTTATGCCATGTTATTTTTTATGAACAGCAATTTCCTTTTCGACAACGAGATGATGGTGGCGCCCAGACCTCCTCCATGTCCACAAATGGCTCATTCCCGACCTCCTCAGCACTATTCTTCTCCCTGACTTCAGTCCAAACCAACCCTCACTGCTTCCCTGCACCTCCCAAACACCGCCGTCACCTTCACCCAATACATTTATTCAAACTACTTCTCCATCAGTTCCAGCCGAATCACCTCTCCCATCCACACTTCAAACACCAGAACTTCCTACATACTGCTCATCCATTCCTTATGCCCCAAATTCCACACCTCCCTCCACCTCTCCCTCTCGTGGCATCTCCTCTACTCTGATTTGATGACACTGCCTGCTCATCATCTGCCTAAATTGCATCCAATGGTGACTAGACTTCAAACAGGACATCTTAAGCCTAAAGCTCTTCTCTCCACAAATCCTGATCTACAAGAGCCAACATGTTTCTCTCAAGCAATCAAGTCACCTCACTGGCACACAGCCATGCGTGCTGAGTTCAATGCTATGGTTCATAATCATACTTGGACACTTGTTCCACCATCCTCTTCACAAAATCTTGTTGGCTGCAAATGGGTTTATCGCATCAAATATAACAAAGATGGTTCCATTGATCGATATAAGGCTCGATTAGTTGCCAAAGGTTTTCACCAACAACCTGGCATCGATTATACAGAAACATTCAGTCCCGTGGTCAAGCCTGCTACTGTTCGTATCATTTTGTCTCTTGCTCTCTCATTTGGTTGGCAAGTTAATCAATATGATGTATCAAATGCCTTCCTACACAGTTCATTAGATGAGGCTGTCTATATGCATCAACCTCTAGGCTTTGTGGATGATAGTAGACCTTCTTATGTTTGTAAGTTGAACAATCTATTTATGGGCTTAAACAAGCTCCACGGCAATGGCACAAGTATCTCACTACAGCTTTCCTCGCTCTTGGCTTTATTGGATCCAAAACAGACAGCTCGTGCTATTACTACAAGCATAATCATCGGGTTGTTTTCTTGCTCATTTATGTTGATGATCTGCTATGCACGGGTAATGATCCATCCTTCATTCAATCTATTATTCGCAAGCTTCAATCTCATTTTCCACTCAAGGATCTTGGTCGACTTGACTATTTTCTTGGTGTGGAAGCCACATGGACTTCTCAAGGTTTATTCTTATCCAGTCGAAGTATATTGCTGAGGTGTTGGACAAGGGCATGCATGAAGCCAAAGGTGTTTCTACTTTACTGTTCTCAATCATCATTGCCTACTTCTGCTTGTTCTGCCTTGAATATCCCACTCTCTTCCGAACTATCGTCGGTGCTCTACAATATCTTTCCATGACAAGACCTGACATTTCCTTTGCTGTCAATAAGGTCTCTCAATATATGCATCGGCCTCTTGATTCTCATTGGGTTGTTGTCAAACGAATCTTAAGATACCTTCGATCCACACTCCACCATGGTTTATTTCTTCGCTCATCCTCTAACCGTACTCTTTGCGCCTACAGTGATGCAGACTGGGGAGGCAACTTAGAGGACCGTAAGTCCACTACAGGCATGTGTATCTACTTGGGTCCAAATCTTATCGCATGGGTCTCATGAAAACAGCGGACTGTAGCTCGCTCTTCCACCGAAGCTGAATATCGTGTTATGGCCACAACTGCTTGTGAATTGCAGTGGGTTCAATCTTTTTTGACAGAAATGGGAACTGTCTTCTCTATTCCTCCTGTCATATGGTGTGATAATATCTCTGCTACTTACCTCACCAACATGCCTATTTTCTATTCCCAATCCAAGCATTTGGAGATTGATTTTCATTTTGTAAGAGATAAGGCAGCTAAGAAAGAACTTCAGGTCCACTACATCTCCACTCGTGATCAGCTTGCTGACATCCTCACCAAGCCTCTTCCAAAGTCCAAATTTCAACTACTTCGAGACAAGTTGACAGTTCTTCCAAAACCTGCTCAACTTGAGGGAGGCTGATAAGGATTGATACTGGTTGTTATACATAGATAAAGATGAGTTGTTGTAACAATATAGATTAGCTTCATCTGATTTTCTGATATATCCAATCTGCTATCCTTTGTATATAAATACATCAATAATAATGAGAATGTATATGATTCTTTAGCTATTACCTTCATAATAAAACCTGTGAAACATCAAATGAGGAAGAAGAATGGAAAAGAAAAGGTAAAAAAATGGTAAAAGGTTTGTTTTAAGTTAAGGTGTATGTTTAGGATTATTTTAACCTTTCGACCACATTTTTTTTTAATTTCTAAAAAATAAAACTATTATTTATTTTTCATTTACAAATGTCATATAATATTTTTACAGGAAGGGTATTAATGACCCTTAAACTTTTATCTTTTATGCAATAAGAGTTAGATTTTAGAAAAAGTATGAGATACGAAAATCTTATATTCGTGTTACATCACATTTTTCATTAGATTCTATTTTATAATTAGTGTTGTCCACGTAGAATCAATCTAATCAAATAGAGTATGAGTAGATATTTTATAAAACTGGATTATTTGTGTTATGTGGGTTCGGGCTTGGGCCAATCCAAACATGTGTGGACTAGGACAAGGCTCTTTCACCTCCCCTACGGCTACCTTATCACGAGCGCCAAGGGATTCCCCTGTCACTTCTCAAACAGAGAAGTTGAGGGAAAGAGATAAGCCAAGACACGTGTCGGATATATTGGATACTGGAATATCGTATCAAAGTGCGAACAAGGGACGACTTCATATATAACCAGTCGTTCGAGACCCTACTCATTAGCAACGATGGTCGTTATTCAATTGAACATCTTAGGGACAGAAAAACGAACAGCAATCGAACTGTTACGATATTTTTTGTGCTAGGTTGTTGAGTTGCAGTTTAGTCTGCCATGTGGAGCCTCAGCTGTCTTGTCTAGAATTGAATCTCAGTTTTTTAAGTTGATCCTGAGGAAGTGTTCTTATCGACAAGGCACTATGGCCAGGTTTTTCGTTTAATCCTTAGAAAAGGGATTCTATTACCAGCGTATTGTGGAGGACGCACGAGACACGGGCTGTTCATGTGGTAATAAATGGATTTTGGGAAATAAAATTAGTAGTAAATGGAAGTCAGTGTAAGAATTTCATCATAGAAGAATGGTGTATGAGCACTTGGATCTCTAAATTTTTCCTTTTTGGAAATTTCCTCATTTCACAAAATGGTGATCAGAATCGCCTAGATTCTTGAAACAATTGATAATACATAACAACATCGTTAGTGGTAAATTGAAAGAAACCGATAGAAGGTGAGTTAACGAATTCATCACATGTTTCCATACTTTAAGGTCTAACTGTGATACTTGACACAGAAGCCATATCGTCTCTGTTTTGAATCTGTGACGGCTCTCTTAGTGGATCTAGAATTGGATTCGCCGGTATTGAGAATAGAACGGGGAGTTTAGCTTATTTTTATAAATATTTACTTTTGAATGGCCCTATCCATCGAGAGCGCATTTCTCTTTTAAATCCATGCCAAGTTGTAATAAGGCTGATTGGTGGCAGTTTTGCAACCTCAGTTTCCTACTTCGATGCAAAACGAGTCAATGAATAAGGTGGTGACCGACATTCGTTTTTAAGCAAATTACATCATTTAGACCATCAAAATGGCATTTTTTTTGTTTTTATTTCTAGAAACATTTGGATGTTTTATAAATTTTTATAGATAATTATGTTTTGCTTATCATTTTTAGTATTTTATTTATCTTTTTATATACTTTATGCCTAAAAGTTTTAGGAATTTTTATTTTTAGTATTTTCTCTTGTTTTATTTTTTAACATCATTATGCTTTATTTTTCTCAGAATTTAGAATTTTTTATATCTATTGTATAGGTATTCACATAATCAACGGACTAATAGAATATCATACTCTAGTATTCGTGTACGAATCCATGGAACGTGATAACTTCCATAGCTTTAGCTGATTCATATAATCACGTTAAACTCTTAAGGATGTGTATGGTCCAAATTTGAAGGATTCTCTTGTACGATGTCTTCCGACTAGGTTTACACAGGTCGAAGGTACTCATGGCTCTGAAACTGAAAGCATTTTCCATTAGGTATGGTTTCGTTGTCTACAGAAAACCATTTGTTGCTAGTTTGCTGGTTACATGTTTTGCTTGATGGAACTTCGACCATTGGAGAAGCCTTATCCTAAATCGTTATAAAACATCCTGAAGAAGATGGAAACACGGATGTCCGTCTCCCAGACATGACTGAGGTTAAGGGTTAAACGTTGATCATGGATGGACGGTTGGGACCGATTACGATAATCTGACAGGCTACCTTGGCTTACAGCTGTCATTCCAAGATCGACGGGGACACGCCGAATGAGATTACTTACGAATTAGAGGTACAGGTCAAGTGGAATGGCGCATTAGCTATTGATGCTTGGCACAAACTTGATTAATAAATAAGTTTAACTCAAGTTCAAAATAAAAATGTATTGCAGGGATGGGTTTACGGAGGGCCAATGAGGGGTCAGTTCCTAGACTTGGAAGAAATTAATTTTTTAACTTTTTTTTCCTATAAGAAAGTATATATTATATATTATAAGAAAACAAATGATAACAAAAAGCAAGCATAATGTAGTGAATGAGAACTCAACTTTACATCTAAAAAGTAATGGGTTTAATTCTCATTATTGCTTTTTTTTTTTTTCAACGTGCATTTAATATAGGGTCTGTTTGGCAACAAACCTTTTGATGTCTTTTTTGGATCTTTTTTAAAAAGCATGTTTGGGGAAAAAAGACATTTGAAAAACGTGACTGCCATTTTACACACATATCCTCAATGGATTGAATTAATTCCACTTTTACCCTTGAGAGATTGTAGCCTCTGCACGTCAGGAATCCTCACAGCAAGAGGGAAATCAATTTGCAGCTTCAAATCTTCAACAAATCCCATCTTCCTGCTACATCTGCCTTCCTCAGTGCATATTCCCTCCTGCCTCTGCCGAATTTCCATCACTCACGAGGGAAACAGTCCTTCGTTTTTGGACTACAAATCATGGCTTCCAACCGCACACACACACAGAGATAGAGAGACAAAGAGAGAGAGAGAGAGAGAGAGAGAGAGAGCGGACGGAACACAGTGACGTCGAAGGAGGAGGAGGACATGGTTGCTACCCATTGTTGTTTACAAGGAGACCTTCTCCATTAATGATACTCAGTAATGCTCTCTCTCTCTCTCTCTCTCTCTCGCTCTGTCTTCCACTGTTGTATGTGTATGCCTCGTACTTCCCAGTTTGAATGTTTTGCTATCCACAACTCTTTGGCATGCATGGAAATGATATCTTCTCTGTCAAAATGGTTTGTTAAGATTAGAGCCATCTATTACTGTTGATGACAAAATTGAAAATATCAGAAAACATAAAGGCTACCTTGGGTAAATTTAGAAAAGAAAATAAAAAACTGTAACCAAGAAAATAAAAAACTGTTGATGAAGATTCAGCGGCTTCAAATGGTCAATTTTGATTATTGTACCAGATGATATAGAACAGACTGGCTTTGGGCTTTTCAGTGGTGCTTTGAAATATTTGGGGGTTAAAACAATGTTTTAGTGTTTTAATAATACATAATTCACTTTACACTGAATCATAGAAACAGCTTTTAAGCAGATTGGTTAATCTAGTCTAATTTAATGTGACATTAGGATTATATTTCATCATACAAATACACTTTGTAATGAATGTGTTGATCAAGCAAAAGAGGCGATTGATTTCCTTAAGAAGTCTTCAAATGTGATTTGGGGTGGTGACATGAACTGGGATGATAAGCTGGATGGCCAGTTTCCTTCCTGAGGAATGGGTTGATGCATGGGAAAAACTAAAACCTGGAGAAAAAGGATGGACTTACGATACAAAATCTAATCCAATGTTGTCTGCCAATCGCACATTGCAAAAGAGACTTGATCGATTTGTTTGTAATCTTTGTGATTTCAATATTACTGGGATTGACATGATCGGAATGGTGGCTATTCCTGGTCTAACGTATTCTAAGGAGAAAAAGGTTCGGAAGGAGCTAACCACTTTGGATCTTTCGGTGGATTGCTTTTAACTATCAATAGCAAGTAGTGTCACATCTCACTTCCATATGAAGGCAACAAGATGGAATGTAGAGTTTTTTGCATTGGGTTTTTTGCATTGGGTTCTTGGTTTTGTCCGATGGAATGTGGAGGTTTTTGCATCAGGTTCTTGGTTTTGTCTTTTCCCGATTTTCTGTTCAAGCGTTAACCCGCACGAAGCCTTAATTTTGTGGAGCTTTATGTTTTATCTTTGAGGCTAATGTCCGTAACTCACCTACTAATGTACAAAGTGAATTGATGTAAATCTTTAAGGTTGTAGAGGTGTCTAGAAGGTTAATCAGATTATGTTTTTGTTTTCCTGTCAAAACCATTTGACATGTAAGGAAGCAGTCATTGCCATGCTAGTAGCCAGTAGTAGGTGGCTTTTTTTTTTTTACATATGAATTGCTCCTGGAAATGCAAACTAAAAAATGATGTGATGATAAGTCCAGGTTTTGTCTCATTCTCTTTTTATTGAGCTATTGCTAATAAAGGAGAGATGGAAAGGACGGAAGTTGCTAGCACGTTTACTTTCTGTAAAAACGAGAGATCTTTATGCATATGCCAAGGATTTTATCCTAATGACCCATGGCTGACATGCAGAATAAGTTGCTTGGCTAACTCACTTCTCCATGATGCATATCTGCGTCATTTTTTAAAATCACCTGAGATCCATCCATATTGATGTTTTTCTTATAATGATTTGTTCTACCTGTTAGCTGTCTGTTTTTAGCCACATGGATGATTCAACGAAGCCTATTACTTCCTATAGATTGTGTGAAGTATTCTCTCAACTAACAAGTATCGATGAAGAAGAAATGTCGGTTCTAAGTGCAGATAGAGGCTGCTTTTTCAATGTCTGCAAATTGCAGTTTCTGCACCAAGGTTCACTCTAGGAATACCACGTAATCATCTTTTTAATCAGATTTTGGCAATCTCTTCTCACAAATAACATTTTATTTTACTCTCAGTGAGGAGGCTATGGTTAGACCTTCATCATAAGGACCTTTGCTTTCTCTAAGCCATGGAACTAGCTGCAATTACTGAGCTTGTTTTTCATAATGGTTGGATGGACTTGGTTAAAATGATATTTGCATTTCCTAAGACTTCCTACCGGCAAGCATTGGCTATCACTTCTACTTTTGCTTCATTAAAGGGTTAACCTGCATGAAACCTAGTATTAACCTGCAGCTGCATCTTTTTGGCAGAATAGCAAACTGCTGTTCGAGATACAAAATCCAGCCCAGATATGCCATATTTTGTTCGAAACATTTGACAGCCACAACTCACATTGCTATCCGACCTACATATATATATGCACTTATTTGAATATAAGACTTGATTAGACTTGTAGGTTGCTCCATGCATGTTTGAATCTCTATGTTATTTTCCCTTTATTATGTATTTGTCGTTGATGAAAGTCTTATAATTATTTTGTTGCAGGTGACATCCATATTAGTGCAGTCGGTGGACATGGCATCAAATTGTAGTCATCGTAAGTAAAAATCAGTGATTGTCGTAGCGTATCGAGCATATACGACTTTGTTCTGCTTTTTTGTTGTTCTTTTTTTTTTTGGGAAATATGGCTGATAGGATCAATTGGAGCCCAGAGGAAACAATTATTTTTTTGACCTATGTTTGGAGCAAGTGAGGTTAGGAAAACGTGGCAGCGGCCACTTGCTGCCTGCTACATTTCGGGAAGTAGGTGTGAAATTCGAGGAAATTAGGGGAAAGAAATTGACCCCAAAACAATTGCGAAACAAGTGGGATTCTTTGCGAGCCCAATGGATAAAGTGGAATTGGCTGAAGCGCTACGCGAACACAGGGGTTGGATGGAATGAAGTGGTTCAAACCTATGAGGCGTCGGATGAGTGGTGGCGTGCAGCAGATGAGGTAAATGTCGAATCAATACGTTTTTTATCTGTTTCATTACGAATTAATGAATAGCACCACTGGAGCTACTGAATACATTTCCCTTTTCTTTGTTGCAGGAGTACAAGAGGAGTCACAGCGGAAGTGTTCTCTGTTTCCGGACGCGGGGATTGCAGTACAAGGAAAACCTTGATGAAATGTTCAGTGGGACCAAGGGGACGAACGACAAGTTATGGGCACCATCATCATCTGCTCCCCCGCCACAAGATAGTCCAGAAGGAAGTGGAGATTCAGAGGGTGATCCACAATATGTTGATCCTCAGGACAATTTGCCATCAGTTGCAGATGATTCCAATGAAGACAGCTTTTTTCGAACAACGATGCATGCTGAGGAATCTTCTGCGAAGAGAAAAACATTTGGGTCAAATGGTAGAAAACGAGCAGGGAAGAAACGATACTCCAGAGAAGATATTACAAATGATTTAGGGGAGTTAATTGCATCTATGAAAGCAAGATCCTCCAACAACTCCATGTCTGTATGCAGTGGGGACGATCCGCGGAGTATGAAGGCGGTGATGGAAGAAGTGTGGACACTGCCTGCTATTGTACAGAATATCCAAATGGGCTTGGATGCTGCAGACGTCCTTATGGACCCCGATAAGCGTGTAGTTTTTGTCAGCTGCCCAACCCCGGAAATAAAAACCCAATTTTTGTTGCGAGAGATTGACAAGATGAAAGGAGCTAAACCATGATATCAACATTTCTTTTCGTCATTAAGTTTATGTTAGATTGTGATGCTGTTATATATAACTTGTAGAAGAAAGTTTAACTTATGTATTTCATTCACAATGTTCATATGTGTTGGATGATATTGTTAGTACCTTATTCCTAAGATTGCTATGGAAATAGTCTTTTGTTTGTAAATTCACGTTCAATTTCACAGGGACACAAATGGATTATGCGTTGGAGGAAGATGTAATCAAAGTGTCAATGATATATCTTCTAATGGAGAAGCACTTACGCAAAAGCACACCATGCTACAATTCAAGAAGGAGAGGGTCGGACCTTATCAATGAGCTACTGAATCATAACAATCCAAGAAGATGTCAAAACATGTTCAGGTTGAACCCAGACCTGTTTCGTCGATTGTGTGCAACCTTGCAAGAATATGGGCTTGTTCGTAGTAGAGGAGTTGCTATAGATGAAAAAGTAGGGATATTTATGTTTATCGTTGGACATGGAGCTACAACGAGAGTAGTTCAAGAGATGTTTCAGCATTCGTCGGAAACAGTATTCCGACACTTCAATGACGTCCTCACAGCAGTAGTGGAACTGTCGAAAAACATAATAAAACCTGCGCATCCTGACTTTCCTAACATTCCATCACATATACGACAGAGTGATAAATACTTCCCATTCTTCAAGGTTGTTATGTGTTTCTCGATTTCGCTCGTACATCGATATTAATGTTTCCACGTATTAACAAACGTTACTTTACAGGATTGTATTGGAGCAATGGATGGAACTCACATTGCTGCCCATGTTCCAACTAATGACAGAATTATAAACACCAACAGAAAGGGTGAAGTTACACAAAATGTGTTATGCGTTTGTGATTTTGACTATAGATTTACATTTGTAGCAGCAGGTGCAGATGGACAAAGTCATGATGCTAATGTATTATCTCGTGTACTAGGTGATCCCCAATTCAACTTTCCACAGCCGCCCCCAGGTAAAACTAGTTACAAAATGGCATTGCAATGTCTTACATTAAATTGTAGATTCGTTTCATCCCCTATATCATGGAAATACTATTTGTACAGGAAAGTACTATTTGGTTGACTCGGGATTCCCAAATAAAAGTGGATTTCTAGCTCCGTATAAAGGAGAGAGATACCATGGGTCTGAGTTTCGACAAGGGTACCCACCAAGAAATCCAAAGGAGCTATTCAATTATACGCATTCGTCTCTTCGGAACATTATTGAACGAACATTCGCAATATGGAAGAACAGGTTCCGTATTCTATATAGCATGCCCAATTATAAAATGAGCAAACAGATAAAAATAGTGCTTGCTACAGCGGCTTTGCATAATTACATTTTAATGAATGATGGTGATGATCCATACGTCAATGATTTTTTTTCAAGTGAAGAAGCTGCAGCAACTAATTGCTCTATGGTGAACGAGGCATATGGGAGTAGTAGTGCGACTAATTCAAGTGGTCATCGGTGGATGAATGGTGTACGAGATAGTATTGCTGCTGACTTATCAGCAAGACCACCTACTAATTAGATATGATATCATCTAATGCCATGTACCTACTACTATGTTGTTCATCTGAATATATATTCGTAAAATTGAAAAAGTAAGTTAGTGAAATGACAATTACCTGATTCAATTGAATAATGAATAAAAAAATAACAACGATCGTACCCATATTAGTTGTAGCAATTATAATAATAACGACACTAAGAATAAAGTCATCATACAGTTGAAGTAGGAACACAATAGAGCAGACAATTTATATACAAGGGACTCAAAAAAAAAAAAAGACAAATGAGAACACAACGAAACAGATAGTTTATCCAAACATGAGGTTGGAAACAGATACAGATCAGACAGCTTCATCCAAACAGCCTTTTTTCGAACAGACACAAATCAGACAGTTTCCCAAACACCAGGTCACAAAACAGATGCAGATACAGGTACAGATCAGATACAGATACAGATACAGATACAGATGAATAATAGACGATCCAAACAGACCCATACTACTATTTCTTCTCTCTCATCCAAAATTATAGCTATTTTAACATGGGTTGTAATAGGGGTTTTCCCTTTCCTCCTATTCCCCTTCAATATTTAGTTAAAAAAAAATCGCTCTGCTCCGTGTAGATATCTACTTAAAAATCATGTGGAAGCACTTAGTGCGTACTAGCAACCCCCAATTATGGGATTCTTAATCCCACATCAATAGTGAGTGTGTGAGTATGTGTCTTTAAAGTCCGAAGGATAAAGGTCCTACGTTAAACACCCATGTTAAGTGTTTAGATGCGGGTTTCCCCTTTTCTCCTGCTTTTCTTCGGTTTTGATTAAAAAATAATTGCATTATTTGTATTAAAAATGAATCTTATTGCACACTAATTATATAATTTGACTTAATAATATTTTTTTAAATAAATGCTATCAAAATATTTATGAATTATTAAATAGCTATCTTATTTAGATATATTTTATATTCTATTTGTGCTAAAAGCAATTATATTACATACTAATTATATAATTTGATTTGGTAACATTTCTTTTTTCTACAATTGATATTATAAAATTATATATGAATAATTGAGTAGATATCCTAGCTAAATATATTTTATGATCTTTTTGGTTAACAGCAAAACTTATGTTGACATTAACTCTATATTTTTTATTAATAATTAATTTTCAAGTGACATATATACAATCTTTTACAAATATACTAAATACTCTTAATTATTGTTTGAATGAAGTTTTCATTAAATTTTGAAAAATATCACAGTAAAATCATCAACAAAAATTTTATAAATATATAAGATACAATATAACTATAATGACAAGTGAATATAAATGATAATTCTAAAATTAATTTAATTAAGATTCAACTCCCTAGTTAAGTGATCATGCATCGGTCCCTGCTTTATCTAAATGAGCCATACTCAAGCTTCAATTCAAGTCCGTGAACAAACTTCCTAATAGATTTGTGAGTTTTATATTTTATAATATATTATATTAAAATAAAAAATTAATATCTATTTAATATATATGTGAATACATATTTAAGGATTCATATATAATTTTTAGGTAAAAAAATAGAAAACTAGCTATCTAAATGAGTTAAGCTCAAGCTTAAATTTTTTATTTGATAAAAGCTTGGTAGGCTCAATAAAAAACTCATCTAAACTTGAACTCGATTTGTGAACGAATCGAATTTAAGCTTAAAATAAAACTTATTTAGCAAAACGAGTTGAGTTCAAGCCTAGATTTTAGGTTTGATGAAAAACTCACCTCTAATTCAAGCTCGAACTCAATAATTTTTAAATTAGCTTAGCTCAAATATTAAAAAAACTTGATTCATCTTGACTGATTTGTAGCCTTGATAGGAGTGATGCAAAATATTTTATTTTTGGGTCACTTCTGTTGGACACCAACAAGTTATGGACGGAAGAGAAGTCACTACTTTACTTGCATATCAACTCGTCTCTCAGGCTTTTTTTTTTTTCTTTTTTTTAGCTTGCATATCAATTTAACATTCGGTAAACATCCCACAATTTTATAAGAGATAATAGTAAGTGTACCTTTTTTTTTTTTTTACGTGGCAGAATAATAGTGAGTATACTATTTGAGACTTTCCCCTTTCAAATACTAAATTAACAAATAAAAGCCTCCGCTAAAGGATCTTCAACAATAAGGGAAATTTGGGATATATTTGTGCCTAAGAGTAATAAAAAGATATGATCATGTTTTGAAAACTAGGAGATCTATTTGCACACAACCAATAGTAATAAGGATTAGCATAGTTTGGTTTAATTCAGCTCACTCATTTCAACTGAATCAAGCTGTAATAACCAATACCAATTTATTTACTACTTTACACAGAAAATATCATGATATTTTATTTAATTTATTGTATAAATCCTAAATTATTGAAAGCTTTTTCTTTCTTTTTTTCTGAAAGGACATGATATAACGGAAAAGAAAGCATGTTGCCATTATAGGAGTATTAACAAGACACTAGCTTTAAGATTATTAAAAAGAGTGGAAGAAAATTATGTTGGTATTATGTCAGCTTCAGCTTTTGTGAATATACAAGGTGGGGGAGCAATGTAAATTAAGTACATATATATATACACATGTTACACACACACACACACACACACACACACATATATATATATATATATATGTATATCCTACCAAAGTCTACACACACCATGAAGCAAAATTGACACAAGTTATCATCTCAAATTTTTCATATTGATTCTGATTGAAGGATTGAAGATGCAAATAAAAATTAAGAAAAAAAAACTACAAACAGATTAACAAATTTTTGTATTTTCCTTTCTGAAGAAAGATATAGATAATTTGCAATATGCTTAGTTATATTATTTCAATCGTAATAATTTAATAAATTTTGTAGTTGTCTTGAAAACTTCCCAATATTCCTAATTTTTTGTAAATTTTATATACTTTGTAGTTTGATTGTCTAAATGTGATCACTCCTAAAATTTCATAGTATCAAGTTTGTCATCACGATTTTTCATCCCCAAAATCACATATTTTATCATTATTTTTAAATATATTTACTCGTTCACAATTAGATTTTTATTGTTTAATTATCATCTTAAGAGCAATTAAGTTGCTTTTGGACGATTGGATTCGAAAAGCTACCAAGTTGTCGATAATTTCGCAAAGCTTAGGAAGTGCAGAAATCCATTTATCTGAAGGATTTGAAAGCCATCGGGTTCTACGAGTAACTTGTATTGGAAATATGAAGATGTTAGGTGACAAATTGGACGGACACAGGAGACGGTAGTACTCGATTGCCCATCCAAGAACCTAGATTAGTGAACTAGAAGTAAAAACATTTGTGTGTTCACAAAAATATATGCTTTGGTTCGCTTTAACCAATGATTAAAACTATAATAAAATTAAGCAATGGAGTGAAACAGATTTATAATAAGATCTTCATATGTTAGTTTTTTATTTAAATGAGGTTGTTTTGAGATTAATTCTAGCATTGAATTGTTGTTTATCAAATTTGAATAATAAATTACTATTTAATGTTTTTTTAATATATATTCATTATCCAATCACTATAACAGCGATATAATATTTCATAAGGAACAAAACTGTAATAGAATTATGCTTATAATAAAGTAAACAAGTTGAGAGGATCCATGGATGGAGAAAGTCGATAATGGTATTATAGGCCTAGTGCCCATTGAATACATTCTACAGCCTTGTATGCTTAAAAATCCTAGAATTGGAGGAGAAGAATTATAAAGCCATGTCTCTCATCTCTTTTCGAGGGATATATAAACTAAACCTATATCCTGTGATGAGCCCCGTTTAAAGAAAAGAATTTTAAAATGTTGGATTACACATGAAAGGTGCGGAAGCATCAAATCCTATCAATCATTCTAATTATGCCATTCTTGTTAATAAAGTAAGGTTGGTCCATCTATACATAAGGTAGAATTAATTCCGTTCTATTTATTTTTTTTTTCAGGGGAAAAAAAAGAAGAAGGAACACTCCTCACGATTCAAATAGTTCGGACGCATTCCCCATATCCCCAAGATTAAATCTCCCCAAGATTAATTCTCCCTTGCAATCTTACCTATAAAATTAATACAAAATTTTTGGAATAGATTACAATGATATCTATAAAAACTATCAAACTAACGAAATGGTTCCAATTTTTAAAATGCAATACTTAAATCACTTGAGAAATTTTGAAATATACTTAAGGCATATCATAAGTTTAAAGTATATATTATGAAGAGACTGATGATTTTTAATTTTATCTTATCTCTTTTATAGATAGTGTGCTTTTTAATTGACGCATTAGGATATTAAAAAATCTTATTACTAAGCATTAGGTAGAACATGATTTGAGACGAACTCTCACTTTCAGTTTATGCTTAGACAATATGCTAAAATGAATTGAGTTTATTTTACAAATTAAAGCAGCTATAAATCGAGGATAGTGTACTTGGCTTCAGCAATTTTAAGGAAGATGTGTGTCTTTGTAAAAGGTGCAAGACTAAATTATCAACAAGTTGCAATATCACATTGGTAAACTTATGTCTCGTGGAAGGAAGGAACCTTTCGATGGCAGTACCCTAACAATTTCAACCTAATTACTTTCTTAAGAAACGTTGTATTGAGGTTATGCCATTAATTTTTAGTATATGGTATAGCCATATATATGATGAACAACAGATCCATAACAATGAGGTGGAATAAGATTTTTAGTAGGCTTGTTATGGATTTTCAACATATCAAATCTAGCTAAACTAGTTTAGTGATTTGTGTTGAATATAGTTGATATAATTTTTTTTTCTTTACACATATAAATAACTTATGTATAGTTGTACACAAAGCATAATAAAAACTCACTCATTTCTCTTTCATTTCTAATTTGAATTTTATGAGTTAGAGTTGTTTGATTAAGCTACCTCTTGGGGCTAAATCTAAGATAGGGTTCATAGATGGAACATGGAGTAGGCCTGAATCTAATTCAATCAATGAACAATGATGAATTAGATATGTCAAAGGAGATATCAGAATATTTCATATATGCTTCATTTGCTCATGAGCTTTGTAATGATATTAGCAAAAGATTTGGTTCATTCAATGATCTTTCATTGTTTCGATTGCAAAGTGAAATTGTTAATTTCAAGCATGAAAGAGCACATATTACCACATAGCTAAAAAAATTGAAGCGTTTATGGGACGATCTAAATAACTTGTATGGATTGACACATTGTACTTGTGAAGCTTTAAAATATTATAGTTGTGAATTGTTACATAAGTTTCTAGAGATGAATGGTAGAAACAAGTTATTTAATTTTGGATTGGTTTAAATGAAGAATTTGAGAGTACTAGGAACCAAATGTTGTTGATGGATATTTTACTTATTACATAAGGTATATTACTTAGTTTTTCATATTGAAAAGCAGAAACAAGTCACTTCCAACATGATTGTTGGCCAAGAAAATGCTACTTTTTATAGAACAAACACAAAAAATACTTTTACAAATAGTTGGAAGAATAGTAATGGGAAATTAATTAAAGTCTTTTTTACTTGCAGCATGGAATCATTGCATGGAGTTGAAAATTACTTTGAAATTAATGGCTTATATTGGCATAAGGCTCTCAAAAAAATAGGCATAGTAGACTTGTTGCTCATGTTGATTGTAAAACTTCTAATACAAAGTCTTGATGCTCCACTTGATGACTTGAATTGTTGCCGGGGACCTATACCAAAGGTTGGTGATGAAGATCAACTTGTATATCATGTTTGTCATCAAGTCGATCAAATGCTTAAAAAAAAAAAAAGCCAATAAAATATGTGCTATACTTCTTTAGTGGAATTTTTAAAGTACTCTTGGTTTATGGATCCGTGTTCTTTGGATCATATTACCCCAAATCTTCATCTTTTGACACATGTATATGACTTGCCTAATCCCATAGTCATATAATGACCAGATGGCAACACTAAATCAATTCTCAAAGCAGGACAAGTGACATTAAGTGATCAAATTACATTATATTATGTTTACTTATTCCTTATTTTTATTGTAATCTCTTGTTAGTTAGCAAACTTTTGTCTTAAAGTTTGAGTGGACTATATGTCATAAAGCACAAGCGATTTGGATTGTCAACTTCTTTGTACACTGTGACTTCCTCTAGTAGTGATGTGCATGTTTCCAATTTGTCTTATTAACTGATAATTTGCCCATAAGTCTTTTGCACAATAGGCTTGAACACTAGTCCAATTTTAAACTCAAACATTTGTTCGATTATAATGTTGTTAATTTGTTTGATTTCGTATGTGACATTTGTTTGCTTGCAAAATTTCATCGCTTGTCCTTTACTTCTAGATCTTCAAGTTTATTATATTGTTTTGACTTGATACATCCATCCTAATAACAATAAGTATACTTTTGGTGCCGAAATTTTTCTTACCATTGTAAATGATAAATCTAGATGTACGTATACTTAATATCACATAAAACTTAAGACATTTCATATGCTAACCAACTTCTTTTCTTATATCAAGACTCATTACAATCAAACACTTAAATATAAAATTTCTTTCAAATTACTACTAGAACTTATTTGCCAAATATACCACTTCCTGTTCTCTAGTAGTAGCAGTTCAATAAACAAACTTAACTCTGTCAGTTAAGATAGTATTAACAAATATAAAAAATTTTGATTAGATATTAAATTGACTTCTTTGAAGTCAAGTAATTAATTATATATTTGGAGAAAGCTCATATTCCACATGCCATATTAACTCAGCTTTATTTAGGTTGAATTAAGTGATTCTAATATGAAACAATAGGACGTATTTCCGTAGATAATTTTTTGGTCCACCAAAAGGATGACATTTTTTCTCTATAACATCAGCAATATCGAACCTACAAGAATTCCCTCCCTAACCACTACCTCTTGCACAAATGGCTCCCTTTTAATTAGTGCTTTATCTCAAATTGTGATCTTTCACTAATTATAATATCCTTTTCATACATGACAAACCTAAGCCAATGGGCATGTTGAAATTATGAGAATCAAATAAAACTAAATACTTAAATTTGAGCCAATTAGAGGAGTATTATTTTGAACCTTAAGAATCTATATTGACTTACAAAATCTTTCTGGACATTGATCATCGTTTAGAGACAACTTAGTGAAAATTTAAAAAAGCAAAGAAGGAGAAAGACTTAGAGGCATCCACATATTGCATTCCTGCATGAAAATCTAGAAGGAGATATATGCCTATTTATTTATTTTCTATTTTTTCAACATGGCCACATCATCTCAAGTAGAGACGGTTACATAGTACTAGAGGTAATCCCCAAAGGTTACTAAGAATTTTAAGGAAAAACATATTGTCCGCTGCCATTTATCTTCACAAATCATTTATTGCGGCAGAAGGTTCCAAATTGCGAAGGATCATATAATAAAACACAAATGACATCTAAATATAGTGGAATTTCCCTAACTTTTAGAGACTTTGAGTTTAGACCACAAAGATAAAATTGTGTGTCAAAATGAAGTCGAATGACGGGGTCGACATAGATTAATCAAATGATGGGGTCGATGTATGCATGCAGTATAAAGTACGTGGCATTACATATGTTTAATATATAGCATTATGTAAATATTATATTGTGATATAATATAATGTAAATATGTAAAGTAAATATATTGTGATATGATATATAGCATTATGTAAATATTATTATATAAGGTAAATTGCAAATAGTTCCTTTAAATTTACTTCATGAATGCTTAGTTCTTCAAATCAAGAGTTTAGACCGTAAATTTTTTAAAAATGCACCTTTTGATCATATTATTTGCTATTTCACTATTAGGAAAAATAATGAAAAGCTTAAATAAAGTTCAAAAATACATAAGTTGTAGAAGCTTAAGTGCATATATATATATATATATATATATTTATGATTTCAAATTGTAAAGCCTCAATTCGAAAGATAAGAGGCTGAGTAGATATGAAGCATCATAAGGAAATATATTTGCAACTTACCCTAAAATGGGGTGAGTAGGTATAGAATATGCAAGGTATGAGTAACTACTTAATCTCATCCTATGGGTACATGTTCTCAAATTTCGACGTCTAAAATGCCTTATAATACCAGAGAACCATCGTAAAACTTATATCTCGAAGACATTATAGGGTATATAATACCTTGTCAGACATCTGAGTTTTCCTATTATAATAATATTTTAATTTCAAGGTGAATTTTCAAAAAGTTGAACCTTTCAATGTTTTCATATAAGCTTCACCCAAAGGAAATTCTATACAAACTTAATAGGTATTTATAAGTTCATACTATTTTTTTCCGATATATTATAAGCGTATATATTTTTACCTTGATAAATAATAATTTTTCACATTGTAACTTCATTCTAATGCATCTACATCTACCATGCTATTATCCTAATGGCACTTGATGGTTTAATTCTACTCACTCTTCAATGTTAGTATTTGTCTAAATTTTGGGTTATCTATATGTTTATTTCTTTTTCTTTTTGATAGATTATAAACTTTAGAAATAGAAATGTAATTTATTTCTGTATGTTATTATTATTTCATAATTTTATAAGTTGGACATAAAATAACTTAAAACCTACTATACACATTACATTATAGGTTTAAGGGTGGCTGTAAGAGATATTATACCCATACCCTATCACGTGGGCAATGGGAGCAAAATTTGAAAATTTACACCTAAAATATATCCTATGACCTTTAACACTTATTATGAACTCATCTGTATCAGTAAGATAGTATAGGATATAGCATACAATATTTATTTGTTGACTCCTATTGTATAATATAATAATATATTAGTAATGACTTTAACAATGATAAAATTGTCTTACTAATTAAACTTTATATTCTCTATAAAAATGGAATAGAAAAATACCATCCCACGAAAAGTAATTCTATTTTCAGAATAATCTTTTTTTTTTCTTTTTTTTCTTTTTTTTTTGTTTTGGGGGGTGGGTTGGGTTTGTTTTGGGTGATGCCAATTGAGATGAGAAATAAGGAAGGAGGAAATACCATCTCATGATATATAATCAATCATTCAACCGTTAAAATAAATATAATAATTAATGTATTAAGTATTTAAATAGTACAATGGGTCAAACATAAATCTAAGCCATTAAAATCATCAATGCTATCAATCCATTGAAAAAACATCCATCCTATAACAACTACTCTAAAGCTAACTTATAAATAAATGAATAGAACCTATTTTAAAAATAATTATTAACTTTTTAATTATCTTCAAGTAAATGAGCCATTATGTGAATGCATTAGTGTGAAAAAGGGATTTGATAGTCTTTCACACTGGTTTACATGCTGCTATACCTATTGCTGATTGTTTTCCCAGGAAAACATACTTAATTTGCACACAGGCCAGACCGCCTAATGAACTTGGACAATGAATGAGGTGATCAGTACCGAGCATATAGCCCAACAGGCCATCTCGTATGTTGGAATAGTTGTGGATCTTTTTATTTATGTCCTAACCCAGCTGCATAAAGCATTAAAGCTTGTTTATTTCACAACAGTTATCTCATCATTGGAAATTAGGGCACTTTCGCGGACGCTATGTATGTACGCATATACACACACGTGAAAGCGTAACTCATTTGTTAGCTTTCTATCACAATTTCATTACTCTAGAAGTTTTCCTAACAATTACATACCATTAAATACCTTATATGATGTATCATTTTTAATAAATCTTTTTTTTCCCAAAATGTGTAATAAAATGGAATGCTTTTAAACTAACAATGATAAATATATATCCCATTAGCCTCGGCACTTTCAAGTACATCGAGGCATTCCCAATTTCCTATTTTCTTTTTCTTTTTTTATTATTTTAAAAGTATACATACTATATATATAAATACACATATATATGATTGTTAAAATCATGGTTTGACTTGTATGATTTCATAAGTTTATGATTTTATGAGTCCTTTCATTTTTACAAACTGGTAAAATCTCAAATAAACTGATTCAAATCAATGAAATTGTCAGTTTTAAACTAAATTTATTGGTTCTAATTATTTAAATTTAATGAGCTAAAATAATTAAAAAAATTACAGTTGGGTTTCTATCAACCCATCAATTATACGTCATCCTCTCAATCCCATTCTAATTTCATTTCCTCTTTCTTCATCTTCATGATCGTCATTCAATGTCTTTTGCTCTCATTGAAGTTTTAACTCCACCTGCAAAGTTTACACAGGAGCCCATTTACTTAAATTTGTGTCATCAAGAAATTGGGATGAGTTGAAATACTTGGCTCTTTTTAATCTATAACAAAACAATAGAAAACAAATTTAATTTTGACTTTAGTTATCATACTTTTTTATTCATTTTAAATTATGAACGAATAAGGTTTTTTTTTTTTAAATAAAAAAGGCATAGTTTCTGAATATCCCTATTATAAGTTGCCTAATTAGAATATAGTTAATTAAATACTATAATATATGGGTAAATTTTTAAACTAAATTTAAACTTAAGTAATTAAAAGAATTTAGGTTATATAGTTAAATTGAATAATGAACTATGGTCCATGGTTAGGTAAATTTACATAATTGAGATAGTAGGTGAATTTAATCGAAATTAGAGACTACTATACTCCCTAAACCCATGTAAACTCAACAAATCATCTCTTTACCAAACTCAATTATCTAAATTACTTAAATTATCAAATTGAATTAAATTTCTCAATCCGAACTTCCTAAATACCAAATTATTAATATGAGTTAGCATTATCTAAATCTTATCACCTAAACCCCTAGAAATTCAAATTCATTTTCCTAAATTCATATTATCAAATCAAGTCCTAAATTTCTAAACTTAGCTTTAATATCTTTTTCCAATAATTAATTTTTTAAAATTGAATTCATAAATTAAATTAGCTAAATCCCTAATCCTAAATTCATTGTCCATCTTCTTAGCCCTAAATAATTACCCAATCCCCTAAAATAATAAGCCTAGCCCATGTGCAAATCTAAACCCATATTTTATGTCCATGAGCACATAAATTAGTTATATACTTAATTAATTCTAAATTGCCATCACATGCTAATGACCATTCCATTACATGCCAAACCACAACTAGTCATCAAGAAGAAACTCACATCTTATTCCTTCCCATTACGTCACACCCACCTAGTCATTAAGAAAGCCACTTCTTACATCATTACATTACACACTAACCATTTAGTTCAAATCAAATTCACTTTTCCAACTCACCCTCCTTAGAATATTCTTCTAACTTACCCATCTTTTATTCATATTATTATCACATATTTGCACAAATCCCTCCCCCCCCCCCCCCCCCCCCCCCCCCCAATCTCTCTCTCTCTCTCTCTCTCTCTCTCTCTCGCTCCCTCCCTCTCTCTCCCCATTGGCACCATTTGCAACTTTCTTTTCTTCTCCAAAACATCTCAAAAACTTCAACAAAACCAATCTCCATTTCATTTAACCTCAATTTGGTAAAGTGTTACCCCATAATTATATCTTCTAATTGATAATTCTACATCAATCAAATCTCTAATTTAAATTGAATACTAAGTCAATTGAAGACTTACTTGAAGTCAAATTGTGGATTATAAGCTTCATCAAGAGATTGTAGGAGTAGTAATGTATTTTCTTATTAAGTTGCAAATCAAGTAAGTATTGTTAGATAATTTGTTGAAAATATTGTTGATTAAAATTTGTTATTGATGCTGAATTTGATGATGATTTGATACAAATATGTTGATAGTATGAATTTAATACATACATATATATATATTTACACATTCTACTAAAATTGGTTCTATATATATATAACATTACCTAAATTGTTGATTTTAGTGGAATCATGATGAAATTTATACATGAACAGTTGAACCTATTTTTTAAGGTTAATGCAAATTATAATACTTGAACTTTGCCAAAAAGTTGAATTAGCTACCTGAACTTTTAAAAGTTCAATTCGGTATCTAATTAAAACTTTTCGAGGCTAAAATTGATACCTCTATGTTAAATATGTTAGTATACATGGCATTTTTAGCCAATCTGATCATGACATTTTCTTTTTTAATTAAAAAATAATTATACCTTATTGTTAATTCTTCTTCTTTCGTTTTTCATTTTTTTAATATCTTCTTCTTCCCCTTATTATCTTCTTCTCTTCTCTTCTTTTCGCTTCCATCACCATCTTTACTCCCCTTTGACACTATGATGACCCACAACACACGACCAATATTCAAGCATAAGAAAGATTATATCCAAGGTGTTCAAGAATAGGAGCTCAAAAATCATAACAAGCATCAAGCAACAACATCAATTTTACTCAAAAAGTTCATATCCATTGTGCTCATGAAAGTTAGGGTTTTTTTGGGATTTTTTGAGGCAATTAAAGATTAAAGAAAATTTCAGGACATTGCAAAATCTAGATTGGTGGTTTGGACTTAACCTAAGGACATCAAAATCACCTCTAATCGATGACCATCACCTTTTGTTAGCCACAAACCACTAGCTTCTAGCCACATTCAAGACCATCCACCACCACTGGACTATTTTTGAGGCTAAGATCAACTTGCTTGCCACTATGCATAGTTCCAATGACTATCGAACAACTGATTTTGAACCTTCGCTAACTGCCTGTGATAGTCAGGTCATTCGACATCGCCAAAAACCTGTTTGAACTAGCCCTTGAGTTAAACTCAACGCATCTGCTAGGTCCCTCAACATCAAGTAAACACTCCAAAATGGTACACTTCCCACTACCGACAAGCCTGCTCCCACTCTTCCTTCCAACTCGATGGCTTTTATCCTTCCACTTCCACCCTAGCCTCCCACTACTCTTAGAGTTTATTTGTCAACTTAGATTTCCTCATGGATACAAAAAGGCGTTATTGATGAAATTAAGGATTTGTTTGATGTACAATGTTACAAACACCGCCTTGAAGATGAATCTTAAAGATGTTTCAATTGTTGTCTCTCCTATTGTTCCTTTTGTTCAAACTCGTATAATTTCTAATGATCTGTCTTGGGATTAGCCTTCATTCTTCAAAGTGTTTGTTCATACTCTGCCATCCCTTCTTAAACAAACAATGGTTAGGTTGGTGTTCTTGTTAATTTTTTTTTAATGAAAAAAGACATGTGTCACGCTCGAATTGGCTGAAAATTTCATGTGGACTAACAAATCTAATAGAGGTACCAATTTTTGCCTCAAAAAGTTTAATTAGATACTGAAATTAAACTTTTGAAAGTTCAGATACCTCATTGAATTTTTCGACAAAGTTCAGGTACCAAATTTGACGTTAACCTTTATTATTATAAGTATGAATGTCATTTTAATATGATTTTATCGAATTAGTGTGATAATAATTACATATATTTTGTTATTATATCCAATTACCCATTATTTTGCGCATATAACTTGATTTAGTATGCCATAGATCTATTTGATGGTGCTTATAAATCAAGTTCAATGTGTATTTAATGATTAATTGCGCATAAATTATATTTTTACATATATTTACTCAAATTTGGATCAAATAAATAATTAAATAAATATCAGACATTTCAACAAATTAAGAGAAATTGATATATTGTAGTTTATGTGTTTCAATATTGATATGGAAATTTCGAAATGGAAATAAAATCATTTGATTAGTTAAATTTCAAAACTACATAAATATGGAAAGTAAAATATGCACTAAAAGATATGAGTTATTATATTTAATTGAAATATCAAATAAATTTATTTTGAGTGAAGTTCATGAATATGATAATTTAATGAGTATATATTCAAACTGAAAATTTTTGTGATTTTTTAAATTCATTTACTATTTTTAAAAGATAAATGAAATTCTTTTGGAAAATTACCCTATCGGCAAAGAGGACCAACTTTGACTGCCAAACCAACCATTTTTTGAACTGGCGAGTAAGGATGCAATCAGGTTCAAGTTGGGTTTGGGTGTGTTACGTGAATCCAAAGCCGAACCTGCTACTCTATAGGGCATACTAAACTTGGCCCTATAACCCTGTAAGGTTTTCCTTCTATATTCAAATCTGTCCTACAGTGGTTACTCTAAAATCCGCCACCTGTCTGGTTACCCCCGCCTAACTATTAACCAGATTACCGATCCGATCACCCGCATAATTATAAACCTGAACCCGCCCTGCTTATTTTTTTCAATAGATTCAGCAGACTTAAGCCAATAAAATAATAGTCTAATAATATAGCAATTCACCTTCTCTTTGCTAAGCTGTTTTTAAATTTAACCTGTTACTATGTTTACATTTAGTAAATATATTTACATTACAATGTTTTTTACTAGGACTAACAGTCGAGTGGGTATCCATCGGATTTTAGTAGTATCCAAACTCAATCCTAATACCCTATAGGTTTTTTACTTACGTCCAAACTCGACCCTATTAACCTATAGGGTTCAACCCTAGAGGGTTTTTATCGAGCTGGACAGGTTAGAAACCCATTAATGGTCAACACGGTTACATCCATACCGGTGAGCCCTTGTAGGTCTGCTGGCCAAATAGTTTAGGGAATGAACTCTATTTAGGACTAATGAGTTGACCAAAAAGCTAAGAGAACTGGTCTAAACTAGTCTTGAACCGAATCGTGCATGCTAGAACTCCCTTATTTCTAACCCTTTTTAGCTTAAAAATTACTTAAACCTCCTCTTTAATATTAAATTTACTTGAACCATGTTTAATTAATTATGATTAGTTAATTTAATTATATTTTAGCTAATTAGGGTATTTATTGAATTTAAACTTTATAAATGTAATTTTGGGTTTAAATTGAGTATGTGGACTAAATTGTTACTTTAGGCCTAATATTAATACAATTAGGGCCATTAGTATATTTTAGCCTTAAATTAAGTTAACGGACTTAAATTGGGCTTTAAAGTGTATGATAAGTTTAGTTGCTAATATAGGACTCAAATCAATTAAATGGACTAAAATTGAGGCTTAATATAGTAAAATTGAACTATTATGGGCTTTTAACTATAAAATTGACTTAGTTACTAAATTTAGACCAAACATGACTTAAATCAACTAAAAATGAGTTTAGTTGATAAATTACGCAAAATTGGCTTTTTTACACAAAAATTTTACTTGGTATTGAAACTTTAAAATGATTAAATCAATACCCGATCAAATTTTTTGTATCTATTTTTTATACCTCCTTAAAAAAATTTTCTACATTTATAGACATGAAAAAGACAACATATCATTAAACTAGAACTGTAAATGAGCCGAGCTATTTGAGCTTGGCTCGTTTCATGCTGGCTCAACTTGTTTAGCGAAACAAGCTGAGCCTAAGCTTATCCTCAGGCTCACGGGCTAGCTCGCGAATAAGTTCGTTTCGCGACCAAGCTCGTTAAGAGCTCTCAAACCAAGCTCGTGAATAGGCTCATTAAAGGCTTGCAAATCAAGCTTGTGAACATGCTCGTTTAATATATATAATATTATATCTGATTATTTATATTAATTCAATGTGATAAATATAATTAAAAAATAATTATATATGCTAAACGAGCTAAACTTAAGCTTGTTTAGCTAAACGAGCCCAAGCCTAAGCTCGGCTCGTTAGACTCATTTAGCTAAATGAGCTCGGGCTCGGGCTCGAGCCGTCATATTCCAAGCTCGTTAAAAGTCTAGCTAGGCTCAAATCTGTTAAAAAATCAACGAGCCGAGCCTGTGTTAGCAAAAGCCCAGCTCAGTTTGGCTCGTTTGCATCCCTATATTAAACTTTTACTAATGCTGCTTGCACCATCTAATATCGATATACTACTTCTTTCACACCATAAAATTGAGCAAATTGTGTTAGTGGGTAGTAAAAATAACCACAGAAACTTTGAATGGTTATTAAATTAATTAAGTTAAAGTTTAAGTACCAAATTAAATTTTTATGTAAAATTTGGATACTAAATTTGACTTTTTTTTTTAAAATTTTAATATGCACTGGTTACATCATTTTCTGTCATAAGATTAAGATTAACACAAATTTTTTCTAGGCAATGTGGACAGTGTTAGACCACATATTTTTTGAACCGTTTGAGACATATTACTATTTAAGTCTAAAGGAAAAGGGTTGTGGGCGAAGCATCAACATCCAGAAAAGAAGTAACGGGATAGAGTAGAACTGGGTTCATATGCTTTTCAAGTTTATTGTCGTAATTGGGTATTGGTCCATCACAATAAAGTCCATAGATAGTAAATATAATAAATACTCATTAATGTATTTTTTTTGTGATTGACTGGTGCTGTTGTAACAATAATTTCGGACATAAATATCCGGTGGATGAGGAACAATTATGGCTGTGGAATCTTTGTGGAGCAACTTTTGTTAACAAGGATATTGAAATAAATAATAAACAGTAAATTCAATTAATGCTATTATGAACTGCATTGAAAATGAGTAGTAGATCCTATTCTATAAAGCTACTAAATAAAACGCATCTCAGTTATTTTTATTTATAGTTAGTAGATCTACTAATGAACAAATATAATAGAATCTTTAGGCTCCAAAAAATATACATCATAATAATTATCACAAAATTTTATCTTGATCAGAAGTTAAAAAAGAAAGCGGATCATGGGTGCTTTCTGTGGCATCCGTATGGACGTGACATATTAAATAAAGAAAAATGTTGATCGCTGAGATGTAAATGAGCAGGATTTTGCATAATCATGAGAGCAAATAGCTGTGTAATTCTAGCAAATGGCAACCTAAATATGTAATGTCCAAACGCGAAAGGGGTATTAACTCGCCGTGTGCTCCATCATCTGGTAAATGTGGACAGCGCTCAGAAATTTACACTCATTTTGTGTTTTTCACCCGAAGTGTTTTATACCTAAAATATTTTACAACGACTTCCATGTTGGATAATTCATAAAATCTAACAAGCAATGACCTTAACTATACACTCATATGCATGGCTATAAATGAATCTAGATAATCGCATCTACTTGAGTCCGACTCGACAAAAGCTCATATTCGACTTACTAACAATTGAGTTGAGCTCAAGTTCGAGCTAGTCAAGTAGCTACTGAGCTCGAGTTCGAGTTTTAAAGTACTCAGCTTGATGAACTCACAAGCTTAATCAAGTATTAAATTGAGTCGAGTCGAGTTCGAACTTATCGACAATTAAATACTTTTTATGGTTAAATCAATATTTAAAATAATAATCGAGCTCACTTAAGTCCAGTTCGAACTTATCGAGTATTAAATCGAGTCGAGTTCGAGTTTAAAAATCAAAGCTTGATCGAGTTTGAGTTTAAGTTGAAATTTCGAATTTCGAACTTTTTATCAAGTCAAGTTCAGCTTAGTACTACATCAACTCAACTCGACTTATTTATGTCCTACCCATACGATATTTATGTAGCAAAAAAAAAAAAAAAATACTCTATTGATATCCATATTTAAAAACACACTAATCATCTCATATCGAATCCACTATATAGACATTACATCTCATACCATAATTGTATTTGATTAACAACTTGCTAGATATGTCACATATATCACCCTCGGCTTTACTAATTACACGTGACAATAATTTAACGGACAAATGTGGTATTCTGAGTTCGAGCTCAAATTCATGTTAATTGTTTAGGGTCAAACTTCGTGATATGATCTAGGTAAATAGACAAAGTGACTTATGATGTTTGGCAATGGGAAAAGAACATGCAATGATTCAATATAATTATAAATTACAATGTAATATCCCATTCATCAAACCATTAGTTTGGGCTTGAGTCAACAATCTTCAATTTATATCATACTTTACGTTGAAATCACAAAAGATAGATAATATAGCCTTATCAAAGTTGCAGTTTAAATTAAATTTTATATCTCGATACAGTGTTATAATGGTGGGCAAGTGAGACAATTCTTTTGGCCTCAAAAGGCTGAACATCGTCTCATTTAGCATACAGAGGCGAGTCGAATCGCCTCATGGACTTGCCTTTAGATATTCACCATGCTAGGCCAAATGAGGCGTGACTCACCTCTAATTTAAACAATGGAGCAAGTCTCACCACTTAGCCTACGTGATAAGACTCATCCCATTATCTCAGTTAGAGGCAAGCATTGCCTCTTTCTCTTTTTTTTTTTAATTTCTTTTTATGTGCAATTGTTATTATAAATATATTTTATATGTAATAAAATATGTTAAATTGAATAATTACAAAAAGAATATAAATAAAAAAATATTAACAAACTATTGGAATATGTTAATACACATGTTCATCTAATGAAGTTCATCAAGCACAAAAATACAAAAAAGTAAATAAGACTCGACACATATAGCAACATAGGAAAAAAAATAATAATAAGTCTAGATCCAAGCAATAAACAAATATAAAGTCTAGCGTTTACAAATTTGATGATGCTAGATTTGAATTGACAAAGTACTAGAGGTTGTCTATGATATAGTGGTTGAAGCTAAAGGGTGGATATGTAATAATTGTACACAGATGGCAATGCAAGAACATAATAAGGATACTATTGCTAAGAAGGTGGATGTACTTGTGAAGGAGCACATGGAGACAATCCCATGGTAGTGCTAAAGACAAGAATGGATAGGAGCAAGGTGATGGTTGGTGCTGGGAGGATGTGCTAGCTAGTGGTACAACCTATGGTGCTAAAAGCGGCTAACGAAAATAACCCAGTGCTAGAGGTTAGCTTCAATGTTAGGTGGAGCTAACTAAGGATTAGGTGCGAGTATAATTGGATGACTAGCTCAACATATCATAATATGCATAATAGTATAGCTATGAAGACAGAACTACTTGTGTAGATGGTGGAGTGAGATGTAGCTAGCTCTAATATGTGCCATTAGTCAGGATCCCTATCGGTAGCAGCGCGACTGAGAATAAAGTGGATATAGATAATAGTATGGAATGGAAGGTCGTGTCATCAATTCCCTAAGTTAACACTCCACTTATGTAGCTGTGATGTTGGGTGGAGCTAACTAAGGATCTAGCTAGAGGAGGAGGTATTGGTTGAGCATAACTAGACAATTGGCTAAGCATATCATAACATCCACAATGGTTTATCCATAGAGCCAAAGCTACTCATGTAGATGGTGGATTGAGATGCAACTAGCTCGAATCTATGATGTTAGCCAAGGTCCTTGTTGGTAGTAGCAACTAAGGATAAAGGGGATATAGATGATAGAATGGCATGGGAGGTCATGTTATCTTCTCCCGAAGCTAACACTCCACTTATGTAAGTCTCTACTAAGTCCCCTAGTCATCAACACAATGGAAGCTAACAATGGACTCATCCCATTGCTACTCATTGTAGTCAACCTACTTTCAACAATCAAGGCCCCATATCCTATTGTTAAGACCCACCACCCTAGGCACACCGTAGTATGAGGGCACCCCTAGGCCGTCAAACCACCCTAGGCAAGGATCATGATGCCAAGTACACTAACCCGGTGTTGCCTTTGGGGTAAACAAAAGGCATAGGTCAGGGGTTTGACTCTTAAAAGCTACAGATGGAGTCAATTCTACCTATGCATAACAATACCTTCTTGTGTTCCAGTTATGTCTGAAGGTACATTGGATGGCCAATGTACCTAGCCTCACGATCCTTGCCCAAGGTGGCCTAAGGGCCTATGGGCGCCCTTAAATTTGGTCTACTTAGGGTGGTAGGTTATGACATAAAAAGGCATCTTTTTTAGCTCAATTGGTAAGAGACATTGCCTTTAGGGAAAACAAAAGACATAAGTTTGAGGTTCGACACTTGAAAGTTGTCTCTGAGGTCAATTCTACATATGCGTAACAATATCTACTCGCGCTCCAGTTGTACTTAAGGATGCGCTAGGAGGGTTGGTGTACCTGGCATCACAATCCCTACCTAGGGTAGCCTAAGGGCCTAGAGGTGCCCTCATACTGCGGTGTGCTTGGGGTGGTAGGTCGTAACATAATTTCAAACAAGTAAAACATATACATACTATAGACTACTATTACTAAATCATATTATCACACCATATTTTATTAACTAATTATTTATCATAATTTCTATAGTCGAAGAAAACATAGCATATAGATATACAAATTAATCATTGTATTGAAATTCTTGGTTATTTCACCCATGCCCCACGTAGATATTTAGATCCATGCCTCAATACCTTCTCCATAATATTGACATCACTCATGGACTTCTAGCAAGTATGAATAATCCAAATGTCCTCTTACTCTCTCCTAGCAATCATCTTTTTCTACTTTTAATAATGAAATGATTAGTTTAAATTTTAAAGGGTAATGTAATAAATATACTAGATTATTATAAACATATTCATAAAAAATTCTTACATGGTTCATCTTTGTCTCTTTCAACACCCACCAGTTAGTAGGTTGCCCATTCTTCTTCTTGATGTGAGTGTACCCATAGTTTTATAGGTGTGTAGTTCTAAAAGAAAAAGAAAATTGAATGTAAGGATGATGACCATATATTATATATCTTTAGTCCATGAAATAGAAAATAGACATTATAACTAACTTTAGTGGTTCCATGGTACATGATGGGCTTCATCTTAACCGTATGCAATCTTTCATTTCTTCCTATAATCCTTATTAACCTTGGATCAAGGTTGCAAAACAAAAAAATAATAAAGTACTTGGTGCATCTAATGTAAGAAGTCATGTGTCAACTAGTAATGTGAAAAGTTACATACCTAAAAGTTCGCATTAGTTTTGGAGAAAAAGCATAAGTCCCTTGACTTATAAGACTTGGAATCATATCCAGGTGGTGAATGACTCGCTACTCCCTCACCACTGCCCATCTTCTCGTAATGCTAGTGCAACTGGTAACATGCCTAGCTATAAGATTTGCCACCCAGAGAATTCAGGGCAATCCACCAATCCCTTATATTCCGTCGATTGACAGGCGATGCGAATTTTTGTTATACATTAATATAAAATAGTATCATAAGTGAAGACTTAAAGTTGAATGAATTTTTAAAATAGGCGTAGGATTAGAAGTATATAGATCATAACTCGTTGGATAATATCATGACAATATTCCTTTAGAAAGGTTGACCACGCAATCCCTCCAGCACAAGAACTAATTTTTTTATAATTGTCAAAATAGGTATTAAGATCTTAAGAAACTTTGAAGAAAATGTTAGGAAAATCTCCTATCATTTTTCTTGAATCTAAAATTTTAATTATTACCGAAGTAGTCAATCGGAATTTTGAAAATTTTAAACAAATCATGACATAAATATAATAATCAATTATAAAGATGCAGGAGTGAGTGCTTTAAAAAGAACCCTGAAATTCTCCAACTTTTAAATAACTATATTTAACAATTCGGTAAAGGATAAATAATTTATTGATTCAAATAACAAAATTACGCTATTAGAAATATCAACTAGAATACATTAAAAGACCTTAAAATACAATACAAATCTTTTATGGGTAGAAAGCCAACAGCAAATAGCAAGTGTAATTTGATATGCTGATAACATATTCCAGAGGTTTTCAAATACCATCATTATTCCGGATGTTATGTATAATATTCAGGTACATAGTTACATAATAGTAGTAGTCAAGATGATTTATAAATGTGTGTCTAGGCATAAGGGCCGTGGTTTTACCCGCTCAAAAAAGTGAGCTACGATCAATTTTTTATTTTGCCCGTTTAGTCCGCGGGCTGGCTCATGATGGGCTGGCCCAGCCCACGGGCCAATAGTAAAAAAAAAAAAAAAAAGGAAAAATGTAAGGATAAGAATAATACAATAACATTTTTGTGATTATTTAAGATACATTATGGAAGAAAATATATTAATACATGCATCTTAAGCTTTATAATATTTTTTTAAAGTATTATTATTGATTTAAATGTAATATGATATCTAATAAATTATTTTAAAAACTTGCTTTTATTTAGAAGTAATCAAAATGGTAACAAAATTAATTTTTAATATATATATATATATATTTATAAAGCCTTAAAAATATATAAATATTCTAATTTTTACATAAACTAACATAAAAAAATTAACAATTAAAATTTTTCATTTGGCCTGTGGACTGGTTAGTTTAATCCGAGAGCCAAAGCGGGCCAGGCTTGGGCCTGGACCAAGAAATTTTGGCCCGTTTATAAACGGGCCAAAATAGCCCAGCCCAGCCCAATTGCCAACCACTATGTGTGTGTGTGTATAATATAGTTTTGAATAATATCAAGAAGGCTTCCATGCACAGGCAACATGCTTTATATACAACACGTTGGCTTTATGCATAACGTGCGCTTAATTGGAGATGTTGATTACTGGTTAATGCAGTTAATTTTTCGTTTCTTTTTCTTTTTTTTGGTTAATTATAAAAACATGGTATGTGTTTTGATCAATTTACAAACATGATTTTTGTTATCTTTTTTATAATTAGGTGATCGAGTTTAATTCAAAAGTGTCAATACTATTTTATAATTTTAGAATGACAAGTGTCAATATTATATTGTTCATAAAAATTAATTTTACATTTTTTTTAATTTTTTAATTCTTAAAAATATTTTTTTATATTTTATTTATTTATTATTATTTTTTATTATATTAATTTTTTTTAAACCAATAAGACTGACACATTTTCTCGATAATAATTAATAGCATTGACATTTTTTTATATAACTCGGGTCACATAATTATCAAAAAAGATAACACAAATCATGTATTTAAATTATTCATAAACATGGATCATGTTTTTGTAATTAACTTTTTTTTTTTTTGTTACTTTTTGGTTTCTTCCCCAATTACTAAAGTTTACAATTTTCCAAGTTCAGTGAGATGTTACATAAAAGTCCCATATGGGTCCTATCTGAATAATTTTGATTCGTAACATCGACTCCAATCGATATGCTTTGCTGCCATCATTAAAAATGGCCCCCATTTGTACGTGTGAATAAATAATCCATCACTTTCCTTTAGGCTCTCTCTCTATTAACACAAGATGAATAAAAAAAGTGGTAATAGTCTTCAAGGTATGGGGCTCCACAATGTTCAATACATCAACATTTATCACCTTCATGATGTCTCTCAATAATGCTAAGCATTAAACACGGTTCGGAGGCCACTAGTCACACAGATGCAAGCACTATGCTTTGCACTTCCCAGTTCCCAATGATTCTTCAAGCATACATTTTTTTTCTTTTTTTTTTTTGTATTCATTTTTAATTTATCTTTTAAATGCCTCTTCATATGTTTATCATGTTTGTAATCTTGATCATTAGCATGGAATGGAATGAACCAAAATATATTATCTTCAGCAATTATTAGTGGTTACAAATGCACAAAGAAGTTCACCTTTCTTCTTCGTTTTTTTTTCCCCTTTTTCTACATGTCCGACAATAGTATGAACACCTAATAAATTCTCCATAATTCAGCTTACAAGAAAGATTTCGTTGAGTATTACATATCACGTATAATACGTGATTACTAGATACTAGTTATCTTTTAAACTTTCAACTATATCATCTATTTTATTAAAATATAACTGATAGTTACCTACTACTTGAATATACACGGAAAGAGGTAGTTGTATTACTAAACAAAAACATACAACAGTACACATGGGCTCATTCTTTTAAGTAAGTTGAAATGGTTTTGTATTCATTAAAAATTAATTGATCATTTCAGGCTAATCATATATCTGTCGTATTGCAAATTTAAACATGAGAAATTTAGTGGAACTCGAATACGTACGACGTTGGCAATTTGACTTAATCCGCTCTTGAAAATAGATTACAAGTTGCCCTGCATTATCAATCTTTAGCTAACTCCAGAGACCAAGCTTGGACATTTTCTTAGCACATACTCAATTCTTTCTTTGACTTTGTAACTTGGACAATAGTAATTGTATGATTTGGAAATATTTCAAAGATGCTCACCAGTCACAAGTGGAAAATTCTTCTTATAGTACTCTTCATAAAAATAGATTTTTTCCATGCATACGACGCTTGAAGTTTTCATGACATAGACAAGTTCATAAAAGATAGTAAGAAATAGGTAAGCTCCTTGGTCGCAAATTATGCACACCCACCTTACTCCCTATCGGTTGTGTTAACCCATCCTAACTTATTCAATGATTATAAGGAACCTTTGCTTTTCCTCTTCAAATAAAATTCCACACTATTAATTTTATATATAATTTGCTTGGGCAACATAGCTATATAATATGTTGGTAGAGCATTTAAAATTGTGTTTGCCAGCAATAATCTACCTGACATACTTAGTGTTTTCCCTTCCAAACATCATATTTTATAAATTTTGTCTAAGAAAACTTGTATAAGAGGGATCAACCTTTCGGGCAAGTTTAAATAGATAATCAACATTTTAAGTAGTTAAAAAAAACATTAACATTTCATAAAATTAAGTAATAAAGTGGTGTGGATAAGTGATCTATTATTGTGTCATTATAAAATATGTTATCAAAGCATGATCAAGTAAAACTACATCAGCCTCCATATGTAATACTCAAAAGACGTCAATCATTTTTTCTTTTTTTTTTTTTTCCTACTTAAAACATTGATTCTTTATATGTACAACTTTGTATAATGTTGATCACCCTTTTTAATAACATAAAACATTGATTCTTTTTTGAATTTGCCCTTAAATGTTATTCACCTTCAATGTAATCGTCCTACTTTGCCTAATAGAAATTGGAAGATTTTTGTTTTTAAGCCACAACTAACGGAAACTCCAAATATTTTCCAAAATTATCCAATTTTTTATCAACATAGTTTGGCTAATTGATAACTTTGTGAAGGTAATCGAATTAGAAGAAAACATGAGTGAAAGTTTGTTATCGTTTATTTTTAGGCCAGGCTAAGTAGCAAAGGAATCAAAAGTATCCTTAATAATTCTATTAGTTTAAGGAGTAGCTTCGGTAAATATAATAATTTATGCTGGATATAGGATTTGAGAACGTGTGATCAATGTTCCTCTTAATCTTATTAAAATTTACGTAGCTACTAGAACTTAATGATTTATAAATCTCAGAATTTTCTTGTAAGACAAATAAATAAGTAAAGAAGAAGAAATAAGATATCCTTGTTGAATTCTTTTACACAAATTGAAAGGGCTTCGGGACCAATTGTCATACGACGAGAGTTTCATCACGCTCAAAGTTCCCATGTGGCGCTCGACCATCCCTCATATCATCATTTATTACTAATCTGGATGGCAAGCCAATCTTATCTTTCTTGATTTCCCAGGTTTGTCCGAGCCCCATATTCTCATAAGGAGGGCCTTCTTAGCTTTGACATGATCCTTCATATGTCTGGGAGGTTCAACTATTACAACTGGTTTCAACCTGCCTTGGCCTCATCAGGAGAGCGGTATCAACTCCCAACCAACTTGTTCACGAGAAGCTAAACCTACCTTTAAAGATAACCAACACCACGAACAAACTCTTTACTGATGCCACTCATAATGCTATATGTCAAGTTAAACACTCCCATAAAGCCTTCAACTCTTGAACCATAACACTCTGCTCCACTTAAATTCATGACGTCCTCGTCATGAGGTAAGTCTACTGCTGCCCCTACCCACTTTCAAGCTCTCAACGCCTTGTCCATACCCATTGTTAACCCAGCCAAAATCATTTCACTTCCACAAGCTTCCTCTTGCCCTCACCCATTACTCCATCCCTTGAGATCATCTCTTATCGAGTTGTCCAACAGTAGGCTTTGAGCATAGATTCTTGCTTCAATCCTAACTTACAGCACAACCACCCTCAAGCAATGATGTCCTCACTCCAGTGGTTGCTCCACTTAAGTTTCACCCACACGAACTTAGTTGATAACAAGAATAGGGCTAAATATTGTCTCCATCACTCGCGACACAACTGCCCTTTGACAATAATGTCCTCTCTCTAGTGGTTTTTCCTCCTGAGTTGTGCCCATATGAACCGCATCCACAACAAGAATTACCCACTCATTAAGCACTTTAGGTAGCATCTACGTAGTTTGATGGAGCTAGGAAGTTTAGCTCTGATACCAAGAGAAATATGTAATATTATTTGGCAATATCCACAATTTCTCATTGAATCAAAGGAGAAGAATTTAACATAATACAATATAAGACAGAAAAAGAAAGTTGGAAAAGATGACAAAATAAGCTCCTATAATTAAGCTATGACAATAATACTCCTATAAATAAGCTTTGACATAAGAAAGAAACATGACTATATTATAGTAAAGAAATATGTACAGTAATATCATAGAGATTCTAATAGAATATCATTGAAGATAACTTCAACTGATGAAGTAAAGATGCAATTGAAAATCGAGTAACTTCATTTAGGAGGAAGATTAATCCTTCCTCGATTGCTAGTGGATATAATCCCTTTCCAAGTCATCATAAACTTTTTTTAAATCAATTTTCATTGATATCCATTCTTTGCTTTCTTTTTTTTTTTTTTATTATTGTGATGCTATGCAGAACTCATCATGCAAGAATAATAATATCATGGACTTCCTTGTGTTAGCAAATTGATGCGGCATCAATCCATAGACTAAGATCTTGGTAGTTAGCTTGTAAATTAATTACAAGGTCTAAATGGATGAAGTAAAGACAGTGTACTTGTTCCATTTCTTTAGGGATAAGTATGAAGAAAATTTCAATTATATGAAAGACCTTTTAAACTTAGATAAACAGAATAATTCGAGATCTCATTCAAAAATTATTTTAAAAAATAAAACGTGTAGGTCATCCTTACCGGGTGCATTGGATGAGTCATAGTTTGTATAGCATGTAGGATTTCATCGATATAAACAATGTACTTATAAATGCGTACTCACAATATGTGCGGGGAAAAAAAAAAAAAAACAAATTTGACCATATCACAATCATAAAAAGCAAAATTACCATGACAATTCTAATTTGAAACCAAACCGTGCCTATATCTACTCAAATTAACATAAAACCAATTAGTTTAAGTAAACTTCTCCTAAAAGTAAAATTTATTTCCTTAATAATATGAGATTACTTTTTGAATTGTAATTTATTTTTTTACCTTCTGGAGTATTTTACAATCTCATATTACTAACTATAATTGATATTAGATGTTTTTATATACAAATAAATGTTCATTCTAAGCAATTTTTTTTTTAATTTTGGTTAAATAATTTAACACTTTTAGATCCAATAATTATTTGAGTTTAATATTTATTTACTAAAAACTAAAATTCATTTATTTATTTTTTTATTTAGAAAAAAAGCGGTTCTGGGAACCAGTGGTTCCATTGAACCGAACTAAAACCGTGGAAGACGGTTCTAATTCCGGTTCCAGTTTGATTTAGTTCTAGAACTATGCCCATGTCTAAATTTGAGTACACGCCATACTTTTTATTGGAAAAAAAATTATAATAGAAAGAGTAGAGTCCTATAGTTATTGATTAATTTTATATATAAGATAAAATGGCCTTATCTAATTTTTCTCTTGGTCAACTGCAAATACTGGTTAGGTATTGACCATCCCCCTAAAGTTTAAATATATGGTTTTTACCTTTCAATAAATTTTTCTTAAATTATTACTAGCTAGGTTTTTTTTTTTTTTTTTTCAAGTCATTTGCAAGCATTGTTTTTTTCATTATAATAAAGAAGGAGGATTCAAACATGATCCATGTCACTTGAAAGACCAATACTAACATCATCAAACTATATGACAATCAATAGTAAAAGCAACCATTAAAAGTTTAGGATCATGTCAATGGATGAATGCATTTGGTTCATTAGTATGCTGTCAATTTTGCATTGGTTTTGTATATGTATGAATAAGACTATTTATCAAATAAGAATACGTATGAAAATTAGACATGTTTACAGATCATATGCATCAAATACATATGCACATCAAATATAGAGAAAAAATAGACAACTCAAACGGCAGGTACCACCATAAGTCTCCCAAATAGAAAAGTCGGAAAGCTCGTCTTTTTCTTTTTCTATATGCATATTAAGCTCATTATCTTACTTCTAAAATTCTATAAAACTCGTTATGTCCACATATGATATATGTACTTTTTGGTCGAACACATAGAATAGATGCATGCATTGCTTTATTTTACACATTTTCGCACGTTTCTTTTTTCTTTTGTTAAATTTAAATCGGGTTCCTCGTTAAGGTCCTCCCCACGTCACATGAGACAAGATAGCCTAGGCTTACATTAACGATACTCCATTATTTTTTATTTATATTTAATTTAATTTCTATTTTTTTTTTTGTCTCTTCTGTGTTTTTCACCAAGTAATTAAACGCAAAAGAAAAATTAAACTTAGGCCAACTCAACGCCAAGCTCTAGCCATGCTTAACCATGATTTGATCAGCTGAAAGACGTACGAGAAGGGTAAATTGTCCAATCCCACAATCACTTTGGGTCCATGATGCTGACTTCTTTTGCTCCCCTCTCTCTCTCTCTCTCTTTATTTTTTTGGTCAATGTGTTGTCTTTTTGTATATCTCTTTATATCAAATCATCACCTACCAAAACAATAACCATAATGTGTCTTCCTTTGGACTGGATGCATCCCAAGAATTAATTTATATAAAGATAGTAGAAACACATTCAAACTAGCTTTATTATATTCACAATATTATACATGCAACAAACAGGGGGAAATAAAATAAACCATACAACAACAACAACAACACATTAAGTAGATCATTAACACAACATCCCACAATTTTCACATCATAATTCACCATGAACACAGACTACAGACATCACTCGTGATGGTCAGTGTGCCTGTGGTGCTCACACTCCGCCGGGGTGTCCGGAAACCGAGCTTTATCACTGCAATAGTCATAAACCATATGGTTAGCCCGAACCCACCTGAGCTGGTGGTTCTGGTGCCAACTGAGCTCCGTCACTCTAGGCTCATCAAACCACTTCTTATTTCCACTATTGCTAGTGCACTTTCTTGCATTATCCGTGGCTGCAACGTTTTCAGGACATTCACAAGCATCAATTACAAATCCCTTGTAGGAGGCAATGAAGGGTGCATGACTCCAATCAGTTTTCACCCGGCCGCCTTGCGTGGCCCAATCATCGGCATTCCATATTGAACTATAGATTCCCATGGCCTGATCTTTAGGGAATGGTATGCCCCTGTGCTCCAAATTCGTGTGCATACGGATTGGTGTTCCGTCCACTAAAAACCTGGGGAAAGGCAACATATTATTTGCATTATTAGCTGTCCAATAATAAACATCAGGACTCAAAATTTTAAGATTCAATTCAATCAAATAAGACAAGAAAAAGCTAAATTTGTTGCTTTTAGCATAGTGTGGTCTATAATTACCAGAATCACAAGATCGCATTGGCAGACAAATTTGAAGATGCACTCAAAACAATGAAAGGACAAACATGGTCCATATTAAAAAAAAAAAAAAAAAATTGCTTCATTATTATGATGTTGGATTAGTATTTGTGCTTGCAAGTAAGAAATAAAAGTAAGATCAAATCAATTAAAATTGGTCCCATATGCAGACTGCAACTTTTATAAATCAGCTCCTATACTACATATTAATCAGGACAGACTACTTTCGGTTGTCCAACAACGATAAACATAATTGTGCTTCTAAAAGTAAATGTAAATAAGCAGATGTAAACTTTTTTTTTAATTTTTGGATGGTGTAATTTGAGTATATATTTTATTTATAGTGTATGTGCATACCAATGATGTTTTAATTTTTTAGTTACGTTTGTATTAGCCCTTCCAATAGTGCATTAATTCTTAATTGCATTATTTGGTAACGATAGGTTAAAATAAATTTTTCATATATCACCTCGTGTTATAACTTTTATGTCATGCATGGACTTGGGGCTGATAGATAAACACACTCATCAGTCATCAATTGGTCGCATCTTCTGAAATATTCATCTTTTATTTATATTTGAAGGGAAAATGTATTATCTCTGGATTATAAATATTCAAATTATGAGGAAAAATATAGATTTTTTGTCCATATATTCATATATATATATATATATATATTTCTAAATAACGACTCGAAGATTGTATGCAGGAAAAAGAAAAGCTCATTGTTACATCACAAAAGGCACTTTCATTAATGAGTTTTTTTTTTTTTTTAATGAGTTAAAATATTACGAATCTCCTCCAAATGATTACCCAAAAAAAATAAATTAAAATAATAAAGTGGAGAGAGAAAGACGCATCTTTACACAAAGACACTAGGAAAATTCTTAAGTCAAGTCATTTTTTTTTAAGAGAGATTTGTGTGCAAGTTTAAGTGTTTCAAATAATATATTTTATTTTACATTTAGTATTTTTTTGTTCTAAATATAAGAAGTGTTAGATCTAATATATTTGTTTCAATATATTTATTTCACGTGAAAAAATACGCTAAATATGTGTTAGATTAGTAAATTTTAGTCCTAACGCAGACTTGACCAAGAGCTACCCAAAGGCACTAACAAAATTTTCGATTTTCGTGTCCCTTTTACCTAAGGTACTAAACAATTGACTGGCCTATGAATGATTTGCCCTGTGGTAACATGTCGGCACCATCCCCATCGATCGGTTGACTGAAATCATTGAGATATTTTTCTGAATAAGAAGGACCGCATTCCGCAATACAAGTCGATTTAAATGTTCTTCACCTAAACTATAACTTAAAAAAAATAAATAAATAAAGTGTTACATAGAAGTTTTGATATTTCCTTAGAAAGCAAAGAAATTACCAATAATAACTTTATAATCTAGCAATATTTTTTTATATCTTAGATAAAAGAAATCAGGTTTGATTAAAGGGGATAAGAAAGGTAATTCTTATTGAAATGGCATAAATATTTTAACTATCTCATCATAATAATATGATGCTATCTATTTTCATATAATCATCCAAATCCAAAATGGAACTATAAGATAGTGAGTATGAGCTTACATGACTCGGTGTTGGGTCCAGGAAATGGAGTAATTGTGGAAGTCCTTTGTAGGATCGAACCAGAGGTTCAACCTTTGCTCTCGATTACCCACGCCATTAACGTAGACATTTGTTTGAACCAGGTAAGGTTCGCCACTTGTGTTGCCCAAGAACTCAAAATCAAACTCATTATGATTTGCACCCTCCGATGACATCTAATCACATAAAGATGCAACAAATTAATAACATTGTATGTACACATGCCTAGTAAAGTATTTAGTACATATGGCGATATGCCTTTCATGATAAACAGCTAAAAAATGACATATGATGCATGATGTGTTATATGTATGTATATATACATAAATATAAATGCTTACAAATGCTAAAGTTCAAATGTAAATTCACATGGGGAGCACGGATGGGGTTATATTTAATCATGTCTTTCTATTCTCCCATTTTTTATGGTGAATGTCAAGCATATATTGCCCATCATATAGGGTCCATTACAAAAAGGAATTTCCATGAATAAAAGAAAAAGTTAGGGAAAATGAATGGAAATGAAATGATTTAGCTTTGGCTCATCACTTACATAGAAAGCAGTGACTGTCCCAGCTGAGTCACCCTCCACAAGTTTGATCTGAATGTTAACTTTCCCAAACATGTATTTGCTTTTTGATGAAAACCCAGCACCTGAATTATTCATACACCACCATTCATAATCAGCGTACTCATTCTAAGCACAAAAGAACAAAAATTAAATTATCTTATGTCCCTTCTTTTCAGTTATTAATCATTCGTGACAACATGAATGTAATCAAATAACCCATGATCCTGTTCGTTTATGTTATGTGACCGTTAGGGAACAACAATAGAAGATTAGATTGAAAATTAAGGGTCCGGGGCGATGAATTTACCAGAATAATAGTCAAGTTTAAGCTTAAGAACCTCTCCTTCATAATCAAAATGATCAGAAGCCCAGGCTGGCTGGAAAAGCTTAGTGAAGTTAGCTGAGCTAACTAGTGGAACCCTTGCTAGACCAATAATGATGAGGCTAACCAATATGAACACTGGCATTATTGAGATTGAAGTAGCCATGGAAAGAAAAAGAATGGAACAAAGAGGGTGTAATGGATAGGCTACTACTAAAGAATGCTATGCCGATAAAGCCAATGGCAAGCTTTGGTCCTTGCCTCTTTTTATAGTTGTCTCGGTTAGCTTCAGGTTCAATGCCATTGGCTATTGGCTGGCTGGCACAAGGGAGTAGCTTCTTTCGTAAGCCTTTGGTGTCCCCCAATGGCTGTCCCACAGGGACATGTCATTAGTTACCGTGCCATGTTGGCTCCTAACTCCAATAAGTAATGATGTGCGTGACTGTGTGGGATTTAAAAGTGATTGACACCACCCTACTTTACCCCCTGTAAAGTAATACTATTTCACCTGAAAAAAATTCTTGCACCTAGGTTAATATATCGAATTACATTCAATGTTACATTTAACCGATGAATTGGTGGAAAAATTGTAAATTATCCCGGACTTGCCCTTCAAAATCTTTATGTACGTATTTAAGCCTCTTAAAATTTCATCTCATTAGATAAAATTATGTGCTAACTACATATTGCAATTTATTTAAAAATCTTTAATTGTCCTTTTGACTCGTCACAAATCAAAGCAAAATTAAATTGAATAATAGAAAAAAAAACAAATGAAGTAAAATAATGATAATAATAATAATAATAATTAATTAATACTAATTATAGCTTGAAGGAACCTTTAATATTTGGAATACCTAAGTGTAACATTTAGAAATAATAATGATAGCAATAAATCTAATAACATTAGTCAATGATCTTGTAGCCGGATGACATTAAAAATATTTACAAGTGGATGTGTAAGGTTACAATAGAATGTGTAAGTGCCATGGACTTAAAATTTCGAAAGGAACCTGTGCGATATTTAGCACTCTAAAATCACCCAAAGAGGTTAAGTTCCGCCTAAAAATCCCACATAACAACTTAGAGAGTGAAAGTAGTGGTTTGTGTGTTTGGATTAAATGAATTTCAATTCACACTGATCATTCATCGAGTTTTTCAAATTTATAAATGTTTTCTAAATAAGGTTCAATAACCATGGTCTCACAGAGTAAGCGCACCCATGAAATGTAGTATAGGTAATGATTTATGTCGGTCCCAAGATAATGTTTGGCAGCTAATGTACTCTCAACCTCATTAATTGTCTAGCCAAAGAAAGGTCTAGAAAAAAATAAAGAAAAAGAAACTATGCTAAATTAGAAATATTCACAAACGTTTAATGGGCAAAATGAGAAATAAGTCTGTAACTTCTATGAAACAATAGCTCAAGATTACTTCATTAATTCCTTATCAGAATAATTTCTTGAAAACAATAATCTTCTTAAAAGTTGTTTGAATTGTGTGTTTAAACCGTCGGATTCTCTAATTTAAACTAAAGCTTCTCTCGAAGTTGGTAGTTTTAGATCTAGCTAAGACTAGTAATCTGAAGTTTCAATTAGTCCCGCATAAAAAATAGGAATCCATTGTTTCGAAAACATAACTCAATGAATTTTTAAAACAAGTGACAGAAAGTCTTCACCCATTCATCGGCAAGAGGTAATTAGAATCGACTCCATTAGGAACCACAGATCTATTCAATTGAATGATCTCTCGATCTTTCTAATTGAAATCAATCATGGATCTAAAAGAGTGCCCCACTCCTTTAAAAACTACAAGTTTAAGTTCAAGTGCTTAATTACAAATACCCAATCAAATTAACTTGAAAGCGCATTTGAAATTAAACGGAATCAAGAATTGGATTCATAATCCTTAAGTTATAGGAGTCTATTTCTACATGGGTTTATCAAAATGAGCACAAATTAAAAGAAATAAAACAAAGTCGAAAGATTAATCAATTAATTGCTCAAAAATTCATAGATATTACAAACATCGGGTAAAATTGATTTTACCCAGAAAACATAAAAAAATATCAAGTAAAAAGAAATGGAAATTCTTTTACCCAAGAATCCTTCAGAAATCTACTCGATGTTAATACTGATTTACACTATTAGTACATACTTTACAACACATACTTGTATGTTTATTTATAGGCTACTAAGCTCAGAAAGTATGGCCTACTTTATTGACATGTGGCAGATTTGGCAAATTCTTTCTAATAGAATTTGATAACTTTACATACGCACATATGATCTGTGAAAACAATCGTCTAGGGTCGTGTGTGATACGTTAGTCGAGGCTTGTACAAAGCAAGATCAGGCTCGAGTTCATGCAATTCTAAAGTAAACTGTGCATTTTTGTCCATTGCTCTATCGAGGATAAAATTGTGAGAGTTGAGGGTTGTATTACTGAGACTCAAGGCAATCCTGATAAAGAATTGGTCCATAAAAGCTTTTGTTGAGGGTCAAGATTCAAGGCTCGATAATGTGTTTTCTTCTAGAATGATGCTGGATCGCTTCGACCGTAGTCGAGGATCATGTCGAAGGCTTGTAGTTGAAGCTCAATAGACCAATTTTTACTGTCTTCTTTCTCTGTTTAGCCTTGACTGTGACTTTTACAGGGCTCGACTTCTGCAATCTTGACTTTAATTGTTGTTTTTGCTCCAAATCTGAATTAAAATACCTAATTACTCCTTATTTGATTTTATGAGCTTTAAAACAACATTATTTATCAAAAACATAAATTTTGCAGGATTTTATAAAAAATTCTTAGCAAAATGAGCTTAAAATCCTATGAAAAATATAGAGTAAAAATAACTTATAAAATTCCCTCACACTTAAGCCTTTACTTGTCCTCAAGCAAATAACACAATTTAAAGATCGCAAGGCTTATTTAAGAAAACAAATCATGAATTGTTCATTTGACCTAAATATTTAAAGCACAAATTATCTCAGCATTCTGAAAAATTTAATTATCTTTACTGACTAAAATAAATTTACTTTTGCAGAAATCAATTGGCTTATCTATATAAATTAGCTTTTACTCTCATTATTTAATAAAGAATTTTTAAGCAAAAATTATTCAAAAGATCAATCAGAGTAAGAAGAAGCTCAATCATCTTTTATCCCCTTCTATATAAAAGCATGTAGTCTATTAATCATTTCTTGAAGCATAGTAATTTAAAGTGAATGCATATACATCAGATCATCCCCTGAATCTTTTTCCTTTCTTGTGCCTTTTATTCCTTAATTTTATTAATTATTTAAAGCTTCAGAGGGACAGGATGTTGTATGCATCTTTTCTTTACCTTTGGATGGGGTGTTGCTCGTATCTTTTCTTTTTTTATTTTTTTGGCTTTTGAAATTGAAAGAGGGGATAAGAAATTGCTCTTCTGAGGGACCAACCCAAGTCCATTCCAATTCTAAGCACAGGTTTTATTTTTAATTTTTTTTTAGTTAAAATGAACAAGGAAAAATTATCAAGTTATGTTTATCATTTGAACATTCACCATAAATTAAAATGGCTCTCAAATGACTAATTTAGAAAATATACAAATCATTTAAGCTTTTATAAGACGATTTGAGCAACCTTAATAGGGACCTTAAGCTAGTTCCAACTCTAAAATTATAAACTAAATAATAAGTAAAACTACTTCACATGAATACTGTCAATTAATTTAAACAAAGTAAAAATTGTTTAGCTTCAAGACCACTTCATAATTCATTTAGCTAAGTGATTTGGAAAAAAAATTGTCAAATTTTAACCATTTCATTGAGTTCTTATGAATTTGCGTGGGAAACTTGATCTATATCAGTACATACTCTATTCATGCAATTAATTGAGTTATTAAACCCATTTATCTTGCTTAAACCACAACCCTCACCCACCCCCCTTCCCCCCCATCCACACACACACACACACACACACACACTTAAGTTAAAAATTATCCTCGATGTTTATCATCAATTTATCAAAGCAATTTTTATTTATAGCACAATTTAAAAAGAATTGAGAAGTGAAGAGAACTTCTCTCTGTGTCAAGGGTCAAACTTGTCTTGTCGAGACCTGTTTAAGTCTGTTAACACAAAGAACTTAGCAAAACATATGTTATCATCAAGGCTCAATTGGAGCCTCGATAGAATTATGAACAAAAGTCAATTCATAAAGATAAGATAATTCATAAAGAAAAAGAAAAGAATCTGCTCTTTATTAAAATGAATAAAGAATATTTTACATATATATTACAAGAATATTAAACTAATAAAGAATAAAGAAAAAACAAAAACAAAAATCCTGGTCCAATTCCAGCCAATATCTAAAGGTTTTGCTAAATTAATTTCCTCTTCCTCTTCTTAGCCTGGGAAGGTCTTCATAGGGATCTCTACTCCTTCATCCTCTTCCTTGTCTTCTATCCCTATTATAACTCCTACCTCTACCTCTATTAACAATCCTTCCTCTACCTCTTTCATAAGCCCTGCCTATACCTCTACTGGCTTGACTTCTAGGAGCTTCATTGGTAAGAACTGGTGGAGGACTAATTTCTTTATTTTTTTTGTGTTGCCCATTCTTCTCTATCTAGCTCTTCTTGTAGTCTTTGGGCATAGGCACCATCAGTCTCTAGTTGGGCTAATCTCTTTTGCTTGGCTTCTTCTTCTCTCCTCCTGTCCTCTTCATCTTCACTGTACAGGAAGCTATCATCATATAGGTCTTCATCATCTTCAGCCAATTCCTCTATTCATTAAAGAGCTTCAATATCCCTAGCTAAGATGATTCATTTATTGGTTATGGTCGAGCTTGAAGTCAGGCTTCTGCTCTTTTCTTCCTCTCAGCCTCTATAGCTTTTGTTAGTCTCTCAACTTCAACTCTAGTGACATAAGCCTTCATCTGAAAAATTCTTTTCGTTTGTACCTCTAATCTTTGGTGAGTTTGATTAACTCTTATTTCAATTTCCTCCCTTATTTTGCTTTTTCTTTCTTTTCTTGCAACCTCCAACAAATTGATTTATTGTAAGGGAATCCTCCTTGTCTTGCTGGGGAGCAATAAGAAGGAGTTGTGGCTGTAGCTGTGGAGCATCATGAGTCATAAGGCATTCTGTTTGAGTACTCCTCTCTTCATGATTTGTGGCTGCTTCTATTTGGAGGACTGGAGGATAGAAAGTTTTAAGTCTATCCCATGTCGGAGTGTGTTCCTCATGAATTTCTTTGGACCATCTTTTATCCTCAGATTGCCTTTGAGCTTCTTTTTCTCTATATTCTTTTTGCCATTGCTCCAGTGCATGTATTCTTTCCTAGTGTGCTTTATCCATTGTTGCCTCCCTTCTCTTTGCAACATCTATTCTTGCTACAATTTCCAAAATTACACACCTAGGTGGTGCTTATTGGATAGGTGTAGCATTTGGAATGCCTAAAGAATCTACTAAAACTGGCTCTATGGTTGTTTCTTATGGGGATGCTACTTCCTCTATTATTTCTTCCCCTTCTTGCCTTATCATGGCAGCTTCATTGGACTCCTCATCAATAGGCCTATCCTCTACTGCCATTCTCTCTTCCAACCCAGCCTCTTATACAACATTTTGTACTAATTCACTTAACAACTTAAGGTTGTATTCACTATCAGAGTCTTCTGTTAAAGGAACAACTGAAGCATCTGCTAAAACTGGCTCCACTATTGTCTCTGATACAAACGGTTATGTTAAACTTTCATCCAACTCTAAGCCTTATGGAAGGATCATTCTCCTTCTCTTTAGGGCCGGTTGCTTTGTCTTCTTTCTTTTTATTGAAGAATATACAATTGGAGCTGATTCTACAACCTCCATTATTGGGGTTTGAGGTGAAAGAATCGATTGTGTTTGAACAATGGCTTCATTGTCCTTAGAAATGTTTTGAGTAGATGACTCAGCTAACTATTGTGATGGTTCTGTGGTTGGAGTTTGTACTGGTGGTGATGTGTATGGTTCTATATGTATAGAGGTTTAATGTATTTAGGTTGTGGTTTGAAGGTTTTAAGTGTATGGTATGGGTGATGGATGTGTGTATGGAGATGGTGGTCTGGCATCATTATCATCAGGATGTGACTTTGCCAAAACAGGTTGTGGAGAAGGTGATTTGGATGTTGTGGATTGTGGAAGTAGCTTTGAGACTACTTCTAAGACATTGAACATCATCTTCTTTAGATCGTCCATACCTTCTTTAGTACTTCTTTCTAAATCATCAAGCCTTCCCTTCATCTCAGTAACTTCACTTTCCAATCTATGGAAGCTTGCTATAGAGGGTTGTTGCATAGCTTATGATGTAGAAGCTTCAGGTTGTGCTATTGGGGGTTCTTTTTGTGGAAGGGGGAGATGTGGCTCATAACCTTGTTATTCAACTGGTGCAGCTGACTCTTGAAAAGGCTAGGGCTCAACTGGTGGATCATGGTCTAATCTTGGCTCTACTATGGTACCCACTTTTACTAATCTTCAATCTCTAAAAAGTTTCTTTTGAAGCTCTTTATACTTACAAACTAGATTAGTTGGCCCTTGCCCTAGCCATATTTCTAAGTTTCTCAAAATCCTTATGATCAAGCCACCAAGGAATATTCCTTTGCAATTCAGTGTGGCTTGATACTTCAGCTTACAAGCTACCAATAATCCTATATTTATCTTAATCTCCCTTATGATGTTGATAATTGAGTGCAGCTCCGCTTTAGAGACTGTTGATCCTCCCTCTAATTTAGAGAAAATGCTCTTAATCAGCATATAATGCAGCATCCGTACACTCTTATTCATAAACTTGGACCTTATGGTCCTTGAAGGAGCAAATCTGCTTTCAATTTCTACTTCTACAAAATTCCTGAAGTCTCCTTCAGGTACCTCCAAGGGTAGTTCTTGGAATTTTGGTTCCTCCAAATATCCTTCATCATCATACATCCCCATGGCATAGATGAATGTCCTTATTGGGACCTCTCTATATTCTCCAAAGGCATAAAACTTTACTACACTATTCAAGCTAGGCACTTCTCCTTCTATTTTCATACTAGCCAGAAAGGCTAAAGTAGTGCAAGCATAAAATTCCTCCTTGATTTCAAATATTCTCCTCCATACAATATCTACAAAATATTTCAGAAATTCTTCTTCCATCCCAAAATTTCTTAACAACGCCCAATTTACTACAGCATTTTCTACTATCTTTTTCTAGGACAACAACAAATCAAACCTATCCTTATCCTCAACAAATAAGTTTTCGAGAGCTTAGGTACCTACTTAGAATTAGGTTTGTTGCCTTTTTGGTGCCATTTATTCTGCAAAAAGAGATAATATACATTAGTTCATATTTACTTATACTTGAAACATATATTTCTATTTTACTATCATCATTTTGAGTAATCAGAGATAAACTAGGGTTTCGACAGAACTAATAAGTCCGAGAAGACAACGATGTTTGTAACTACTTACACAAAGTTTTAAGAACAACATTACTTAGTAACTACTTTAAAAATAAAAGTTCATCATTTTTTAGCAATTTCATACAAAAATCTTGAAAAAGCGTAAAAATTTGATATATAAAACACATTCTATAATAACAGCAGAAATTAGAAAAGAAAGAAAGTGAAGAACATACTTGATATGATTATAGCTTTGAGATATTGGAAAGTTTTTTGGATTTTTAGTGAAAAATTCATAAGTGCAAGTAAGAGAGATTTTCGAGTGCAAAAACAATGTTTGTGTCGAGTGCAGAATGAACAATCTTTTTCTTTTCAAAAGTTTTTAAGAGCCAAGGGAGAAAAAGACAAAACATGTTATATTATTTATATAAGACTAAAGAAATAAAGAATAAACGACACTCAACTTAAAATCAAAGTCGCGGCTTATTTGAAAAGAATTAAAGAATGTGAAGGCAAAAATTCCTTTATTTTATTCACAAAAAGAATTTAATGTTGTCGAGGCTCAAATAGGAGGGCTTGACAATGAGGCTCCACTTTTATAATCCACCTCAAAATTGATGAGACTGAAATTTGTACCTGCACAAAATTTTCACAAAGTAATATATAATTACATTCATCAACCATTCCATTCAAACATATGATATAACAAAAATAATCCATTTCATTCATTAGAAAAGAGATTTACATATAGATTTTGTCTTAGGACCACTTCCGTCCTATCAATCATTTTGTCATCCTCCTTATCCCTTAAAACAACCAAATCATTCTATAAAAAACAAACAGAAACAAAAGATGTGAGATAATCATCTTAGAAATCATTCTCACTTTGTTTAATCAAGCGAATTAGGCTCGGTGTTTGAAAGTAATGATCCTCAAGGTCTCTTTGAAACAATTTTGGAAATTTAGCCAAGATGGTTCTCTAAGTTATGAATGAGAGCAGTATGATTACTCAAGGTGGCATCTATTCCATGTTACCTATTCTTAAAAGCTTTGATAAACTGGGAAACTAAATCTTCAAGAGATTTATTGTTTCCTTGATAAGCTCCTAACCCTTGTACTGGTGGTTTCTGAAAATTGGGTGGGTTCAATTGATTTTGGAAATTACTATTACTCCACCGAAAATTTGGATGGTTCCCCCAACCAAGATTGTAAGTGTTACTATAATGGCCAGTCTTTTGGCCAAAAAAATTGTTCCTAAATTCACAACTCTCAAAGATCATTCTTTTCAACATTTTGGTTAGGAAACTCAGCAACCATATTCACTTGGTTTCTCCAAGACAAGTGTTCAACTTTTCTACTTAGAGCATCAATCTTGGCAGTCAAATTTGACACAATCAATCTCAAAAACTCCTCCCGATCTCTCCTTCTTTGCTCTTACAAAGGACCATTGATAATGGTTGTTAGCCATATCTTCAAACAGGTTTAAGCATTCCTCGGGGATTTATAATTCTGACTTCCTCCAACAGCTGCATCTATCAATTGCCTAGTCCCATAATTCAATCCATTATAAAAGGTTTATACCTAGTTTCATTCGGGCAGTTCATAGTGTAGGCGTCTTGCCAGCAACTCCTTCCATCTCTCGAAAGTTTCATACAATGTTTTAGAGTCCATCTGGTGGAACGAAGCAACGTCAGTTCTCAACTTAACTATTCTAGAAGGTGGGAAATATTTCCTCATAAAATTCTCAGCCATTTGTTGCCAAGTGGAGAAGGAGTTCTTTAGTAATCCATTCAACCATTATTTTTGCATTTCCTCTAAGGTAAAATGGGAATAATCTTAACTTTATTGCATCCTAAGACACACCATTTATTTTGAAAGTATCACAAATCTCTGGAAACTGCTGCAGATGGCTATTGGGGTCCTCATCCTGTAGGCCATCAAACTAGACCATCTATTGGACCATTTGGATGATATTAGGTTTAATATCAAAGTTGTTAGCAGCAACCCCTGGTCTGTTGATGCTAATATTAGCTTCATCTAGTTGGACCTACAAAAATCGATCATAGTTCAGCGTTGGTTTACCTTAGGCTGTTCATTATCTTCCTGAATTTCACCATGGTCAGCCATTTTTTATTGTCTGCTTTTTCGACCCATACGTTGTGGTTATGGATCAAATGGAAACAAGAATTTAGACCGACTCCTAGTCATATGCCTACATTTTTATTTGGAAATAAATCAGAAGAAAACAAAATATATACAAAGAATTAACAAATTAAAGGATAACAAATAAAAGAATAAAGAATTAATAAGACAAGAAGCAAGAGACAAGTACACGCAATAAAAGAATTGAAAGAATTAAGGAATTGAAGAACTGAAACAGAACAGAAATATATAAATCGAAATATATACAGCAAAAGTACAAAAAAGACAATAAAGAAACAAATATATACAAAAACAAAAAGAAGGTTAGATTAACAAAAGATATTTACAGAGCACAACAAATATATACAAAAGATAATTACAAAGTTAAAGTGGCTAGAACAACAAATGAAAATTAATTTCTACTATTGCCCTATTAGGCTTCAGAAAATAATATTGAATCCAACACCAATCCCCGACAACGGTTCCAGAAAACTTGGTTTGTGTGTTTGGATTAAATGAATTTCAAATCACATTGATCATTGACCGAGTTTTTCTAATTTATAAATGTTTTCTAAATCAGGTTTAATAACTATGGTCTCACAAGGCAAGCATACGCATCAAATGTAGCATAGATAATGATTTAGGCCGATCCGAAGGGAATGGTTGGCAGCTAGTATACTCTCAACCTCATTAATTGTCTAGCCAAAGAAAGGTTTAGACAAAACATAAAGAAAAAGAAACTATGCTAAGTTAGAAATATTCACAAACGTTTAATGGGTAAAATGAGAAATAAGCCTGTAACTTCTATGAAACAACTTAGGATTACTTCACCAATTCCTTATCAGAATGATTTCTTAAAAACAACAATCTTCTTAAAAGTTGTTTGAATTGTATATTTATACCGCTGGATCCTCTAATTTAAACTAAAGCTTTTCTTGAAGTTAATAGTTCTAGATCTAGCTAAAACCAGTAATCTGAAGTTTCAATTAGACCCACATAAGAAATATGAATCCATTGTTTTAAAAAGACAACTCAATGAATTTTTAAAACAAGTAACAGAAAAGTCGTCTCCCATTCCTTGGCAAGGGATAGTTAGAATCGACTCTATTAGCAACCACAAATCTATTCAATTAAATGATCTCTCGATCTATCCAATTGAAATCAATTATGGATCTAAAAGAGTGCATCACTCCTTTAAAAGCCACAAGTTTAAGTTCAAGTCACTAATTACAAACACCCAATCAAATTAACTTGAAAGCACATTTGAAATCAAACTGAATCAGGAATTGGATTTGTAATCCTTAAGCTGTAAGAGTTTATTTCTCCATAGATTTATCAAAATGAGTGCATATTAGAAGAAATAAAACAAAGTTGAAAGATTAATCAATTAATTGTTCAGAAATTCATAGAAATTACAAACATCGGGTTAAAGAAAACTCAAGAAATTCTCAAGTAAAAAAAAAATGGAAATTCTTTTAGCCAAAAATCCTTCAGAAATCTACTCTACATTAATACTGATTTATATTGTTGGTACATACTTTACAACACATGCTTGCGCATTTATTAATAAGCTACTAGGCTCAAAAAGCATGGCTTACTTTATTGACACGTAACAGATTTGGCAGATTCTTTCTAATAGAATTTGATAAATTTATACACGTGCATATGAGCTGTAAAAACACTCGTCGAGGGTCGCGTAGGATCTGTTGGTCAAGGCTTGTATAAAGCAAGATCAGGCTCGACTTCATGAATCTCCAAAGTAAATCGTGTGTTTTTGTCCATTGATCTATCGATGGTAAAATTGAGAGAGTCGAGGGTTATATTACTAAGGCTCGAGGCAATTTTGATAAAGAATTGGTCTATAAAAGCTTTTGTCGAAGGTTGAGATGCGAGGCTCGATAATATATTTTCTTCCAGAATGATGCTCGATCACTTCGATCGAAGTCGAGGGTCATGTCGAGGGCTCACAGTTGAGGCTCGATGGATCAATTTTTGCTGTCTTCTTTCTTTGTTTGGCCTCGACTGTGACTTTTACAAGGCTCCACTTCTGCAATCTTGAATTTAATTGTTGTTTTTGTTCAAATCTGAATTAAAACACTTGATTACTTCTTATTTGATTCTACGAGCTTTAAAAAAACATTATTTATCAAAAACATAAATTTTGCAGGATTTTATCAAAAATTCTTAGCAAAATGAGCTCAAACTCTTATGAAAAATATAGAGTAAAGGTGACTTATCTAGTAGATAGAGAAACTCTAAATATAATTGTATTCACTCAATGTCTAAATGATTTACAAGTGAAGGGGTTATTCCTATATATACAAGTGGCCTCCAAAAATGGCTAGCCCTAGATTCATATGATATAATGGTTACATTTGAATCTTACCGATTCATGGTAGTTAAATTCACCTATCTTATCTACAATGATACAATGCATATAGATAATCTCAAGATTTTAAAGTCTTCTAGAACATTTCGAAACCATCTCAATCTTAAAGCTGAAATCGAATGTAGACTTTGGGCCTTGTCTTGTTGTTGGGCCTTTAAGAACCTCACAAATTTGGGCCCATCTCTACGATCTGTTACATTCTCCCCCACTCAATCTAGCAATAAAACTTTTGGATCTTGTCTTGAAACTACCATAATGCCTCAACAAGTTCCCAGCTTGCTTCACTTTCAAGTAGTCCCCTTCATACTACCATATACTCATGCCTCAGCTATTGTCCCAACATACCTAACGATCGGCTATAATTTCTACCACATCTTATCATATGACTCCCTTAATCTAAGTGGTCACCTCTGAGACACTAATCTTGTGGGGTCCTCTTCATCCTTATGATAGGGTTTTAGCATACTCACATGGAATACAGGATGATACTTCAATTTGGATGGTATTTCTGGCTTATATGCGATGCGACCTACCTATTTCACAATTGTAAATAGTCCTTCGTACCTCTACATTAACCATTTATGTAGTTAGCCCTTGTCCTTTGGATGAGATGTAATTTCATAAGGACATGGTCTCCTACCTGATATTCCACTGGTCTTCATTTCATATCTACGAACTTTTACTTAAGTGTGCCTAACCTAACTCATGATTCTCTTTCCATTCTTTAGCAAACTTGTATGCTAGTGGACTAAATCATATGTAATCGTTAGTGATGGTATTGGGAGTCAAGTACTTGTCTCCCCAAGACAATGTCGAACGGGCTCTGACCTATTGATTCATTCGTTTAGAAGTTAAAAAGAATTGTACCACATCTAGCTTTGGCTTAATCTCGTTGGTTAGCACCTAAAAAATGTCTCAAATAATGTTCTACCAATGGATTGACCCGCTATGTCTGCCCATCTGCCAAGGGTAAAGGCTAGTCGAAAAATGTAAACTTCGAACCTAGCAACTTGAACAATTCCTTTCAGAACTTTCTTGTGAACTATCTATCCCTATTACTTACTAAGGTTAATGACATGTTCGGTACCTGAACTTTTCTAAAAGGAGCAATTAACTACCCAAACTTTAAAAAGATCAATTTAATACCTAAACCAACTTTGTGAGGACCTAAACCATACCCAATTTAACTCTGTTACTTCCATCAAATGATGTGGCTAACCCATCAAATCCATGCATGACACATGTCATTTTAATTATAAAAAAAAAATACATCTTCTAAATTGTTTTCCTGCACATATCCTTAACCTTAGCTTCTGAATCCAAACCTCCATTGCCCAACACATACCATATTTTGAAAACAGAGAGAATATTCATCATATAAACCTCCATAGTTAAATCGACATCTCCTTTCGTCGTCAAAAAGTCTAACTCTTCTTCTTCCTAATCAAGTCCATCTTAACTCTTCTCTCGAGGATCACATTGTCTCTCTGGATTTCTAGCACACCTAAAATGGATACCCTAGCCCAAACTCGCAAATTCCAACACCGGATATCGTACTAACTTACTTGAACTCAATGAACCAAATCCAATGAGTCATGACTCGAAACTCCTCCAATTCATCTCCTTCAGTCCTTCACAACTATACTGTGAGCACATGACCAGATGCAAACCATCTCAAAACAACCACCAAACACCGAGCAAACCATTTCTATCGAGACAACCACTGACCATTCACTCCTATAAAAACTAAACACAGAACTGAATGAACCTATCCCATCCTTTATGCACAACTACTATGATTGTGAAACACCAAACCCATAGCTACCACCATCAATTTGAACTAACTGCCTCTACCGAACACACATTCCTGTCCACTAAACATACGTTTATCCTTGTTCTTGTCTGGCAATTGATTAAGATCATGCCATTGTTTTGGGGTTTTGAAGATAACTCTGGTGGTTTTGATTTTGAGGGTTTCCTTAACGTTCAAAACCTAGGTTTCGATTTTGGGACTTTTATTAAGTTTTGCATATGGGTTCCAAGGAGGTTAGCTATGAAGGTTAGGTTAAGGTGTAGCTACGAAAGGCGTACAATTAAGAAGACATGTTTTTAAATTTTGTTTTAATTAAAATAATACGTGTCATGCATAGATTTGATGGGTTAGGCCACATCATTTGATGGAAGTAACAGAGTTAGGACATGTGTGGTTTAGGTCTTTGAAAAATTAGTTTAGGTATTAAATTGATCTTTTTAAAGTTTGGGTAGTTAATTGCATTTTTTAGAAAAGTTCAGGTACCAAACAGGTCACTAACCCTACTTACTATATACCATGGGAGCCCCCAATTCTTCACCACGTGCCTTAGGAATGGATGAGCTACTTCATCTATCGGGCACTCTTTCATTGCTAGGACAGAGGTAGCATATTTAGAGAACTAGTTAACTACCACCATTATTGTGTCATATCCCTCTAACTTAGGTAAACTAATGATAAAATCCATAGAGGCACTCTCCCAAGGTTGTTCAAGGATAGGGAAGTGCTCCAGTAACCCTAGGGTACTCCATAATCAAGTTTGTCTTTTTAGAAAACAAGACATATTCTGACATAACTCCATGTGTAGCCAAAGGTATTGTTCTCCCAACAATATCAACGTCCTTTGCATACCAAGATATCTTGTCCATTTAAAGTCATGACACTCCTTCAGTATCTCTTTCCTTAGATTTAAGGCTCATAGTACATATACCCTCTATCCATTCATATATACCAAGCCATCCTCTTTCCAGAATCTTTGAGTCTTGCCTTCTTTACATTGATTAAGCAACATCTTAGCCATTATATCTTCCTTCATGCTATCACGAATTTTATTAATCAAACAGCTTTCAGGGTTTACTAATAGCAACTAATTCTAAATTTTGAATTAATGCATCTACCACCACATTTGTCTTACCCAGTTTATACTCAAAGTCGAAATCAAATTCTGCTAAGAATACCTGTCATCTAGGGGTGTACAAAAAAACCAAATTTTTAGGATAACCAAACCAAAACCGGGAAACCAATATGAAAAAAAGGGTTAGCCGATCCATCAGTTTCGGTTTAGGATTAGTATGTTTAATTTTTTAGGTTTTCGGTTTCGGTTTTTAGATTCTAGAAACCGACGGATTCAGTTAACCGATTCATAATTATAAATATATATAATTTATAATATACCCATATAATTATTTTTTTAGTATTATCAATATAAATTATGTTAAAATGAATTATTCAGATAAGAAGAAACAAATGCATATATGTTTGAAAATTGGAATTGTGGTGTTTGATTGAGATTATGTATTGAACTCAATTGATCAAGGTTGGTAAGAACACATGAGTAAAAGGCTATTATGATGATTGTCTTGATAACACTGATATATATTAATAACTATTTTACATGTCTTACATTCTTAATTTATAGTTTTCAATATAATTATATAAAAAATACTCTAATTTTTTTACGGACATATTGAAAAATATGGTTAACTACAAAATTTGCACAACCATTATGGTAAACGGTTAAAAACTGAAAACCGAAAAAATTAATCGAAAAAAATGGTTAACCATTAAGGCAGTTAACCATTCATAATGGATCGGTTTAGATCAGGATATTGAAAATCTGATTATTACGGTTAGGATATAAAAATAAGGCCACTGATTGGTTAACCGAACCGTGACACCCCTACTGTCATCAAGTTTGCTTTGGCAAAATCTTTTTCTAGGTTTGAAAGTAACTAGCAACCACATTATCCGTCCTAACCACAAATTTTCCCCTAAGCCAGTGGTGTCTCCACATTCGAAGATAATGCTCTACTGCCATCATCTCCTTTTCATGTACCACATACTGCCTTTCTGCTTCATTAAGCTTCCGACTTTGAAATGCTATTGGATGTTTATCTTGCATCAAGACGCCATTAATGGCATAATAACTAGCATCCATTCATACTTCAAAGGGCTTTATGAAGTTGAGAAGAGCTAAAACAAGCTCTGCTGTAACAACCTTCTTTGATGCATCGAAGGCTCCTTGGCACCATTGCTCCCAACACCATGGAGCATTCTTCTTTAGCAAATCCATCAAGGGAGCTGTAATCTGTGAATATCCTTAAATAAACTACTGATAATAGTTTGCCAAACTCAAAAATGATCTTAGCTCAATGGGTTTAGTAGTTTCCTTCCAATCATGACTTGAAAAAACCTTTCTATTGTCATCTAGATCTTCCTTTGCCCTATCACATGCCCGCGGAACAACACTTCCTCTTGGGCAAATGCACATTTTTCCTTTTTTTGTAAACAATTCATTATCCTATAACCCCTAAAATACCACAAGAGGTGACTCATGTGCTCTCTTAAGGAGTTACTATAGACCACTATAACAATATATACCACAACAAATCGATCAAGGAAAGGTGTCAAAACTCTATCCATTAATTATAGAAAGTAGCTGGAGCATTTGTGAGTCCAAAAGGCATTACCAGGAATTTAACATCATGACACTTATGGTCTTAAGCTCATCATCTTCCACAATCCTCACTTGATGGTATCTTGACCTTAAGTCCAACTTTAAGAAGTACCAAGCTCCTTCGAATCTATTAAAAAGATTTGCCACCAATGGTATTGGATACTTGTTTTTCATAATTAACTTATTGAGCACTCAGAGTTGATCTATAGTCAAAGAGAGTCATCTTGCTTCTTTTACAATAACGTTAAGGCTCCAAAAGGAGCTTATGAGGGCTTCATGTATCGGCTTCCATCAATTCTTTAAGCTTGCACCTCAACTCCTCTAGTTATAGAGGGGACATTCGGTATGGCACATCTATGGAAGGTTTTCCATCTGGTTTCAACTTAATTCGATGGTCTACTTCCCTCCTTGGGGGAAGTTTCTTTGGTAATTCCTATGGCATCACATCCTTGAACTTCTCTAATGACTCCTCAGTTATACTATGAATCGAAGCCTCCTTAATTATTTGGTTCACCATCTTTCATAGATCCTACATAAGTCACCTCATTCCTCTCCAACCCCTTTGTAAGTTGCATTGCTGATAGGAACTTAGTGGCTTATCCTGCCTTTCTCATTACATAAATCACACATTGAGACTTTCCATCTAACACATGTAGACAATTGGCTCAAGGAACAATAAGAGTATCAATCTTATCTTGGAACTCCATCCCTATTAGAAACTTAAAGTCATCTAAGTGTACTACCTCAATGGACTCCTTTCCTTGCTCACCCCTAATCTGCAAATCAACTCCTCTTTCTACACCAATTGTGGGGACTTCTTTGGAATTAATAATATTTATCTAAGTCTTAGTTTTCTTGATCGGTAATTTCAGTTTGGTTGCTGCTAATTTCAAAACGAAAAGATGGGAAGCATCGATATTTATGGGGGGATTTAATTTCTTACTAGCAACTTGTAGCTCGATGTACATTAATCCTTCACGCTTCTCGATTGCTAAGCTCTTCATGGCACTCAAGACTCACAAATGTCCAATTTATCTTCCCCTTCATCTTTCGAGCTACTATCTGCCATCATGACCACCAATTTTTCTCTTCTTGGGCATTCCTGAGCATAACGTGACCTACACTTCAATTCTCGATGCTTTCTTCTTTCTCCATCTCTTTCTTCCATCCTCCACTTCATTTTAGAGGAACTATTGCCCCATTCCTTTTCTACATTACTCTTTCCCTTTCCCATTGGAGGCTTAGAGTTTATCTTCTTGAATTTTATCAAGCTTTTAGTGACAACCATGGTGTCTTCAGCCCTTGTTCATTTCAAATCAAGCTTTACCCATGGCTTGAGCCCATCAAGGAACATAACAAGAGCATCATTAGGGCTTGGATTTGGTAGCTTTAGCATAAGCTTTTGAGAATTCTTGCCATATTGCTTTTTGTTTCTTTAATGAGTCAAGTGCCAGAGTTTAATCTTGGCCTCATTAGGAGCATTATGAGGAAAGAACTACTCCTTGAGTTCTTGGACAAAGCCTATCCATGTGGTGATATCATTCGCCTTCAAACGCTACCATACCATCCTAATCTTTTAAATAGATGGCAATAGTATGTACCTTACTTAAGTCGTACACCAACTCAACTACACTAAAATACTACACCAGCCCCCATAAGTTATCCACTTCCCAAGATGATCTAACCCCCTTGAAGTGTTCTGGCTTAAGTATGTCTACCTTATGCATTGGTTAGATAGTCACCCCCTTAGTCATTATTACTCTATAGGCTATCAACTAAGCCCTGATTTTCTCTATCTCTTAACATAAGGCTATAATTACAGCATTCATTCATGCTTCATAAGCACCTTCTTTAGTTTCCAACATCCTAATCCTAGCTTTAAAGAGTTCCCCTTTCTCCTCAGTAGCCTCATTTTGTGATATGAAGTCTCCTATTGCTTCATTAATGGCTCATTGAGCTTTTACTTAGTCTTAGCAATGCTTAGTTTAGCCTTCTCCGTTTAGGCATTCAAAACATTTAACATATCCCTAAACCGAGCTCTTTGTCTGGTCAGTCAATGCTCCTCTCATTCATTCATCTCATCTACGACAAAAATATTTTTTTTGTTTCTAGATGACATCTTCTCCACCAACTATTGGGCTGATACCACTTATCATGAGCTTAGAGTTTTGGAATGAACCCATACAACACTTAGCACTCTAATCTCACATGAAGAGGTTAAGTTCAACCTAAAGATCCCACACAAGAACTTACAGAGAGAAAGTAGAGAGAAAAACTCTATATATAATTATATTCACTCAATGTCTATATGATTTACAACTGAGGGAGGTTGCCTCTATATATACAAGTCACCTCCAAAAATAGATAGCTTAGATTCATCTAGCTTAATGGTTACAATTGAATTCTACCAGCTCACAGTAGTTAAATTCATTTATCCTTCCTACAATGATACATTGTATCTAGACATTCTAGATACTCTCATGATCTTCTAGAGTCTTCTAAAACATTACAGAACCATCTTAGTCTTGGAGCTGACATTGAATGTAAACTTTGGGTCTGGTCTTGTTGTTGGGCCTCTGGGAACCTCATAAATTTAGGCCCATCTCTAAGGTCCGTGACATAAGGATCCAATCTCCTTCATTGTTGTAATGATTGAAAAAAAAAGGTATAATAATATAACATTAATTATACTTATTTACATAAATTCCATCAATGAAGATTCCATAATGGATAGAATTAGCATGGACAACTAAAACGTAATAGGAAACATTTCCAAAGACAATTGACAGATGAAATTCCAATAATACTAAACAACGTATCTAATAAAATTCTTTAATAAATTAGAAAATAACTCAATAAAATAGACAACATTATAAAACTCAAACATTTTTTTTTATCAAGTATGTGTGAAAATCAAATATTTTTATAAGGTTAGAGGAAAAAAAATAAAAAATTTATGGATTGAGTTTGAATATGACACAAAAAATGATCAAACAAAACTTTTAAAAGTTACGGAAATGGGGAAACAAAGGGATCAAATGAAACATTGGGAAAATAAACAAGAGATCTTGTGATGAGCTAGAATAAATTATTAGTACCATTGTTGAAAAAAAAAAAGTAAAACCAAGATTAAAAAAAATTGATTGGAAAATTCATAAAGAGAACATATGATTTTTAACAAAATTAAAAATAAAATGAAAATTGACATGGTTATTTCAATACTCAACTTTAACTAATGACTATTGCTTGTTGTTGTTGCTATTGCTATTGTTGTTGTTGCTACTTTTAATATAGAATTAAGGCTTTCAATAAAATTGAAACATGTGGTTGGCACATTATTTTCTTAAACAAAAAATGTTAATTGTTCTTAATGGTATCAATTGTTAAAAGTTTAAGAGGTCTAAAAGTGAATTTTGAAAGTTCGAAAATAAATGTGTTAAAGTTTGAGAGAGCAAATGCAATTTTCCCTTCTTTGTATGCCTATGTAAATTTCCTTGTGATGAGCTAGATTGAATTTTAAATCCATTTATGTTTACCATCATGAGGGAAGGAAACAATAAAAATGCAAGGAAAAGTGGAGGATAATATTCAATTTTCCTTTTTTTTTTATTCTTTTAGGGAGAGAAAGGATTAGTGTTGGACAAAGTATTTGTACCCACCATTTCTTTTTCTCAATATTAAATAGAAAAAGGCTAGAGAAAAAAGATGAATATGTTGTTTTACCTCCTCTTTTATAATGTTATTTCTTCTTCCTACGTATAGTAGTTTTACATTATATATAGTTTGCTTTTAATAATAGTCGGCATTATTTTTTACTTTTCCTTTTCTTTATTATCCAAATACATCAATGAAATAAATAAAAGTTCCTCATGATTTTTTTACCTCATATGTTCTTTTTTTTTTTTATGTAGTTCCTTCCACTAGTTCCACAAAATATGTGTCTTGAGCTATGCAGCAAAATTCCATAAAAAAAATGAAAGAAATTATATATTTTTGAGTTTTAATTATGTAATTTTTACATTTTTTATAAGAGAATAAGAAATATAATGATATGAGTGAATTAAATTATTAAAAATAATATATCAATAAGTATATTGACATTGAATTTCATATAAAACTCTCCTTGAATTACTAAATAAATAATTCTCTTGAGCTTTGAAAATTGATCTGAATTAGGGAAGGTATAAGAGAATAGAATTGTCTTAGTTAATCAAACGAAAGGTATAGATGATGAGAGTGAATGTTGTATAGTACAACCTCTATAAAATAATAATACTAGAACCAATAAAAATATTATTTTATAATGATTGTTGATTCCCTATTAACTAAAGTTTTGATGATAACAAAATACTCAAGAAACTAATAATTTTATTTAGTGTGCAGAATTTTATATATATATATACATAAGTTTTAGATAGAACCTTTCACAGAACTTTAAAGAATCTTGATTATTTCAAGATAAACAGTTCAATGAGTTACATGTCAATGATTTGCATGCTTTGTTTATCATAAACAAAGTGTACATAAGTTCTGAGATAAGCAATAATGTCATTAAAGGATTTTTTTTCAAGAGATAGAGGATATATAAAATGTTTTTCAGAAGGTTACTTTAAGGATAAAGCATTTTTTTCCAAAAAACCAAACCTTTTCCCAGAACCTTAACTGGAACTTTTGAACCGCATTTATGGATCAACAAGAGTTACTGTTCATTCTCAAACAAGATCTACATCTTTTCACATGGATTCAAACAAGCTTTATGAAGACTTAGCTCCGAGATAATAAGTATTTAGGTAGTATACTTATTTGTTCCACTAAAGTAGGATTATATCTAAGGGGATTTAAATGATCATCAAATTATCTCTCTTCAAACGGATTTTTTTTTTAAAGACAAAATCAAACATTGTTTAGATAATTTCCTTCAAATTTCAGCTTAAGACAAGATGTTCATTCATATCTACAAGTATCAGGACAAAAATAAGAATGTTTCGTGGTTTATAACAAGAAAAAGAAGATCAACGTTATCTTAGAAAGAAGAAATGAAGAAGATCACGATGGAATAGAAATATCAGCAAAAAATTATCCTAAAAAGCTTATCTACAACAGATTTGACGTTATGGAAGGAATTAAAATGGGATACATCCAGACTTTGATATATCACAAAAATCAAGCAGAGTTTATCCACTTTATCTTCACAATTTTGCTAGTTTCAAACCAGGAGGATAGGCAAAAGTTTGATATTTTTATGCAAGAAGATTGATATTTATCTTTTATCCGTTGGAAGATATCGCATAGTTTTGAAATTTCAAAATAAAGATAAGGTATGATATTAAGAGTCGAGATATTTAGATGAGATATCTATCCACATAATAATTTTTGAATGAGAAAAGAAGAAGCATATATGCGTTGAAGACAGAGTGAAGAATAGAACTTTTGAAATATACATAATTTCACGCAGCAACCAAATAGCATAATTCCCTCTCTAAATCAAGACCACATTGCTTTAAAAATTATTTCTTACGCCTGAAAGCTTCCATTGATCTGATATTGTGCAAGCTTTCTTTATTGCTTTTAGCTTTCAATTTTCTCTTTTTATTTGTAATAGAAGGAACGTGTTGTTGCCTTCTTAGTTAATAGCTTTATTATAGGATTAGACTTTGTAGATCGATTGTAGCTAAAGGATAGCTGTGAGAATCGAGCAAAGAATGATTGAACAATCTTGTAAATTGAAGTCATTGGATATGGTGAAACAAAACCCGTAGGATAACGAGGTTCCAGGGTCGGAGCTGGGAGAGTGGACTGACACATAAGGCGAAACCACTATAAATTGCTGCCTGATTCTCTTTTCCCTATCTTTTTATTTTCTGCAATTTATTTACATAGTTGTTTAATTGTTATATTATTCTCATATTTAAAACTGAAGGGGGATAATTTTTTAAAGGTGAAAATTCTTATTAATAATCAATTCAATCTCCCTTCTTGATTATTATTTGGGACCAACAAAGATTATTTATTTATCAATAAATGAATAATTTATTAATTTAGTAACAAAAGAATATTTATTAATTTACAAAGATTTTTTATTATTTTTTACACTTTTTCCAAATTTATATAAACTTATTAATGAAAACTAAAAAAATATGGATAAAATGCATATATATTGTATAAATAAAGAACTTCAAAATTCATAATGCACAAATATAAAAAAAATAATAAATTTTATGACACAAAAAACTATAAAATTGTGTTAAATATTGAAATTAGAACGAATGGATACATAGGAAAAATGGTTACAAAATATTTAAATAAACAACAAAACAAATTTTATTAATACCCATCAGTTTTAGCTTTAGATTTCAAAATAAATCTTAATCTCTTTCCATTAAGGTGTAAAGAAATCCACATTACAAGATGAGATGGGGAAAGCATTATGTCAGTACAAAAATGAGCATCTCTCTTTGAGTAAAAAAGATTTACAACAATAGGTTTAGCAAAAATGATCTCTCCATCAGCTAATCTACAATATTTATACTCTCAAATATTCAGTAGAATATTTGTCAAAAGAGCTCAAGAATATTAATGTTAAGAGGCATAAATCAGCCAATTATCCAGAGTTGGAAAAGGCATTATAGGAGTGGTTTCTCCAATATCAAAAGAAAGTAAATATCATTGGAGAAATGATCCAAACCAAAAAAAAAAGAGTTAAGGTGTATAGTGAGGCTAATTTAGAATTTAACTTCTTAAGTGGATGCCTAGAATGGTTTAAAGCAAGACATGCGATTAAGTTTTATTTAAGGTTTGGTGCAAGTGGTTCAGTTGTCATAAAGAATATGAAGATACTTACTTGAGATACAAGCTCCTTTTTTTTTTTTTTCAATGAGATACAAGCTCAATTGGATCATTTTCATTAGAAGCATGCCTATCATATGGATGAAATAGGATTATTTTATCATTTGCAAGCAGATATTTCTCTTGCTATGAAGCAATTAGAAGGACTTAAGTAGGATAAGGAAAGACTTATTGTTGTTGTCTGTTCCAATGGAGATGGCTCAGATAAAGTGCCTCTTCGATTATTCACTATTGAGCCAACAAAAAAGCATGGATGACTAGATTACTTTTTCAAGAATTTTATATATTGGTTTGATAAGAGAATGAATGGTACCAAGGTTCTCCTTATAGTAGGCAATTACCTAGCCCATTGAAAGATTATTGAAGACATGAGAAATGTTGAAATGTTATTTTTGCCTCCAAATACAACATAAAAAACCCAACCATGTGATGTTGGAACTTTCGAACACTAAAAGCTCATTATTGACATTGTTTCTATTCTAGTATCTTAGAATGCTATGAGATAGGAGTAATAAATCCTGAAAAATTAATGTATTGGATGCTAACAATTTCATCAATGCAACTTGATGTGAAGGCAATAATTACTGCAAATTATTTTCGACATTGAATAATCCGATCAAAAGAAGGTATGGCTTTTGAAGAACAAATTAGTGAAGATAAAGGCATCCATAGATTAAAAAAGTTATTTCTAGTACACTACAGAACAATGGATGTTAAGCAATTTTTGAATTATCCTAATGAAAATGATGTGATGGAATCACCCACAAATGAAGAGATTATTCAAGGGGTAATGGAAATGCAAGTTGATAATGATCAGCATATGAGGGTTTTCTCAGCAATAAACCTTAGAAAATTACTTGTTACAACATGAGAAGAATATACCAAATGTGGTGCATGCTTTGCAAAAAAAGGATAAGCTTAGATTTGGTTTACATACAAAGAAGAAACAAATGACTCTAGATATATATTTTGGCAAAGAGTAAAATTAAAAAAAAAAATAGAAGTAGTTTGTAAAAACTTTACTATAAACCTTATATTAAAATTTTTATGTATTTAGTGAATTATTAATTTATATTTTCATTAGGTCTCAAGGTTTCTTCATAAATTTATCTTTTGCATTAGCAAGATTATTAATTTAGTACATTGGCTCAAGTTAGATTGAAAAATATTTATTATCTAATCAAGATTTTAAATTTATCGAATATTCATTTTCAAGATTTAATATATGTCATAGAGTACAAGGACAAGTCTCTTATTTTGTACACCACATAGGCATAAATAAAAAGTTGGCCAATCGAAGGCATAACCTTTTTCCTTTTAACCTAGGCTACATGTAACATATGTTATGGGCAAGAAGGTCGTGAAGAATAGCCTCTGCATGATATTATTTATCTTAATAGTCTATTTCATCCTCTAATGAGAGGATTCATGGGCCAATCTTGAGCTGAGACATGTTGCAAAATGAACATCAACACCATTGGTGATTTACATTTAAATTGATTTTCTTTAATTTTTGAAAAGTCTATGAAACTAAGAAAATATGATATAATAATCAATTACCAATAATTGAACCTACTAGAGATGGAGATATAAATTCCATACTAAATTAATTAAAATTATTAATTTACAAAAATCTTTATTCCACCAAATTTAAGTTAAAATCGATCAATTGGAGTAAACCAATTGACAACTTTTACTAAATTAGTTATTCCATAGTATTACTTCAACAGCTACGACTCTATTTCTCTTTTCTTCTTTCCAACCATTTATACCATAGCAATTGATACCATAATGCAAAAAAGAAAAAAAAAAGAACAATATTTTATATAACTTTAAAAGGCTTAAAATATAAGCAACATTTAAATTAATTCAATTATCTTGATCCATTTAATTATAAAATTCAACATTATATACCATATCATAACTCCATCTTTTCTACCAATTTAAAATTGCTCGTCTTAAATTGATTACTCATTTAAATCATTGAAACCATAATTTAAAACTTATATGTCATTCTCAAATCATTATCATAAACTTCAACCATTTTTATAATTGAAATTTGATGTTGCCAAATGCCACATAGTGAATCGATTTCTTACTTTTTAATTTACCTTCTCATATTTTGTCCTTGTGACACTTCAATTAATGAAAACTTTTATAATCTTTCTGTATATGATTAATTAACAAATTAGCATGTAGTAATCATAGAGTATGTTACTTAGCTACATTAATCTTGAGGTCTTAAAATTGATGAGCAAGTTGAGTATGATACATGGTAACTCAAACCTCATCAATAAAATTGATAATGCACTCATATTTGATATTACAATTTTGGCATCATTTTATTATTTGACACAATAATGGAAATCCTTGAAACAGAGAGAGAGTTGTGCGGAATCCATGGCCACAAGACAATTTTTAGGTTGTCCTCAAATGATTTTTCTTATACAAAGTGATTGATTAGATTTTAATGACTTGCAAGAACAATGATCCAATGGTCCACGAGATAATTTATAGGTTTCTCCCTCTAAAGAATCATAGGGTGGATTCCACGAGCGGAGTATATTAGGAAAGCTTGGATGCTTTTCTATATTATCGTTTTAGTTTGACATCGATACCCTTATAACATCAATCTAAAATTGTATGAATACATAACACGGATACCAAGAATATAACATGAGAAATGCACTTACTCCTAGGATTAACTTTAATCCTTTCCTATGCAGCGTCGGTAGTGGTGACAAAGCCCGCTGGGTCTACGCATGGTAAGGGACAATCTTAACTATAGTTTATATAGGATATAGGCCTTCGAGAATGTCCAATGGATGTATTATTTATTTTGATATTGTATGTCACATAGTTTTATCCTAATATGGTTTCTTCCTAAGAAGTTATTTATGCTAAAAGTGCTACTCACTATGTAGGAGTTCAAGTTGATTCATTTATATAAATAAGTTTTATTTTAAACTTAAACTCAAATAAATGTGCCAAGTCCAGAATAATAAGTAGTTCGAACCCTTTTAAATACACTTGTTTTCTCTTTATTTGAAAATGAGTATTTAGATTCTGGATTATTTTTTCTTAACCCCCTCTCCACAACCATTTCTCCTTATATGTTAAAGAACAAAAAGGAATAAAAAAATTAATAGTAATTGTAACAACAGATTAATATGAAATGAAGGAATATGAGATTCCCTCTCTTTGATTTTATGTTATTTATCCAACACATAGTAATTTATGAGTAAACCATTACGCACAGGTTTAAAAAGATATATATATATATATATATATATATTAAGATTTAATGATTTAAACGTCCAAATTTTATAGGTAAGAAGACTTAATACACGTGATATAATCGTAGAGGAATATATTTGAAATTTACTATAGAATTTTAATTATAAAAAAAATGTTTTTTAAGATCATAGTGTTTAAAAGTTAAACTTATCCTCGGAAAGCACGTTTGCTGATAATTTTGGGATGTTCTCGATTACATTATATAGCAGCTTTGATAGCTGTGCCAGTTGTAATATTTACATCAAATTGAAACCATCATTATCGCATTGTCCTTAGACCATGGGCACACTTGCATTTTATGGTACAGAAAATTGATGACCTTAATCAGAAAAACCAGTGATGAATGATGGGAAAGGAAATAAATAATATTATTTTAAAAAATTATGAAAATATTACTAAAACGAAAATAATCCAAGATTAATGTAACTCATCTTTTGAAAATACGAAATAGTAAGTAGTCAATCTCGTCTCTTTAAAAGATGAATTTAGTATCATGAAAATCTCTTCTCTTCTTCGTAGGACATCCATACAAGTGAGATAAGGGGATTTTGATAAAATTAACAAGTTCTAAACCTCGAAAGGTTATCCAATTCCAATTGTGCAAAAAATATCAGATTTTAATAGACTATAGGCTATGAATTTTGAGCATTCAAGGTCTCCATATGAAAATCCTTTTTCTTTTTTGTAGAACATCCATATAAGCACGACAAAATGATTTTTATGGTGATTTGTATGTTCTTAACCTCAAAAAGTTATTGAATCTCATTCCACTAAATATGGTTGATTCCAATAATTGATAGGTTGTGGATTTTAAGCATGTGGGATGACCTTGTGAAAACCTCTTTTTCATCTTTGCAGATTTCCATACTGGCATAAGGGCGATAAAATGATTTTTGTGAAAATTTACGAGCTCTAAGCCTAGAAAAGTCAATCACTCCTAGGATTTTCAAGAGACAATTTTGAGTTGCTTAAATTTAGAATTACTTTTTTCCTAGTGATATTTTTATAATTTTTTGTAAAAATAATATTATTTATTTCATTTCCCATGAATGATGCTTTATTTTATTTATTTATTTGTTCCTTGAAGAATAAGATTTTTTTTCCTTCAAATCGTGAATAGAGAAGACATTATGTAATATACAAGTAAATTATATATAAAGAAGGGTAAAAGTGTCAATAGATATAAAATAAGAGGTTAACATAGTAAAAAATCTAAATATAATTGTGTTTTGATCACATGACAGACATATAATGAAAGATGAAAATTTTACATTGAACACTAGCTTCAACGCTACCGACGTAGTTGTTGTGGCTTTGGCAGCGTTAAGCCCGTGTTGAAAATGAAGAATTGCATTCAAAGTTGTCTACACCGCCAACGTATATAGTATGATGCCGTGTTGGGGTCTATACCGCCGGTGTACGTTGAATGAGAAAAATGACCCAAAACAAATGGTAAAGTGATACGCCACAGTGTTCACGTTTACACTGCCGGTGTTGGATGTAAGCCGTCGGCGTGTGTTTTAAAAACTACCAACGTTCGTGTTTTGAAGGAGATGAAAGGTTGCATGATTTCGTTATATTTCCTTCTTTGTTTCTTCTCTAAAACTTAACCCTAAACCTAGAAGTTCTTTCTTTGAAGAGATCGTAGCCACCAAGAGTATTCAAAAGTTTAGATCAGGTAATCAGATCACTATTTCCTATTTAGGATTTTGTAGATCTATTAGTTTTCTTAGGGTTTTGTATTTGTTTTGAAGGGGAAGTTGGATGAGACTTTAGTTCTTTTGGAGATCTGGATCTTGTTGTTTAAGAAGCAATTCGGATCAAGTTTAGGTAAGTATCTAACGTCTTTTATCTTTATGATTTCATAAAAGGAGTTTTTCTTGGTTTCTGGTGTATTTGGTTTGAATGGAGTTCTAGGGTTTGGTCAATCTATTGAGGAGATTGATTCTATTGGGAGATTTTTTTATTTCAATCAAGGAAAAAGGTGTGGATTTATATTTATTTTGAGATTAGGGTTTTAGATGATATATGAAATTAAGTTTATTCAACAATGTATGTTATTGAAATTGTTTTTGCTCATATTATCAGGGTTTGGGTGAATTAGGATTGTGATTTTAAAGGAGATTTGGTGATTTTGAATTCTATTCCTTGAAATTTAATAGAGGTACTGTAAATCTTCGTTTTCTTAGCAAATCTGAGTTCGATTTCAGAAAACTTAAAAAAAAAAACGAAAACCAAAACCCTAAAAGAATACCTCTTGACGAATCCGACCTGGAAACCCTATGTCCGGCAATGCCAAGAATGAAACCCCGGAAGAATAGAAACAAGCTAACTCCAAAGTAAAACCCTAAATCGGAAAGTCAACTGGAAACCCTAAGTCAACAAAACCTTAGGAAACCCAAGAAGTTTATATCCAGTAAACCCGTGTCCTCAAACCAAGAAGTCATAAAATAAGTGGGAAGTGTAGATTGGCTTGTATTAATATTTGAATGCTTAACAATAAATGAGTGGATTTTCAACCTATTTCAAGCCCGATCGAATACAAATCTTGAAAAGCGTGTCCTGAGGCTCGAGATATTAAATATATGATATTAGTACCGTTAGACTCGTAATTTCATAATATTTTAAATATATCATTTATATAATTTTTCAAGTTATAAAAGTTACAGTTATAACCTTTTATCATATTTTCATTACTACCGTAATTTAATTGTCTAATCAACTTTTTGCTTTCTTTCACAGTATTCATCAAGTACAACCACCCATACCCTATTCTTATATCCTTACAACCTATTCTTACAATTTTACATCACTTCCTTATAAATTTACCTTTCCAATATATTTTAGTACTTAAAGTTACTTAATATAATTGAATTTTATTACATAAAACAAAATCAAAACTCTCTCTCTCCTCCTATACAAGAACTGGCACCCCCTTGCTCCCTCTCTCTCCAATTTGTTTGATTTTTTTTTAAATAAATTATTCATTCAAAACCTTAATTTATTTTCCTATATAATATCTTTTTCACCTTTCACTTTTTCACTTTTCTTCATTTCTCACAAAACAACATTTGGAAGTCTCTTTTTCTCTCCCTCTCTACTCCCCTTTACCGTGACCCCCTCGCACAAGCACACACACACACACATTTGTTTTCTTCAAATTTCTTTCACTAAAACACTAAATAGGTAATGGATCTTAACCCTACCATTATAAAAACATGTAATAGTAAGGTCATATATGTGTGGTTCCACCAAAAATCCGTATGAACATTATGCTAGGGATGTGAAAACACAAAAACATGATATCCTTACCATCATAATGTGTAGATCTTGTTATTAAAGTTGATATACTAATATATTATTGTTATATATTGTTCTTACAGAAATTTTGTGCATATATTTTCATTATTATTCTCACCTACATATTGTTCATGATGCATTTACATTCATAGCATGAATTGTATAGTAGATTTACTTGTTTAGAGTAGTTAAAATAACATAGCTACTTATTTTACATGCATGAAAGACTTGCTACTTGAAAGTCTTAAAGAAGATCAAAACTCAAGATCGATTTTGTTTCTATCAAAAAGTAATTTTTAAAATTCAGATCTTAAAAAAGAACCGTTTAGGAAACATATTTTCCAACTTCAAAATGAAGGTTTTACATGTAAAATGAAAGGCTTAGGTGGTAGGTATCATAAAGAAGTGATTTTTATAAAATAAGCTTAGTTTTGTTAAGAGAAATTTTCAAAACAAGAAGAAGGTTATAAAAGTTAAGTTAGATCTATGTTATAACACCAACAAAAATGTTGAAATTCGTTGCTAGGGTGAAATGCCAAGAAAACACCTATTTTCCAACCTTAAAATAAGAGTTTTATTAAAGAAATGAAAGCCTTAGGGAGTAGGTTTGTTTAGGACTTAATTTTAGAAAGATTAAATGAGTTTTTCACAAGAAACAATCTCAAAAACAATTTCCCAAAATTCGGATATAAAAATGATCCCCATTTAAACACCTAATTCCAAATGTCAAAATGAGTATTTTAATGAAAAAATCAAAGTCTTAGGGAATAGATATAATAAAGACTTGATTTTTATAAGAGTAAATGTGTTTTATCAAAGTAGAAACTTAAAACAAAGGAAAAGTTTCCCAACTAAGATCATACAATATTTTCTTTTCCAAAAATTGTGCAAAATTTCTCACTAGGCAAAACTCACCTTAAAACATCTATTTTCCAACCTTTAAATGAAGAAATTTATTGAGATAATGAAGGTATTTGGTATATAGGTCATCAAGGCCTTATCATAGTAAGAATATGCATGATGTTCAAAGGAATAAAGCTAGTTTTTTCAAACAAGTGTTCATGACATTATTTCAAGGTGAAAATTTTCACAAAATTTTTTTAATAAAAAATCATTAAGGATTTACATGTAGATAGGTCATATCATGACACTCATGATCATAACTTGTGGATATTGCATGTACATATAATTTACTTGATAGAAATAATGCAAATTTCACAAAACAATTTCGGAAATGCAAATTCTAGTTACTGATCAGAACTGGTCTGCACATTCCGAGACCTAAACATTTTCAAAACTTATTAATAACATAATACAAAGATAGATCTTTCGAAGTAGATAGAAATCGATAGCTTATTTGCAAAATTTCGAGTTAAAATGACTAAGTTATGATCGTTTTAAGTTGGAATTTCTAATTATTACGGAAATTACGAACTCAGAGAGTTTCATTTGAAAAGTTGGAATTAGTTATGGTATGAAATACTCATAGGGTATTTCTTTCGTTTAGGTGATTTTGGAATCGAGGGAAATACGTGTTTCTTGATCACTACCATTAAAGACCGAAAATCATGGCCGAGTGAGTTCACTATCTTTAAATTATATGCTTATGAATGTGCTTGTAATGATAGTGGCATTAGCTTTAAGGCAAGATAAAATTGGAATGTGCATGTGAATTTAATTTGATTGAATCAATGATAAGAATATTGGAATCGAATTGTTGTAAATATTGTATGATTTAGTATAGAATTGAAATGTCTGCAATATCTATGATCACCTGTAAATCGTTTATTAATATGCCATGATCTTATAACCAAATTGACATGCATACCATATGTTGAGTCATATTGCATATGTTATTATACCTTTGTGAGAAGAAGGCATAATAGCTTAGCAATGAGGAGCCTGTAAACTCGAATGTTGGCGTAATGGCCAAAATTGAAATGGTAGTATTGTAGGCACTTGTATCAACTACAAATTGTGTGTGGGTGGGCACCTGTATCAACCACAATATAAATAAGAAAAATTAAAATCTATGGTCGTATGGGCCTGAAACACCTAACCTCGAATGGAGAGTGTAAATCCATTCAACATAAGACTCCCGGAAAGTCTTATGTATTACTTGCTCACGTGCTTATGCATTTCATATGGCTGTTAATATACCTTGCATGATATATATTGTTTGCTAAGTATTTAATTTTGGGAAGTGCAACTCACTAAGCTAGCGTAGCTTATACCCCTACAGTTTCTTTCTAATGCAATTTCCATACATATGGCTGCGTCTCCAGACCTAGCTAAATCAGGTAATACGAAACTAGAAGTTATCTCCTTAGAAGTTTATGATTAGTTTTGTATGGTCTTTAGTGGTGAACCTTAAAACGATCGGACTTTACCTAAAGGATAATACCTAGATTCTTGCGTAGCAGGGGAATGCCCCTTGATGCTTTGTAACTGATCCTGAAATATCTGTGGTTTATGTTTTATGCTTATCCTATCAAATTGAACTATCTATTCCCAATTGTTTATGTATTCTCTTGTCGTAAGGGAATGCCTTGCATACTAATACAAGACTTCCGAATGACTATGGTAGTGATTCTTAAGTCTCGTTTAGTATGCGGTAGACTGTTACATTTAGGGTATCCTTTGGGGTGTGACAGGTACAACTATTTTTTGTTTGTAATATGTGCTTGTAGGTTTTGATTTTTTTCAATAAATCTAATTATGCGGGACTTTCACTTATATTGTTTACTATTTTTACTTGGCTATTGTTAGTAAAAACCACACAGAGTGTGATACTAATGCTGGCACCTAATGATCCTTGTGTGGTGTTGTCCCTAGTGGAGTTGCACGTGGAGATGATTATGGTAGATTAAGAGTCATGCCACTTAATTGTGGTATGCAACGATGTGTGGGTAGTATCCAATATTACTATATATGTATAAAAATATTTCATATAAAGAGTTGTTTTCTTTGGGGTCATGAGTTATCTCGGGTTTAGGGTTATTTGCAATTGGTCCTAAACTATGCTGTCTGCTTCACTGATCAAAGATAACAACCCGTGTGTGCTGCATTAGTTTAAGATTGTATGTGAGATTTATATGTTGAATGTTCATGCGTTTTTGTTTGTGTGTTGGCGTACTGGGTGATTTCGCTCATTCTTTTACCTTTTTCAAGAACAAGTGAAGATCAAGTATACTATGACTTGTCAAGATTTGATGTTTATGTGGATTATGGAGAACGATAGTTGACCAGACTTCTCTGCTGATGTTTAGGATATCTGGCTTAGATTTAGAATAAAATGAAGACTTTATCATATATATATATATATATATATGTTTTTTATAAATTTAAGGCTGTTCAAGGAGTTTTCTCTTATAATTATCACTTTGATTATTGTTGATTATGTTTTATGCCAATAAAATATTTGAAAATTCAGTTTTGAAGATGTGTTATACAGATACCTTTTATGTAAGTATTGGAGATTATTATTAGTGTTTATTTGTGGTATAGTGATTCATCGCCTTAGCATATTCTTATAAAGAGAATGACACGTGGCGGGTTGTAATGCCTTCAAGTTAGATCGTTACACATTACATTAACTAAGGAAAATGGATTTAATCGATAGTCTATCCACACATTGATAAGAGGACTAGGCCTTATAGCATAGAGTCCATATTTAGCTTCTAGTTGAATTACATGAAGCTATAAAAAATTTAGAGATTCTCTCTCCTTTCCACTCTTAAGTAAGGTAATATTATGAGTGAAACATGTCATGCGTACCCAGATGATTTAGTTCTAGTATCTAGCACTTTGACATGCAGCATGCCAAGAAGCAACACACACAGGTCGGGACAGGCCAACTTATGGGTAAAATTGATCAAGAAATTCTAGCCTGTTTGTTAAATGGGTCAAAATATTTTAGCTTTAACCTAACCCATTATGGTCTACAAGTTAAACAGGTTAACCTATTATTCAATTCATTTTATTTATTTATACATTTTTTTGGTTGAATGATCTCAAAGGGAAGCCAATTTAGCCCACTTGTAAATGATTTTTTTTTTAATTTGACCCACAAAAAATACTAATAATAGTAAGAGTAATGTAAAATTAATCAAATAAAAATATAATTAAACAACTTTATAAAAGCCAACATAAGATGAGACAAGCAAATGTTACATGACAAGAGATTTGACTTCATGAAGGAAAATAATTGCAACAAAGGAAACTTTCACTTCAACCTACTACAATGAGTCAAACCATTAATTTTATATGATTTTTGGTCAGTGAGATTATGCAGAATTCATAACAATGATAATTAATAACTATGCAATGATTAATAATATCTAGATAACTAATATTATAATATAGATCAATTTGGTATAACATGTCATAATAATCTCTAATATTTTTTTTCATTTAAAATTTTGGTAAGTTCTTAAACTTTTACATTTTATTTTCTTACAAAAGAGTCAAACAAGCCCAACCTATCGCAAGTTAACCACATGTTAAAAGGGTCAAGTATAATTAGTCTATTCTAAATGAGCTAAAAAAAGGCAACCCTACCCCATTTGCAAAGCAAGTTGAATGGGTTAGCCCATAAACCATAGCTCATAATCCAGCTCTTTATTCCAATGGGACAACTGTATTCTTATATAGATAACTAGGGCGAGAAGTGAATAGAATCAAACACCATATAGATTTAAAATTTAAAAGTTTGAACTTGATCTTAGTAAGAATTTTGAAGGAGTTTAGTTTAGAGTGACAGAAGGTGAGCTCAAATTTAACTTCATAAAAGTAGTCTAAAATGAATTTATTTAAAATATGTTTTTCATCTAATTAAAATAGATTGGTAACTCATTATTACAATTAACTATTTCGAATTTATTAATGTTAATTTGACCCTTGATCTTAATTACATGAACTTAATTGGTTTTCATAATTACCTACCTATTACCAATTTTAACAATTAACCACTTAAATGTAGGTAGTTTAGATATTACAAGTGACCCTAAAAATTCTTAAGTAGTAAATTGAACCTTTTAAACTTTATTTGGTATAGATGGTTATTCTTTTACTAGGCCTTCAACCCTGAATGCTGCTTAGTAAGACTCTTCCTTTGAAGGAAAATTGGTTTCAAGTCTCCCATCTAAGAATAAGTTTGTGGTCTACCTTTAGCACGTAGCAGTTATGTCTAGACTTGGTAGAGATAAGGAAGCACATGTGTCTCTAAGAGAAGTCAACTCATATAATTCCTCCGTTCCTTCAAGAAAGGGACTTTCCCACAAAACCCTCCACAATAATCTTTAGACACCCCACATTCCCGACTTCCATCGTAAGGTGTCTATAAAACCCTTTTAGTTTGAATACTAAGATGGTTCAATACTCTAATACCTTTTTCTTAAATAGTTGGTATTTTATTTCTTACTATTTAAACCCCTATATTAACTTGAGTATCTAAAATGCTTGTCATAGGCCACCTTCAATGCTACTTAGCTCATTACTAGTATAGGTTAACTTACACCCACAATGAAGGAGAGTCCATTGTATCCAACACACAAGTTTGTGGATGAAAATTATACATCAATAAGTAGTTACCTACAAAAAGGAGCAAAATTCAAGTATTAACTATGATATTAACCTAAAATAGTTTAATTATCAAAACATGACTCAATCTAACTTATGTTTAAGTGCAATTTTAGCATGACTAAGCCATAGGTTAGTCAAATTAATAAATAAAAACATTTATTTTTGTTGAATAATAAAATCCACAGAAAAGTTAAGTGCTAAAAAAATATCAAGTCTATTTTTTTTATGATTATTATGTCTTTATCTCATCAAACATATCGTCGAACTAATTCTTATGAAGTTCGAACTTGACTTATCATTTTATACATGTAGCTTAAGGTTGAACTAAAATTAATATTATTAAATAGAATTTGAGTAAATATAGATCCAAACTCATTAGAGTAATTTGAAATTTCATTTATTCATACACCTATAATATATATAATATGATAGAAATTATATAGAGGAAAAGGAATAGGAACAATAAAAAGAAAAGATATAAGCAAAAAACTGGTTTTCTCTTTGTTTGTTCATTAAATAATGCAAAGTGAAGGAAAAAGTAGTGGAAAGAGGACTAAATAATTTTACCGTCATCTAATTATAAAATCTTTTCAAATGATGAAAATTTTTAAATCACTTATATCTATATTTGTCATAACTATGTCATTATATACAATTACATCATATTACACCAAAACTCCATCAAAATCCTTTATTTATTAAGTGAGTCATTTAAACTATTTATATATACTTGAGAAAAAAAATATTTATATATCCATTAAAATTTAATAAAATGTTTTATACTTTAAGCAAGTGAATCAAATACTTCATATAAATGCTATAGTATCAAGTAAATCATCTATAATGACCTTAATAGGAGGCATGAAAGGATTGCCTTAAATTTATTAAATAATATGTGCACTTGTTATAAATAACCATCTTATGAGCTAAAGGTTACAACACTTACCAAATTACCTATTTTGCGTATTTAATTACTGAAATTATAAAATGATTTGGAACTATCTAAATGTTTCTATGGAACCAATACTCCACAGTTCAACAGAATCATAGAGAATTTATATTCCCTACCAAATGGTAAAATTTGGAGCCATTCTATGATAGAAAGAGTTCCGAAATAAATATTAAATTCATCCAGTACATGTTTTAAGTCAATCGTACGCATAATTTATCCTTTTGTCTATATTAGATAGGTCAACATGGAACACTCTCACTTGATCCCATCTCATTCTCAACATGTAATAATCCTGCAAAAGAACTATAGGTATGCAAGCAAACCACAACTAAGTTCATTATCTCTCACAACCACACATAGTAAGCAAACATGTGCAATGCTATGTTTAAACGTATCAATTGCAATCAGCATAACTAGTTGTCTAGAATCTATGCATAGTACAAATTTATATACTCAAATATGAGGGTTTTGAAAATAGCTTTCTGTCTCTAGTTTCTAATGAACTAAGGTATGAGGTTTTCATAGAGAAAAGAGTAACCTTTTATAGGTCCATAAATACATTTGTACACTTACAAGTGTGTTTCTTTATTCCATACAAGAGTTCCTATTTAATGACAACCTATAGCTATAATTCTTGTGTTAATCATATTGATATAATTGAAGTATCAGGGCGTATATACACTTACCATATTTTCCTTCTTTGCTGTGAGTTTTTGATGAATCTAAGTACCAATATAACTTGAATTTTAACTTTTTAGGCTTGACGTCAAAAGGCAAATAGTATCACTACAGTGATGATCATATGGAATTAGGCATAAGCATTATATTCCTTCCATAAATTATCAACTCGCTAGTACGGTAATTTGTTAGGCTTATTATTATAAGCCAATTAAGTCCAAGTCTTATTACTCGAAAGAAGGAAAACTCACCCCTACCACCTTATTGAAAATCAATACTGTATCAGTGTTTTAAAAGGAGTCTATATTCAATGTACACTAAAAACACTCTTAGATAAAAACTATCTATATTACAACACAGGGTAAACACCCTTCACTAATCTGTTCATTGCATTCAAAAGAAACCCTAGATCTAGACTATTGTTTAAACTCTCCACAAGGAAAAACTCTCTTGCAAGTGGATGAGCAAAAGATCAAACTTCACAACTCTTTGGGTAATGTAATCTCCCTTTGCATGTTTGATTCTTGAACTTAATACTCTATAAATCAGTGAAATCAATTAAGGTTTATTCAAGGAAAATATTTTTGTTTTAAGTTTGTAAACCTAAGAACTAAGCTTGCTAATTTTGTGTTTTTTTTTTTTTTTTTTGTGAGGTAAAGACGAAGATTGACTTACTAGCTTCAAGCTACTCGGGGCTCTAGAAACTCAAGAATGAGTTCAAGTCTAATGAACCAAGGTGACTCCTTTCATTCTTCCACCACCTATTTATAATATCTATTTGTTAGATATGTGATATTGTAACTAAGTTTGTTTTTTTGAATCTGTGTATGAGCTATTTAACAACTATGAGCTGTTGTAAAATTGATTAAATTCGAGTTCCTACTAAACATACTATTCCAGACATAGTTGTTAAAATCACGATTTCACCTATACGATTCTATGAGTTTATGATTTTAGGAGGTCCTTCTGGGTTGACTGATGGATAGAATCTTTTCAGTAGAATCTTACGATTTCAACTGAGTGTATATGCAAACTTGGTAGAATCTTATGATTTAAATCGAATTTACCAATTGTACCTATTCAAGTTAAATAAGAAAAAATATAAAAATACAACCGTATGTTTACAAGCTCATAAATTATTAGGAATTAGAACGATGTATATTTCTTGTTGCCGATTTATTTAGTTTCTACATACTCTACCTTTTTCCCTCCTTCTACTGAAAACCTCTGTTCTACATTTATATAATTCACTCAAGTTAAGTTATAGTTGTAAAGTTTACAAGAAAAATTATTTATTTCATTTATATAATTAATCATTTAATAAGTTGAAAAATTTAATTCTCCTTTAATTTATCGCTTATTTCAAAAAAACACAATAGAAAACAAATTAATTTTGACTCTACTCACTTTTTTTTTATATATGTTATATCTTAAATCAAGAGTAATTATGAAAAGAAATCTTAATTTCTTTCTTTTAATCTTTTATGTGTTTTACGTTTTCTACATCTTCTATAAACATTTCTATAATTTTTCAAAGCTCTTTTGCAAAGGTTATAAAAACTTACATTTCTACTTTTCAATTTTATGTTCTGATTCTACTGACCCCCTGACAATTCTACACAGAATCACGAGCTTGATAACCTTACTTCCAGATGTCTGGGCTTGTATTTTATTTGTGCACTCTTATCAATTTCCTTCCCCTTTAAAACATCGACCTTATCCCTAGGGTTAAAAGTCAGATAATCAGTTTGAAACTCCTCTAGATCAATCCAACCAACATCTTCTGGCATGAAAGATTCTGACTGAACTAAACTTTGTGGAATGATCTTTCCTCTCCTCCAAATAGAATGTCAAGACAAAATATCTAAAGGTTTAACAATAGGGTAACTATCCAAAGCTTCAATGGGAAACTAAATTGTCTCATCTTGTTTGCCTTGTGATTTCCTCAGTAAAAAAACATTAAAAACAGGATGAATTTGTGACTCGTCAGGAAGCTTCAATTTATAGGCTACTAAGCCTAATTTATCCAATATTTGGAAAGGTCCATAATATCTTCTAGCCAATTTCTAAGAAGGCCTACTCACAACTGATGATTGCCTATAAGGGTGCAGCTTAACATACACATAGTCAACAATGTGAAAATCCTTATTTAGCCGATTACTGTCAGTTGTAGACTTTAAAACCTATTGAGCTTTAAGTAAATTGGTCCTCAAAATTTTTAGAATCTCATCTTTAGATGTTAACTCAGCATCTATAGCTTCAACAGAACTCAATCCTTGAACATAATATGGATATGAGGTGGTTTTCATCCATAGAAAGCCTGAAATGGAGTTAAACTGTACTACTATGAAAGCCTATATTAAATGAAAATTTAGCTCATGGTAAAAATTTTGGCCAATCCTTAGGACATCCATAACAAAAGAGCACGAGTAATGCTCTAAACACCTGTTAACAACCTCTGATTAGCCATTAGTCTATGGATGATAAACAGAACTTATCCATAGCTTAGTTCCACTGATTTTAAACAACTCATTCCAAAACTTGCTGACAAAGACACGACCTCTATCACAAACAATAGAGCATAGAATGCCATGAAGCTTCACCAAAATGTTTACAAACAGTTTCGGCAATTGAGACAACTGCGGAATTAGCACCTAAAAGGCTAAAATGGCAATATTTAGTTAAACAGCTAACAATAACCAGAGTAACTGAAAACCCATGAGAAATTGGTAAACCAGTAATGAAATCTATGGAAATATCTTCAAATACCTTATGTGGAATCAATAATGGTTGTAGTAAACCCTGTGGAGCTAAAGTCAAATACTTCACTTGCTGACATACATAACATTTTTTAATAAAATCTATGACATTCCTTTCCAAAAATAAAAAATGAAAGGGATGGTCACTTGTATGTCTTGAACACGCCCAAATGACCACCAATTAGGGTACAGTGAAATTCCATTAACAAAATTGGAATAACAGTGGAATTGGCCAATAAGAATATTTGAGAGCCTAACCACAAGAAGTCATCCTTGTAAACCAATGGCCAAGGAATAGAATCACCTCTATGCACTTAGTCTACCAAAGTTAACCATTGAGCATCTTTAGAAAGTGCTTGTTTCAAAATAGTCAAAAAAATCAAAAGAAGGAATGATTAGTGCTAAAAACAATGACTCCCAACATTTCTCGAACCAGTTTTTTAATTTTGATATTCTAAGAGTATGGATACCAATATGGTCTAACATTAACAACTTGCCCTCTGACTTTAAGTGTATATGATGTTGTACATCTCGAAGTGGTGGCAATGATGATGGAACACAAACACATCATTGAATCTACCCAATAATGCTTCTAAAGTATCGTTATCGTTGGTACAAGATGGTGAGACATCTACTTAAGCCACAATATTAAAATAATAAGCCACTGTATCCGACTTCATGATGCTCCAAAGCTACTTAGATGAAATTTCTTTGCAAGCTATATTGGTTAATCCAGTTAAATAGAGATCCCTATTGTTCCAATTAAATTTCATCGTCGATTTGCTATAATCCAAAGTAACAGGTCCTAAAGTGGTCAACCATTGAATACCTAACACTAATTCCACTCTTTGAATTGGTAATTTATAGAATTCAACCAAAAAATATGACTCCTTGAAAAAGTAAAGCCAAATTTCTACATAAACCAGTACAAACCAACTTATCCCCATTACCAACTAGTACTGAAAATTGAGGTACCACTTCAATAGGGATTTTAAGTTTATGAGCTACGCTCTCTTGAATAAAGTTGTGAGTACTAGCAGAATCAATCAGAACATTTAATGTGACTCCCTTTACTTGTCATTGAATGCGTAAAGTTTTTGGCTCGATTGCTTTAGATAGAGTATGATAATTGATCTCAGCCTCCTTCACTAGATTACCTTCACCATAAGAATCATTTGAGATACCCTTATGTTCAGGACAATCAGGAAACTAATTGTCATCATCCTCAAGATGAATCAAGAGTAAAAATTTAGATTTACAAACATGGCCTTTATGATATTTATCATCACAATTATAACATAATCCCTTCTCATGACTAATAGTTAATTCAACATGAGTCATCTTCTTAACAGGAAAAGGCTTCTTAGCAAATTTATTAGTGGATAATCTAAATGGTTAAGTAACCATAGTGGGACTAAGTAAATGTACATTAGAACTATTAGTAGGGAATGTACCCACTGATTTACTAGAGGATGCAAAAGAAGCACTTTTAATATTCATATTCATGAGGTAACTCAGCTTGTGTTCTTGCATTTTGGCTAAGCTAATTACTTCTAATAAAGAAGAAGGTTTAAAAGATAATACCTCTTGTTGCAACACAGGTGTTAAGCCTAATATGAAATAGCTTATTAAAAAGCTCTCTTATGAACCTAAAACCTGATTGCAAAGCTCCTCAAATTGTAATAGATAGTTAGCCAACCTACCTTCTTGAGTTAACTTGGAAAGTTGACCCTAAAAATCTTCAAATATAGATAGGCCAAATCGTATTTCCACTGTGAAAATAAAAGAAGACTAGGTAGAAATCAAGTCATTTCTGGTCATCCAATGGAACCAATCCAAAGCTTCACCTTCCACGACAAAAGAAGCCAATCGTACTCTATACATAACTGGCACTTGATGAAATTCAAAAAACTAAGTAGTCTTAAAAATCCAACTTCTTGGATTTTCACTTGAATAATGTAGCAATTCCAACTTGATGCCCTTCATGTAAGATAATGAATCCCTATTGTGTTCATGAAAAGATGATGAAGGCAAATTATTTCCATTTACATCATTTCCACCTTGATTCTTACACTATTCTTTTTCCATTTGTTGTTATACGTATTGCACCACAAAATGCAAATTATCATCCACACTATTAATCCGTTCATCTATCATTGCTAATCTTGATTGCATTGTATTGATTTTATCTCATAAATCCTCAATTTGTTTAGTATGCAATGATACTTCCTCCAAAGAACTCCCCGAATGCCATCCACCATTGAAATGGAAATCAAAACTCAACAGGACGTAGACTAAAAAAACTCTCAAACAAAAACTAGATGTATTACAACACAGGGTAAACACCCATCAGTAATCTATTCATTACCTTCAAAAGAAACCTTAGATTTGGACTGTCGTTTGAACTATCCACAAGGAAAAACTCTCTTGCAAGTGGATGAGAAAAAGATCAGACTTAACAGCTCTTCGGGTAATGTAATCTTCATTTGCATGTTAGATTCTTGAACTTAATACTTTGCAAATCAGTGAAATCAATTAGGGTTGTTGAAGGAAAATATTTGTGTTTAAAGTTTGTAGACTTGAGAACTAAGCTTTTGTTTTTTGTTTTGTTTTTATGAGGTATAGACGGATAATTAATTACTGGCTTCGAGCTACTTGTGGCTCTAGAAACTCAAGAATGAGTTCAAGTCTAATAAATTAAGGTAACTCCTTTCATGCTTCTTCCATCTATTTATAATATATATCTGTTAAATCTGTAATATCATAACTGAGTTCGTTTTTCTGAATCAATGTATGAGCTGTTTAATGGCTATGAACTATTGTAAAACTGATTAAATTCGAGTTCCTACTGAACATACTGATCCAGATGTTTAGGCTTGTATTTTATTCTTGTACGCTTATCATAATTATTTTAGCTTGTTAGATAATGATGATGGATTGGAGGATAACAAGTAACTTGGTGGTAGCTTGAGTGCAAAGAGATCACTCCCTTTTATGCAGTCAACTGAGCCATATACCATGTCAAAATAGGGGTTTCTCAAGATTTTATGAGTTATCATTATGTTGTTATTACAACTTTTAAGTTAGTATATTACCTCAATTTGAGCTTAAGCAAAACCGAAATATGTGTATTAAATGGTGATGTTGATCTCCTAAATACAGTATAGAAAATTAAGGGAGATGGGAAGGGTTGATGATGGCGTTACTTGTAGGGGTTGTTGACATGTTGTGTTCTGTTTGGTGGTGTAAGGCAATGGTGTTAACTAATGTTCATGAGCTTGTGTTCAGCGACCTCGAATAATGGTATCACAAAAGAGTTGTTTACTCACCGGTATTGCTAATGTGTTCTACTACGATTGGTGTGGAAGTCTTCTTAGGTTGTCTTTAGTTCAGTGTTGTACGATTTGAATTGAAGAGGATATGAGTAATGGGCTGAAAGTTGCTGTGCAGAGGTTGTTTTGGCTGTTGTCACAAGTTAGCGTGTATGAGTGGCTATTGTCCAGTGTCTATGGGGCGAGTTGTGTACTTGGTTTTGCAGAGTTGGTTCCGAAGACAAGAGAGAGTAAAAGACAGAGGATGATCTTTCATCTTAGTAGGTCATTAAGTTCTTTTTTTTTTTTTTTTTTTTTTGCTTATTGACTTCCTCTAGATTTTTATTATTAAAGAACCTAAATTTCTGGGAAAAGGACAATAATAATAATTTTTTAATAAAAAATTTCAAAAAAAATTTCTATAAAATATAATACCAAGAATAAGAATATTAAATTTTTATTTTTAAGATATAAATTGAATTGTAATAAACTGCCTCTTGAGATGAGTTTATTTATTAACTCATCTCCGAGATAATTTAAAATAATTTTAATCAATTTGTCTGTTGAAAAGACAAATTTAATACAATCAACATGGAGTTTACATGATGATGTAACATTACAAGTGATATAAATAATTTTTCTAAAGTGTAAAGGAATTCATTGAATTTTAGTATAAACTTAGTGAACATAAATTCAATTAAATATAGTGGAATTGACTGAATTTTAGTATAAATATACAAGTTTTCTAATGTACTTTACTCTTTATATGAATCCTTTATGCTGTATTTAGCTTTAATAAAAAAGGGTTACGGGATAAGAGAATTGTGTGGAATCCAGGGCCACATGACAATTCTTAGGTTGTCCTCAAATGATTTTTCTTCTACAAAGTCATTGATTAGATTCTAATTACTTGTAGGAACAATGATCCAATGGCCCTTTGCTATGACAAGGAAGGATTCTGATTGAGTCCATGAGATAATTTATATGTTTCTCCCCCTAAAGAACCATGGAGTGGATTCCACGAGAAAAGTATGTTAGGAAAGTTTTGGATGCTTTTTTATATTATTGTTTTAGTTTGATTTTGACACCATTACTCCTAGGATTAGCTTTAATCCTTTCCCATACAGCGTAGGTAGTGGCGACAAAGGCCACTGGATCTAGGCATGGTAAGGGACAATCTTAATTATAGTTTGTATAAGAGATAGGCCTTCTAGAATGTACGATGGACATCATAATTTAAATTTTTCATAATAAGGTATTGTTTGCTTTGATATCGCATATCATATAGTTTTATTTTAGTATGGTTTCTTTCTAGGAGATTATTTATGCTAAAAGCAATATTCACTAAGTAGGAGCTTGAGTTCAATTTATTTATATAAATGAATTTTATTTTAAGTTTAAGTTTAAGTTCAAACTAAAACAAATGAGCCAAATGAAGTAAAGGGTAATATGTAGCTTGGGTCCTTTCATATATACTTGTTTTCTCCGTATTTGAAAATGAGTATTTAGATTCTGGATTATTTTTTCTTAACCTCCTCTCAACCACCATTTCTCCTTACATGTCAAAGAACAAAAAGGAATAAAAAAAATTAACAGTAATTGTAACAACAGATTAATATAAATGAAGGAATATGGGGATTCCCTCTCTTTGATTTTATGTGATTTATCCAACACATAGTAATTTATAAGTAAACCATTACGTAGGGGTTTAAAAAGATATATATATATATATATGTATGTATGTATGTATGTATGTATGTATGTATGTATGTTTGTATGTATATTAAGTTAATGCTTTAAACGTCCAAATTTAGGTAAGAAAACTTAATACACGTAATATAATCGTAGAGGAATACATTTGACATTTACTATAGAATTTTACTTATAAAAAAAAAAAAAAGTTTTTTAGGATCATAGTGTTTAAAAGTTAAAGTATCCTTTCCACCGAAAAAAAAAGGTTAATTTTATCCTCGGAAAGCATGCTTGCTCATAATTTTGGGATGCACTCGATTACGTTATATAGCAGCTTTAATAGCTGTGCCAGTTGTAATATTTACATCCAATTGAAACCATATTATCGCATTGTCCTTAGACCATTGGCACACCTGCATTTTATAGTACAGAAAATTGATGACGTTAATCAGAATAACCAGTGATGAATGATGCGAAAATAAAATAAATAATATTATTCTTAAAAACCAAAAAATGATATTGAAACGAAAATAATTTGAAGTTTACGTAACTTATATTTATCTCTTGAAGATACGAAATAATAAGTGATCAATCTCGTTTACTTAAAAAATGGTTTAGTATCGTAAAAATCCTTTCACTTCTTTGCAGGACATCTATATAAGTGCTATAAAGGGATTTTGGTAGAAATTTGTGAGTTATAGATCTCGAAAAGTTAACCAATCCCAATTTCGCTAAAAATATCTTATTTCAATAGACTATAAGCCATGAGTTTGAGCTTCCAAGATCTTCTTATGAAAATCCATTTTTTCTTTGTAGAACATCCATACAAGTGCGACAAAGAGATTTTTGTGGCAATTTGTATGTTCTTAACCTCAAAAAGTTAATGGATCTCATCCCACTAAATATGGTTAATTTCAATAGACTATAGATCGTGGATTTTAAGCATCTTAGGTCGTCTTATGCAAACTTCCTTTTCATCTTTGCAGAATTTCCACATCGGTATAAGTGCGATAGGATAATTTTTGTGGAAAATGACTAGTTCTGAATCTCGAAAAGTCAATCAATCCTAGTCTCTTTAGGAGACAGTTTTAAGCAACCAAAATTTAGAATAATTTTAATTCTAGTGATATTTTGTAATTTTTTTGCGAAAATAATATCATTTATTTCCTTTTCCCATGGATGATACTTATTTATTTGTTCCTTGTGGAATAGAATTTTTCTTTTTTATCATGAGTAGAGAAATATTACATTAACTTAGGCAAATGGACTAAGGCCTATTTGGATAGTCAGTTTGGTTTCGTTTTCAAACTGAACCGATACCAAATCAAAGCAGATATGATATCGCTAAAAACTAACAGTTTTACTCATAAACTAGCCAAATCGAACCAATACTAAACCGATACCTATAAGTTACCAATACAAATTCTATATAGACAAAAATCCGATAATCCAAACAAGCCGTCAGTAGTCTATCCACACATTATTGACAGTACTAGGCTTTACAACATAGAGTCCATATTTAGCTTTCAGCTGAATTACATGAAGCTATCAAAAGTTTAGAGATTCTCTCTCCTTTCCACTCTCATGTATGGTAATATTATGACTAAAACTAGTCGCTTATAGATGATGTTTAATCCTAGCATCTAGCACTTTGGCATGCAGCATGCCAAGAAACAACACACACAGGCCGGGATAGGCCAACCTATGGGTAAAACAAATTAAGAAATTCTAACCTACTTGTTAAATGGGTGAAAATTTATTAGCTCTAACTAGCCCATTATGGTCACTAGTTAAACAAGTTAAACTACTAATCCAATTCATTTTATTTATTTGTACAATTTTTGGGTTGAATGGTCTAAAAGAGAAGCCAATTTAACCCACTTGTAAAAAAAATATTTTTTAAAAAAATTAACCTACAAAATATACAAATAATAGTAAGAGTAATATAAAATTAACCAAATAAAAATATAATAAAACAACTTTACAAGCGCCATAAAATGAGATAAGCAAATGTTACATGAAGAGATTTGACTTCCTGAAGCAAAATCATTACAACAAACAAAACTCTCACTTCAACCTACTACAATGACTTAAACCAGTAACTTATATATGATTTTTGTCTAGTAAAATTATGTAGAAGTCATAACAATGATAATTAATAACTATGTAATATTAGATCAATTTAGTATAATATGTCATAAATAATCTCTAATATATTATTATTTTTTTCATTTAAAATTCTAGCAAGTTCTTAAACTTTTACCCTTTATTTTCTTACAAATGAGTCAAATAAACTTAGCCCATTGCAAGCTAGCCGCAGGTGAAAAGGGTTGGGTATAATTGGTCTATTTCTAAACAAGCTCAAAAAAGGCCAACCCTAACCTATTTTAAAAGAATTTAAATGGTTCGGCTCGTACACTATTGGAAAAAAAAATTACTAAGCTTGATTACACGCACATAGCAGAAGCTATAAGGCAAGTTTTTAAACCAATTTTAAGCTCACTTAACCAACCATTTTCTCTTTAATCTTTTTACACACAATTACAATAGTAATAATAAAGAGATAGGGAATGAAAGATTACACAAGATTTAACGTGGAGTTTGGCCCACCCCAAGTTTCCACGATCTACAATTGCCTCACTCAAGGAGGATTTCACATATTTCATTCATCATAGACAATGTCTCACAAAGAGAACTTCACAATAATGCCTCACAAACAGAGGACTTTGCATTGCTTTAACAAAAGGACTTCACAATAATGCCTTACAATAGAGGACTTCACTAATTGCCTACACACACATAGGAATTCACACAAGTGCCTCAAGACATGAGGACTTCACTACTAACGTTCAAATAAAACATAAAAATAATGCCTTACAATATAATTTCACTAATCTCACTAATGGCACTATTCATTTAATAGAAATAAACATAAATAGAGAGTATTTTTTGTATAATATCTACAAGTTAAGCTCTACTCTCATTTGAATCGCGTCATTCGTAAAAAAATCCCAAGGTAGTCTATATATGGGAGCTTTAAAAACATAGCCGTTTACCCTCAAAAGAATCTCCAATGATTGAATTTAAAAGTCTACAATAGCTATTTTTTAAACTGTTGCGTCCTAAACTTGTTGCACCTCAATTTGACCAATGACCAAGGCTATGCTTATCAAGCCTTTCATTCAAGCTTGTCGCACTCTAGAGTTAAATTTGTCAAGCCCTCGACCTGACTCTGACCAAATCCGTGCATCTTCTTTTGTTCCACTCATCACGCCTTGGTTTTACCCTTATCATGCCTTAGATCAAACTTGTCGAGCCCTAAACTCTAAGGCTCGATCTTTTCCTTGATTGCCTCTGATCAAGCATCGCGCCTTATGTTTTTCTACTGGCGAGATAATGTGTTTCCTTTGTATACACTGCCTCAAAAAAACAAAACAAAACAAATACAAATATATATGCACAAATAAAGCTCACACACATTAAAAACAAGTTTTGCTTATTAAATGTAACTTAAATAAGTTGCAGAGCATTTGTGCAATATATTTTCTCATGAAAACAAGATTGTAACTAACCTTGGTTCATTAATCTCTCTTTTTTTTCTTTTTTATGAAAACAACTATTGCACAACATTACTCTCCCTCAACTTAGTACTCCCCGCACACACCCCCACCCCTTTCCAATTGAGTATTCAGATAAAAGCTCCCTTGTAAAAGATGTAGCGCTTAATTAAAAGTTCCCAAGTTACATCTAATAAATAACTTATTAAATGAAACTTAACACACTCAATTAAACATTTTGGGTAAAAGCTCATTTGTAAAGATATAATGCTCAACTAAAAAAATTAAATTACATTTAATAAACTACTCATTTTTAATCACTCAAAAACACACAAGCCTAATATTTTTAAAAACTACAGAAATTTTTCTCTAAGATAAGGTTAAGCATTAACCTTAGAGACTCGCTCTAATACCAATTATTGAGAAAACATGCATCATTAGGCTTGATTACACGCACATATTGCATAAGCGAAGCTATGAGGTGGTTTTTAAATCAAATTTAAGCACACTTAACCAACTAGTATCTCTTTAATCCTTTCACATACGATTACAACAATAACAATGATAATAAAGAGATAAGGGAAGGAAAAGATTACTCCAGATTTAACATAAAATTCGACCCACCTCCTACTCTCCACGGTCCACAATGGCCTCACCAAGGAGGACTTCACACATGTCATTCAGCACAAACAATGCCTCACAAAGAGGACTTCATAACAGAGGACTTCACCAATTGTCTACACATAAATGTTTCAATACATAAGGACTTCACTAAAAACACTCAAATAAAACATGTGAATAATGACTTACAATATTAGCTTACTAATCTCATGAATGACACTATTGACTTAAGAGAAACAAACACAAACAAAGAGTATTTTTTACATAATATCTATAAGTTAAACGCTACTCTTATTTGACTCATCGTCATCTGTAAAAAACACCTCAAACCACTATATATATATAGTAGCTTTAAAAATGTAGTCATTGACCTTAAAAGAACCTCCAACAATTGAATTTAAAAGTTTGCAACGGCTATTTTTTAAACTTTCGCGCCTTAGATTTGTCGCCCTCTAAACTTGTCGTACCTCAATTTGAGCCACGACCAAGTTTGTGCTTATCGAGCCTTAGATTTAAGCTTGTCATGCCCTGGAGTTAAACTTGTTGAGCCTTCAATGTGACCCATGACCAAGTTTGTGTATTTTGTTTTGTCCCACTCATCGCAGCTTGGTTTTACACTTGTTGCACTTTAGGTCAAACTTGTCGAGCCCTAAACTCTAAGGCTAGATGCACCCCTCGATTGCCTCTGATCAAGTATCGCACCTTATCTTTTTCTAATGGCAAGCCGATGCGTCCCCTCTATATGCACTGTGCTAAAAACACAAAACAAACGCAAACACAAACATAGATGCACAAATAAAGCTCAAACACACTAAAAACAAGTTTTTCTTATTAAATATAACTTAACTAAGTTGTTGAGCATTTGTGCAATTCATTTTCTTGTCAAAACAAGATTATACCAACCTTAGTTCATCATAAACCATAGCTCGTATATCCAGCTCTCAACTCCAATAGGATATATGTATTCTTTTATATTATTATATAGATAATTAGGGCTGGAAAGAATAGAATCAAACTCTAAGTAGATTAAAAATTTAAAAGTTTGAACTTGATCTTAGTAAGAATTTTGAAGGAGTTCAACTTAAAGTGATAGAAGGTAAGCCGAAATTTAATTTAATAAAAGTAGTCTAAAATAAACTTATTTAAAATATGTTTTTCGTCTAATTAAAATAGATTGTTAACTCATCATTACAATTAACTATTTCAAATTTATTAGTGTTAATTTGATACTTGATCTTAATTACATGAACTTTACTAGTTTTCATAATTTCCTATCTATGACCAATTTTAGCAATTAACCACTTAAATGGAGGTAGTTTAGATATTACAAGTGACCCTAAAAAGTCTTCGATAGTAAATTGACCTTTCTAAGCTTTATTTGGTATAAATGGTTATTCTTTTACTAGGCCTTCAAGCCTAAGTACCGCCTATCAAGACCCTCCCTTTGAAAGAAAATTAGTTTCAAGTCTTCCATCTAAGAATAAATTCGTGGCGTACATTTAGCATGTAGCAATTATGTCTAGAGTCTAGACTTGGTAGAGACAGGGAAGCACATGTGTCTCTGAGACAAACAAGTCAATCTCTATAAATCCTCATTCGTTCAAGAGAGGGACTTTCCCTCAGTAGCCTCCACAATAATCTTCATACACCCTACCTTCTTGACTTCTATCGTAAGGTGTCTAGAAAACCCTTTTTGAAATACTCTGAATTTTCTTTAAAGTTAATTAGATATTATTAGATGATTAGTATAAAAATACATATAATTTTGAATCTTAGCTTAAATTTAGTTTAGACATTGATTTTAAATGATTTAGCTAGTAGAGTTTTACAAATTATAAGATATAATTAGATAGTTTGACCTAATTGAATTTGTAAATGAATTTAATTAAAAATAAATATTCTAATACCTTAAATACCTTATTTAACCCATTAAACTATTTTAATCACCTATTTCAACAAGTTTGAATTTATTCAATACCTTTTAATTATTAAACTAAATTCTGTTAGTCAAGTTCAATCATGTAAACTCTAAACCATCGACTTAACTATTTGAGCCTAAATCATAAGTCCTTAAATATTAGAAATTTAAAACTAAATATTTTTTTAAAATATCAATTTCTAAGCCCCTAAATTGCTACATTTAAGTGAAAAATTAATTTTTCTCTAATCAAAATTTCTAAGATGAAATTCTAATTCAATTTAACAAGTAACCAATTTCTAATTCCTTACTCTTTTCTAATTCTTCAAGCCCATAACCTAAAAGCCTTATTCAATACTTTAAAGTCCAAGCCCATTAGATCAAGCCTAATAATTCAATATTCAAGCCCAAGCCCATAAGTCCTTAAGACCATATTAGCTAACATACACCTTCATACATATTAAAATTCTCTAATGTCTAGAAAAATCTAACAAGTGAAAAGACCAAACTGACCTTAGTCAACTCTTGAAGGTTTCTAACCTCATGAAAAGACGAAAATGCCCTCAACTATTCAAGCAAAAGTACCAAAATGACTATAATCCTAATGGAAATTACAAAACATCAAATATTATAAATATAGAGTTTAGAAAACCAAATTCCCTTTCCATTTTCAGCAGCCTCTTCCTCTCCAAAATCCTCTTAAATTAAAAACTCTCTCAAAACACACTAAAAATCCTACAAAAATCCTACAATAACTTCTCTTAAAATCAAGGTTCCAATGGGTAGGGAAATCCAGCATTTTTTCATGATTTAACCATTTAATTTCTTCCCTAAAATCTAATCTCAACTTCAATTGATTATTAAGTGAAATTTGAAGACAAAACCAAGGATTAAATTAGAGATTAGCATTAAAAGTATCACCAACCTCTTGAAGTAGTAGTAGTAGAGGTTTCTAGGGTTTATTTGCTAAACCAAGTAAATAATTGTAGTTAATATGTTTGATTATGTTAATGACATATATATTTATGTAAATTACTAAAAACAAACTTAGTTCTAAGTATTGATTAATATATGTAAATGTATGCATGAAAATCAGAATGAGCATGTATATACATTTATGTTATATTAATTGTTGATTAGTAAAATTATAGTATGTTTATATTATGTATATATATGTATATATATATGTCCTAAAATATTTATATAAATGTATGATTATGTTGGATTGATGTGTTTTATTGAAATAAAATTATCAACTATATATATATATATATATATGTATATGCATGCAAGTATAGATGTATTAGTTATAAGCTGGAAATTGTGAAATTAGTGTCAATGATGATGGTTTGAGTCATGATTTGTGATTTTAGTTGTAAAATATAAATATAAGTTTGAACTATATGGAAAAAAATACAATAAATATGTTTTAGATGATTTAATATGCTGAAAAATGAATTTATATGCATATATATGCAATCCAAATAGCTTGGGTTATCAAATTTAAATAAAATATTAAATGAATTTATTTTTGGATGAAATTTATAAATATAATAGTTTAACATGTATATATATAAACTGAAAATTTTCATGATTTTTTAAATACATTTACCATTTTTAAAAATTAAATTACAAAATAGCAAAATAGGGCAAAATAGTGTTCAGCCTCAGCGATGACATGAATGTTTAGGGCTGGACCGATGACCTTTTCTTCTTCTTTTTAGGCAAGACTATAATGATTTAAAAGCTTAATAAATATAATTTAATTGGTGTAAAGAACCGACTGGATTAACTGTCAAATATGCCTGAATCAATTGGTTGTTGTTGTGTATCCTTTGTTTCTTGACATTTTGAATTAATTAAAATTAAAACCATAATTAACTAATTAGTTTAGGCCAAATGAACTTATAAGCATATAAATATATGTGTGAGGAGTTTACATAAAAATTTAAGCTTAAGAACTTGTATTTAAGATAGTGAAAAAATTGATTAAATATAAGATGAACACTAGTTTTCTATAGAAATGAAAATATTGGAATTTAAGGTAAATTGATTCCAATCAAATGAACATGAAATAAATGTAAATAATGTTTTCACATTAAAATGTGAATTTTAAGATGAATAAACAATTATTATGGTTTTAGGAATTAATTTAATAAAATAGTTATAAATATGGCATTATAAGATAATATAAACATAATAGGAAACTGGTTTTGATTCCTTAGCCCATTTAGAGGTAAAAATGGATTATGAATGATATAAATAGAATAATTATATGTTAAATGAGTTATTTCACTTAATAAAAGTTTATGAGATAGATTATAGGATATGTTATTGAAACTACCATTTTAAGGACGTAACTACCATAAAATAAGTTCAGTAGATTAAGTTGAATATAAAATGAACTGATTGACTAATTCTATCCAACTTTGCTAAGTTAAGTTAATATAAATTTATTAACTAATATTGGCTTACTAAATTCTTAAGAGACCAACAATTATACTTAGCTAGTAATCAAACTAGTGAACACTTATATGATCATATTAACTTGTAATTTGCTTAGATTAAAATGCTATGTTAGATCATGAAGAATAAATGGAATATGTTGTTTCAAATGAATATTTACTAGAAAAATGAGTATTTAATATGATTCGATATAAGTCGATAATTAATTTAAATGCTTATATAGATTAATATCATGAGCAGATATTTACACACTTTGAGTATGCCTTTTACTTTACTTCTTTAGTACCTTTTGGTTTATCTTCTGTTTGTTCATAATATAAACATTGTATCAGGCACGCAGTGATTTGTGTGTTGCTTGCTAGAATAGGTATCCTAAATGAATTAATACTTAAATATGGCCTTAACAATTGCTTGTAGCTTGTGCGTGGCCGTTTTTAAGACTCGGTCGAAGGGACAACAACCTTGTTAGGCGGTGTCAGCACAGTAGTTAGATGCTTAGGCCACTATAGGTGGCTCAGTAGGTAGCTGTACTGTATTATAGACTGCGAAATGTAGAGATGTATAACGTCTATGACCCTTAGATAAGGCTATTACTTATAGAGATAGGAGATATAGGTATCCGGACTACTTATATCAACCCATTAAGTAGTTGCTACTATTCAGAATCCTCAGGTTCCCAGCATATTACCGGAGTGTGAGTGCTCCACTCTTGTTTGCTACATTTTAATTTAAAGATATAAACTATTGTTTATTGTGTTGCATTTAGAATATGTGTGTGACCATCTCGTGTATGCTTGTATTGTTGTTGTACTGGGCTTCATCTCATTTCTTTCTTTTTGAGGTGTTGATGATTATGATGATGATGCCTATGATTAAATGGGGTTATGGCACGAACTTCGAGGAGTTTCTCGACAAGTGGAGTAACTAGGATGCATTAGATCATTATCCATTCTATTTTATAAACTTCACTATCAAACTTATGTTTTAATGATGGTCTATCTGTGAGCCAATGGTTTGTATTTTGAAATACTTGAAACTCTTTATTTTGAAATACTTGAAACTCTTTATTTTGAAATACCAGGTGGTATGGTATTGAATTATATCATATTGGTGTACTATCTAGAGTAGCCTATTTGGAAAAATGTTTTGAGAAATTTATTTTCCATTGCAAATTTCCAATTGTTTCCACAAACTAATTCAATGATTTTATAATCTAAAATTTGTTTGGCAATGATCATGATAAACTCTAGACTAGGTTAGCCTTTGCGTATAATACCTATGCGTTTACGTAGCAAATTGAACGTTCTTTAAGCCAATTCAGGGCATAACACTTTTAGTTTGAATACTAAGATGGTTCGATACTCTCTTACCTTTTTCTTAAATAGTTGGTATCATGTTTCTTACTATTTGAACCCTTACAATAACATGAGCATCCAAAGTGTCTGTGATAGGACACCTTCAATGCTACTTAGCTCATTACTAATATAGGTCGAGTTATATCCATAATGAAGGCGAGTCCATTATGTCAAACACACAAGCTAGTAGATGAAAATTGTACATCAACAAGTAGTTACCTATAAAAAAGAGCAAAATTCAAGTATCAAATGTGACATTAACCAAAGATAGTTTAATTATCAAAACATGACTCAACTCTTACTTATGTCTTTGTGTAATTTTAGCAAAACTAAGCCACATGTTAGTGGAACTAAATATTATAAAGTTAGGGCTTGACTTATCATTTTTCACATGTAGCTTAAGGTTCAACTAGAATTAATATTATTAAATAGAATTTGAGTAAATATAGATCAAACTCAGTAGAGTAATTTGAGATTCGTTAACTCACACCCCTACAATATATATAATATGATAGAAATTATATAGAGGAAAAGGAATGGAAACAATAAAAAGAAAAGATATTAGCAAAGAAATAGTTTTCTCTTTGTTTGTTCAATAAATGATATAAAGTGAAGGAAAAAACTAGTGGAAAGATGACTAAATAATTTTACCATCATCTAATTGTACAAATCTTTTCAAATGATGAAAATTTTAAAATCACTTATATATATATATTTGTCATAGCTATCTCATAAAACAATAATCATATACAAGTCTCATCTTATTACACCTAAACTCCATCAAAATCCTTTATTTATTAAGTGAGTCATTTAAACTATTTATACATACTTGAAAAAAAAATATTTTATATATACATTAAAATTTAAGAAAAAAATTTTTCTTACTTTAAGCAAGTGAATCAAATACCTCATATATATGCTATCGTATCAGGTAAATCATCTATAATGACTGATAACGTAGAAGAAGTGGTAAATAGGTATCTCAGAAAGCGAGATAAAGACTAGCCAGTGGCAATCCTATAATTACAGGTCCTTATCTCGAAAGAAACGAGCTAACTCGAAAAAATCAGAACCTTTGGTATTGAGCTATACCCATTTTTTGCTAAATTCCTTCGTTTAGGGTCTCAAACAACCATTTTTAGTATTTTTGGCAAGCTGTATTTTTCTTATCATTTTTTATAGGAGTGATGGTTTTACAAGTCGTCTGTAGCGTTAGTTTTGTCTTTTCATGTATTTTGTTTTAAGACCATTTTATTTTTTTAGCAGCTTTTAAATTATCCTATAAATTGCATACCCTAAGGTAAATGGACAGTCAAATATCATATTTTTCAGTTAAAAAAAAAAAAGTTTCAGAGCCCTCATTACTCTTTTTCCAAAATTTTCAATTCTTGCATAAGTTTTGAATCTTGATGTCAATAACCTAAGAATTCATAAAATCAATAGGTATTAAAGATCACAAGTTGGATATTCATGCACAAATCAATGTCTTGTGATATATCCCTAAATATATCACTGTGTCAATGACCTTAATAAAGGGCCTAAAAGGATTGTCCTAAAGTTATTGTATAATGTGTATACTTGTAATATAAAAACCGTCTTGTGAGTGCAATACTCTACTGAATTAACTATTTTTCATATTTAATTATTGAAATTATAGTATAATTTGGAACCATCTAAATGTTTCTTTAGAACCAATACTCCATAGTTCAATAGAATAATAGAGAATTCATATCGACTACCAAATGGTAAAATTGGGAGCTATTTTATGATAGGCAAAGTCCCAAATAAATATTAAATTCATCTAGTTTATGTTTTAAGTGAATCTTATACATAATTTATCCCTCTGTCTATTGTAGAGAGGTTAACATGAGGAACACTCTCACTCCATCCCATCTCATTCTCAACATACACTAATCCTGCAAAAGAACTATAGGTATATGAGCAAATTATAGCTGAGTTTGTTATCTTTCACAATCACCCATCAAACAAGCTTGCTTAAGTTTTAGTAAGCAAACATATCCAATGCTATGTTTAGACAAATCAATTGCAATCAGCATAACTAATTGTCTAGATTCCATGTATGGTACAAATTTATATCCTTCGATATGAGGGTTTTTAGAACAATGTTCTGTTACCTGCCTAATGAACTAAGGTCTGAAGTTTTCATAAAGGAAAGAGTAACCTTTTACAGGTGTATAAACACATTTGTACACTTACAAGTGTGTTCTTTTATTCCACACGAGAGTTCCTGTTTAACGACAACCTACAGCTATAATTCCTGCATTAATCATCCGTTAATCATATTGATATAAGTAAAGTTCAGGACGTATATACACTTACCATATTTTGCTGTGAGTTTTTAACGAATCTAAGTACCAATATAACTTGAATTTTAACTTTTTAGGCTTGACATCAAAAGGCTAATAGTATCACTACAATGATGATCATATGGAATTAGACATAAGCTTTCTCTATCTCATAATAATACGTAAAACCTATTCCTTCCATAAATTATTAATTTGCTAGTGTGGTAATTATTTCAACTTGTTAGATAATGATGGTGGATTGGTGGATAACAAGTACCTTTACAGAGCCAATAACCATGTGACAATAGGGGTTTTCTCAAGATTTTATGAGATGTTTACTATTAAGTTGATATTACAACTTTTAAGTTAGTAGATTACCTCAATTTGGGCTTAAGCAAAACTAGAATATATGTATTAAATGGTGATGTTGATCACCCCGAAATACAATATGGAAAATTAAGGGAGATGGGAAGTGTTGATGATGGCGCTACTTCTATGGGTTGTTGTGTTCTGTTTGGTGGTCTAAGGCAATGGTGTTAACTAATGTTCATGAACTTGTGCTTGGCGACCTTGAATTCTATTATGTTCTGTTGCGACTAGTGTGGAAGTCTTCTTAGGTTGTCTTAGGTTCAGTGTTATACGGTTTGAATTGAAGAGGATGAAAGTAATTGGGTGAAAGTTGCTGTGCAGAGGCTGTTTCGGTTGTGGTCACAAGTGTAGCGTGTGTGAGTAGCTGTTGTCCAGTGGCTATGGGGTGAGTTGTGTACTTGGTTTTGCAAAGTTGGTTCCGAAGATAGGAGAGTGTAAAAGATAGAGGATGATCTTAGTAGGTCACTAAGTTCTTTTTTTTTTTACTTCCTCTGGATTTTTATTATTAAAGAACCTAAATTTCTGGGAAAAGGACAATTATAATAATTTTTTTAATAAAAAGTACAAAAAAAAAGCTTTTCTATAAAAAAAAATAATACCAAGAATAAGAATGTTAAATTTATATTTTCAATTTATTAACTCATCTCACAGACAATTTAAGATAATTTTAATCAACTTATCTATTGAAAAGATGAATTTAATACAACCAATAAAGAGTTTACATGCTAGTGTGACATTACAAGTATAAGTGATTTAAATAACTTTTCTAAGGTGTAAAGGAATTCGTTGAATTTTGAGGTAAACATAGTCAACATAAATTCAATTAAATAGAGTGGAATTAGTTGAATTTTAGTATAAATATACAAGTTTTCTAATGCACTTTGCTCTCCATATAAATCCCTTCATGTTGCATTTAGCTTTAGAAAAAAAAGGGTTATGGGATAAGGGAAAATTTTGCATTCAAGGAAAAACCTTTTAGAAAACATTTTTTTTAATTATCTTCCTTGGTTTATTTAGTTGAAAATACCCATGCACATGGATGATCTTAGAATGAGTATGAGAATGAGAAATCCATTCCTAAGTGTGGATATATTACATAACAAAATTAAATAAGATGTATACTAAAAAAAATGTATATATCCTTAGTAAATATTAATAATATTTATGTGGTTTGGTTAAAAAGTAATTTAACCGGCTACTATAAATGAGATAGAAATAAAAGGTCATCATTTTGCCTTTCCTTTCAAATTTGGAACTACCAATTCTCCATAATGGCAAACCTTTTTTTTTTTTTTTTTAAATACTCTTTCAATTTTCAAACATATAAATAAAAATGAAACTGATAATGGTCTTATAATCTAGTAGTATCACCCTTCGTTTATCAAATGAAAGGTATCCTCCTCCAATTGTAAATGGGAATGAAACTCGGATCCGTAATTCCATTTCAATCAATTCTCACATACAGAACATGGCCTAAAGCAAGGGAAATCCTCACATCATACCCTGTCGTGTTCAAACTACTAAAATAGTTAATATTTTAATTACTATATTTATTTTAATTATTAAATGATTGACTGAATAGTTCTGTTAATAAAATCGTAGAAGCTCTTCTAAAGCAAAATCGTAACAAATTCCAACAAAAGATTTAAGCTTTCTAAAATAGAAAATCATTTTTTGAATTACTTTCTACACATCTTTTAACTCTCTATTGCGAATTCTATTTTCATAATTTGGAATTTACTTGTACTTAATATATTTTTAAAATGAGAAGACTTTATTGGATTAAGGAAAAAAATATCATTTTTTCAAAAAAAATTTACACAAATCCCGCCAAGTTAAAAAATCCCAAAATTAGATAAGTTAACCTCGTCTTTTGAAGAGACGAAGATAGAATAAAGCTCGTTTCTTGAAAGACGATGTTAACTTATCTAATTCTTAGATTATTTTCATCCTAGTGGTATTTTTGTAATTTAAAAAAAATATATATTAATTTTCTTTTCCTGACTTTATTGGAAAAAAGAAAAAGAAAAAAGATAATTTATTTACACATTATATAAATAAGTAAAGAGGTTGTAATCATGAATAAATATATTAAAGGTTTGGCATGACGTATATACGGTAATGCTGACCATACTTTATCTAGGTACTTGTGCAAAATTCTTGAATCAAGCCCTGGAAATATATTTTCTAAGAATGAGTAATTTTTGGAAGGATTATCGGTCAATTATCAAAAATAAAATCTCTTTGGCACGTTTTTATGAGTATAATCAAATATATGATAATGTATTACTTTCAGAAAAATATTCTTTAGGAAATATTTTCAGTGCTTTTTCTTAAAACAAATGGGAATGGCCCTAAATTATAGGGTCCTTGATCCTTATTCATATTTTTACCCAATTTGCACTGGAGACGAACCTTTCTTCTCTCCCTATCATTGACAGCCCTTTCATACTGTCCAAGCATCCCGCTGTTGACCTAATGGACAAGCCCAAAGCCCTCTCGTGTATTTCGTAAAATATGAAATGTAATTTTTTTTTTTAACAAATTTTTTGTATTCATAAAGAGGACTTATGACCAAAGAGTAAAGAATGAGATGATGATTGGAAATGAAAATTTTAAAGTTTTCAATAAGAGAAAGTTTTTCTTTTTGTCTTTCCTTTTTCTTACATATTATTAAGAAGAATTGAAATTTCAATACATTTTAATTTTTCAGGTTAAAAAAGTAAATTTCACTTGTCTTCCCATTTGTTGAAATGGTAAAATTGATGAAATACATGTTTTTGATACACGTAATTTTGCATTTTTCTTATTGCTTTTTTAAATTATCTTTATCATGTCATTCGGAGGGAACACGTCTTAACTATCCGAATTTAACTTAATTGGGCCGGGTCCCCATTTTGCATGTGGCATCTATAGATGGAGACATGCTATTACTATTTTTTCCAACTGCTTTTACATTCAGCCCCCATTCATAATCCCATATTTTTTGAGACAACCATTGAAATCAAATCCTACTTTCATATATATATATATATAGCACCCAATCTTCTAGGATTTCTTGATCATGCGATTTCACCTGATCAGCAGAGTTACCAGAAGATCAAAACATTATGCCAATCCTAAGATAGGGATAGTACTGCTTATCACAAATCCATACTTTATTCACACCATCTTCACCTAGTTATAATACATTCACATCAATTGTTCAAAACCTGTCCTCATCACAAAACAATATTTTTTTTTTATTTTTCTCTCTTTGCACACGTGAGCACCTAACATGGTTTAGACCATCATTGTAATTTGAGATCCTTCACATTGCTAGGTAACACTGATAAATAGTACGTCAAAAGTGGTGTTCATATTTAGAGCCATATATTCACAAGATATGAATTCTTGAAGACTCATAGCTTGTATTAAGTAATTACATTCCTTTCTTTGATGCTTACAAATTATTAAAATTTTATAGGATAAATTATACTAAAAGATCAAAACGTTTCAAGATAAGTTCACCAAATGAGCTCCCCCATCACTTTTGTTCAAAAAGGTTTACAAATTTAATTTACACTGAATCAAATGGCTTTGAACCACTCACATACTAAACACCTTCAATTGATAATCAACCATCACCTATCATATATAAGGATCTTAATTAAATTCTTAATCTTGATGGCCAGACTATTAATGTTAACAATTACCCTTATTATTGCGACAAAGAAAGGTTAAGGAGGAACATTCCCAGTAAGTCACCATAGCTGAGTTTCCTACCTTATGAAATATATCCTTGCCGTATAGATAACTTTAAAGATTAACTTGTACTTATTGATCTAATAATTCTCGAGAATTTGTGTTTAGAGCGTTTCATGATTGTGTGTTAAAAAATGGGATATTACATCAATCATCATGCTAATACACTCGATAACAAAATGAAGGATTATAAAGAAAACAAAGACAAATTCTTGAAATAGAAAAAGACTTTAAGTTTCAATCATATGTCCTAATAAATATTGGGGAAATGTATTATTACCACTATTTACATAATAAAAGATTGCCCAACTTTATTGATGCGAGCAAGTTAGGAGAAAATTGATAAACTTCATTTCAACTCAAAACAAGCGAGCTGTTTGTGAATCTAAACAGCAATTTGGCAAGTTATGCATTGGAAGAAGCTAACTTGGAAGTAGGAAGAACACCATGCCGGCTTAGAGAAGGTGTTCTAGTTAAACTAGCTAAAGATCAATCAACATGTAATTGTCCTAGTTGGTGTGTTTCATATTTAGTCTTAATTTGTTAGGAATATTTACTTTCCCTTTTGAGTATAGGAATGGATCCTATAAATCAGCATAATATTATCTATGTGAAACAATTTATGCTAAATTATTATTACATTCTTTTTTAAGAGATTAAACTCTTTTCTTTCATTCTTTTGAGAACTTCAAACTCCTTCAAGAATTTTATTCTTGTTGCATTCTTCATTGTACCAAAATTCATGATTAGTATAATTCTTTGAGCCGCGATCTTCATATCAAGGTTATAAAATTTACTCAATTATGAAATAAGGCTTTCCATATTGATATGTCAAGGTTCATGAATTTCTTAATCTTAAAATCAAGTTTAATATGTACCTCTGGTTCTAGGTTCGATATTTCATAAGGTTAAGATCCGCCCTTTTGATTCTTAGACTTTAGGATTCCTCATTAACATGCTAGGCACTTGTCATCTAAACTTGATAATAAATTATCATTTCAACTTGTTTTTAGAAAACAACCTCTATATAACAGCTTGCAAATTTTCAAATGTCTTTAATATACTAACATCAAACCAAAATTTCATGATGAATTTGAGCCTAGGTCAAGACCTTGTGTCTTCCTTATTCATTCATTAGAAAAAAAGGGCTATAAGGTTTATCAACTCCTTGATAATAAAATACTTGAATCTTGTGATGTTTGCTGTTGTGAAAACATATTTCCTTTCAAATAAAACCAATTCTACTCACTTAAAGTTTGTCACGGTAGAACAACATGCTTGATAAACTAATTTATTACAAGAAATAGGAACAAAACATGCCAATTCATTGTGCAGTATTCTCATGACAACATGGTCTTGCTACAGATGTTGTAGGTCCACTCGGTGATCCAAGTAAGCATAGAAGACTAATTAGTTTAATGACAATTTTTAACGTTTACTGAACCTCACATATCTTGTGTAATACAAATGTTGAACCATTTTATGCAAACTCTTTGTGTTCCTCATTAGACTTTTCTTTACTACTAATAATTCCAACACTATCATTACCTATTTCAACTCTGATTTGGCAACTTGTCCAACTACTCAATGATCAATATCTAGATTTGTTATGTTACAACGCGGATGAAGAACTGTCCTAGAAAGCTCATAGATTATAGTTGTAACTAAATCAAGTATAGTACAGACAGTTAGGGAAACAAGCTGTAATTAGCTAGTCTTTGTAATAAACAAGATCTATTATAACAGATCTATACAACTGTAAACAGCTTGTAACAGCAACATAACAGATAAACAATTGTAAACACAAAATGGAATATGAATACAAAGCAAGGGAAAAGGGAACTTATTCCCCCCTTTTACAGAACAAGGTGCTTGGAGCTAACTGTGGCTCGAACACAGTCGTTATTTTCCATCTACATAGCATATATCTCCAGATTCTACAAATCATAACACACATTAGAAACTTCGGTTAATAGAGAAAAACATTAGAAACACGAGAGAAAACAGAGAGAGAAGATTAGGGTTTACTAGAGTGGAGGAGGCAGAAATAACCAAGCAAATTAGGTTTATGGTATTTCTGTAGTAGTAGAGCTGGGCTTTTGGAAGTAAGGTAGGTCGATCCAATATTATACTTCTTAGAAATTCACCAATTTGTTGGAAGTCCAAGAAACAATCTATAGATGCTCGTTTTTAAGCAGAAGTTACATATAAAGCCATGGAAAACACAATTTCAATAGCAATTTGGTTAAAATCCCTATTCAATGATTTAATGTTACATTAAACTTGCCAATTCATGTGTTTTGTGATTACAAATTTGCAATTTCCATTCTAACCAATCTAGTTTTTCACAAAGGTACCAAATATATCGACATTGATTGTCATTATTCAGTATTTTATTCAATAAGGATGTTGAAGATAGGACTTGATTTGGTTGCTTATTTCAATGGAGTTATTTTTTGATTTTATAGGATATTGTTGTTGATTTATACGTATTGATTTATGTTGAGATTCTCTTCAATATATGGTTACAAATTTATTTTTTTTTCTTTCCTTTGTACTCACATTTTCATCTCCTTCTCTATTTGATCTTAGGAATATTTTTCCGTGATCCTACGAATATTTTATTTCTTCTCCTTGATCTTAGGAAGATTTTTTTTTTTTTTTTTTTTTTGTTCTTTATAACTTTTGACTTTGTATTTTGTACAAACAATAGCTCTCTTGTTAATAAAATATAGTTATTTCCTATGTAAATCTTTTTATGGTATTAGAGCAAGTCTTCTCATTCGTTATTTTTCTTTAGTAATATTGCAAAAAGGCATGTGAATAATGTAGCATGGTGCAACAAGAGAGGAAGAGATCATAGCACTACAACTAATGAAGACTCTTTGTATGTCCTATACCCTTTAGATCAACTAAGATTAGTATTTGTTATCACTATTTACAGTAAAAGTTTTGCAACATGAAAAAGTGCCACTGAGACAACCATATATTTTGATTTTAGCATATCTGATTGTTGATTTCTTGGGATTTAATTCCTATCTTTAAGAGATTATATGGTAATCATCCTCATCACAAAAGATACTTTCAAGTTGTAATTCAAATTTGAGTTAAGTATGTATTTGTGCTCATCTTGTTTTTGATAAAGAATAGATAGGACATTACATGATAATAATTTCTGTTAAAAAATTTGACCAACTATCTTTATTCCTAGGATCACTTTCTTCAAGTATTAAATTTATATTACAGTCAAACATGAATTTAAGATGATGTCACACTTGCTTGAAGATTCTTGAGATTTCTTTCTCAAAAGAATTCCTAAACCAAAGTACTGTATGCCTTCTCCGAATTTGCTCATCATAGATTAGGAATACAATGCAAGGATTTACACATATAATAGCCCATACAATATAAGATGATTTAAGCCTATTAACCGTAACTTTATTTGATCACTTTTAATCTAAGGCCAAACCTTATAATAGTCCATAAAATACAATTATTAATATACATGTGTGTCAATAAAATTCTAACAAAAACATCAACAAAATTCAAAAGACGAAGATACGATCCTTAAACCGTTGTAAATTGCCAATCCGTTGCTTTGTAGGCCGCATGTATAGAGATTGAAATCAAGATACAGATTTGAATACCAAATAACTACTATTTGACTGGATATATTAGAGAAGAAAGTGGCTGTCTCTTGAAGATATGGGAACCAAACATGAACCAGACATTTTGCATTTTCAATATGTTTCTTACTTTACCTAGGATCTGCCCTACAGTGTCTTCGCCAATTTTTCTAGCAATTTATTATTTATTTGCAAAATAAACAAAAAGAAAAAGAAAGATAGAAAGAGATTGATGTGTCATAGTAGTTTTTACGTTAGTCATAATATAGTTTCAACCCCTTTCTACTTCTTATAATATGCAATATTCATACTACTTATCACTTTCTTTCATGATCCAAATACGACTAATAATAGAATAATTTAACTTATGCAACATTGGAATAATATTAGTGACGAAATAATAAATCCATTCTTATATTTGAAAATATCTATTAAATGATTAATTTCATTGTTTTGTTATGTTTGATTGTACCATATTTGGAATGGAATAAAATGCATATATAGTGGTATGGAAGATTTTATGGTTTCATAATTTTTTTTAATATGTTATTTAACAATTCAAATCATATCCAACTATTGCATAGCTCGAAAACTTTATAACTCAATTATTATTATATTTTTATTTTAATTATGAAATAGTTGACTGAATAGTGTTGTTAACAATAAAAATTTCTATAATGGTATACTGGTATTTATAAAAGATGCTCTTAACTTAAGATGTAACAAATATATATGATAGTTGTGTCATAGATTAAAATGATAATTAATATAGTCATAGATCAATGGGGCCTAAGGCAAATGCAATTCTATCTTACAAAATCAAATGTTTCTTTATTCTAACTTTTAAAACTCTTTTAGACATTGGGAAGGGAATAAAACTCGGAATAGCAATTCCATTTTAAATTTATTACAAGTATAACACTGCCTACGAAATGTACCATTAGTTTCTACAAAAAAAAAAATAATTCTATGTGATTGATGCAAAAAATAAGTTGAGTCAAGATAATACAATATTGAATTCAAGTTTGACTTGAAATTCCAAAACTTGAGCATGGACCAAGCTTGAATAACCTTAAAATTTATAATTATCGTACAACTCAAAGTGGTAGCAAACAATTGAATTAAATTTTTTGGGCTCAATTTATTAATAAATATTTCCAATTGTAATTAAAGTAATAGTAATATCAAAACCCAATTGAAACTTGATCAACATCTATACTAAATTCAAGCTTAATTAAGCTTGCAAATTAATCCATCTAAACATTATGAGACTCAAACTTGCCTCAATATACTGCTTAATAGCTCTACTTGTTTTTGTAAAATCAAATTCAAAAGAAAATTGAGTCGAGCTTAAATACTTTGTGGACCGTGTTTATCCATTTAATGATGAAGTCTTAAGATTTCAAAAAGGAAACTAGACTCCGGGCTCAGACCTGATCCGACTAGGACACAATGGGTCATGGGTTTAAAGATCAATGCCCAAAATTGAAATTGTCATAAGTAATTGTAGAGTGGGCTTTAGATTTAAGACCCTAACTTGAATACCCAAAGTTGAAATTGCCATAAGTGATTCCAGGGTGGGTTTTAGACTTGTCAGGTCACGAGTTTAATTTAAGACCCTAACTTGACTGGCTTTTTTCTTCTTTTTTTTTTTATTAATAGATTTTATTTAAAAACAATAGATAAAATATATCAAAGAGGAAAGGAAAAAAAAAAGTTTTAAAAAGTTAAGCCTCGGAATAATTTTTAAATACATTTCTTAAGAAATCGTCAAGTATGTACATTTATTTATAAATAATCACATTTAGTTTTGATTGCAATATTAGAGGTTACAAAGAAGATGATAAGGAAAAAATAAAATAATAGGAAAAAGAGAAGCACTTTTCCTAAATAAATGGAAGTTGTAAATACACTTCAAAGATCATTCATCAAAGTATGAATAATCTACAAATCTCAAAAACGATATTTTGTCTTTATATAACTTTTAAATATACATAAAACTATTATTTCACTGACAACATTATAAAATTGTCATGAAAAATCCATATAAAATCGTACTTCGGGGTGTTGAATAATTATTATTATTGTTTTTATTTTCTTAATTTGCAAAGTCGCAACTTGGTCTGTCATGAACGGATGATAAACGGACAACCAAGCATTGTAACAAAAAAAATAATAATAATAAAAGAGTCACAATACTGTTCATGCAATAGTCTGAACCGAATAAAAAGACAATAAAACGATGTAATAGAATAATACAAGATAAAATATAAAAATTTATTGGGCTCAAAGCCTAAAGTTGAGCTTCTCTATAACTCGACAGAACGCACCTTCTATTTATAGATCAGAGCACTCTATTATTGTATATTTTACTTTAATTAGAAAACCTTTTACGATTGTCCTTTTTCCTTTAATTAGAAAGTGGTTGCCTAATTTGTGTCTCCGGCACTATGAATTACTTCCAAAACCCATTATCTGCTTTTATTTAAAGAATTGCTAATAAATGTTTTGGGATATTCAAATTCAGTTGAAGCTTTATATACATTTTTATTAATTTCGTACTCTATTATCAATTTTGAAAAGTTCTTTTTTAGATGCTTGATCGATTGATTTGTCTTGTACAACTGTTAAAAGGTTTTTTTTTTTTTTCCTCCTTAATATACACGGTATTGTTAAGGGAAACCATAAAAGAACGTTTCTGGGTCATTTGAAGATTTTTTTGGTCCATGACCAACCATTTTTACAGTTCATAATCCTTGCTTATAGTTAGAATCTGAAAAAGTTGAAATTAAAAGTAATGAAGTTATTTATAGTTCTTGTTTATAGTTTGGTTTCATTTAAATACATCAATACTTTCTTGAAATAAGAAGCAAGTACTTTCAAAATCATATAACTTTAGCTGATAAAAAAAATTTATAGATTTCAAATGGATATTGATATATGGTTTATAGCTGTTGAAATTATGATTCTATCCTAAAATTTGAATGTACGTTATCTTACGGTCTTATAGAATTGGTAAAATTGTAAAATTATAGTATACTCAAACTTTTAGTTATTCTATCGAAAGTTCACATTAAAATAATTTCCATATATCTTAATTTAAAAAGAAAAACATAAATTTGTTAATTTGTAAAATCGTATAAATTAACTCACAATTTAACAACTATACTCTCTTCCATTTTGGTGCTGTAGTCTCAAATTATTAGATTATTGATCTTATATTGGAGTTAAATAAATTCGTCTAGAGGAACTCAAATTTGAGTTTTTAACGCACATAAAGATATCATGCCAATTGCCATATATATCCGACAGCAAATGCATTGGCATTATTATTGAGAGGCCCAGTCCCAGAATTTCTAATTAATTACTTTTTTGCTAGAGTTATATATTTATCCAAAAAAAAATACTTATTACTGAGGATAATTATGAGAATGGGAAATACAATCCACAAACAAAAGTCCAACAAACTGAATAGCTCTTCCATCAATACCAGTAGAGCTACAAACGAGTTGAGCTATTCACGAGCTACTCGAGTTCGGCTTGCTTCAGGTTTGGTTCAGCTCAAACTCAATTATTAAATGAGCCAAATCCGAGCCTAAAGTAAAACTCATTTATCTAAACGAACCAAGCTCAAAATTTGATTTAGACTCCTAAGCCAGCTTGTGAACAAGCTCGTTTAGACTCATGAATAAGCTCGCGGCTAGGCTTGCTAACAAGCTTATTAGTAGATTTGTGAAATTTTTTTATGCATAGAATATTATTTATAACTATATAATAAAAATAATAAAACTAATATTCAATAATTATGTACAGATATAATAGCAACACTTATATATCATATTTTATATTTAAAAAATGAAAAACTGGATATCTAAATGAGTCGAACTCGGACTTAAATTTCAGGCTCGATAAATGTTTGTTAAGCTCAATAATAAGCTTTGCTCAACTCAAGCTCGTTTCACAAACAAGTGGAACTTGAGCTCAAATTTCGAGCAGAGCTCGAGCCTCAGTTTCGGGCTCTTTAAAAAGTCCAGCTCGAGCTTGAGTTCACTAAATTTTAAACGAGACAAGCCTAAACTTTTAAAAGCTCAGCTCAACTCAACCTATTTGCAGTCCTAAATACTGATATATATATATATATAGGACAAAAAGAGGAATAAAATTAAAAATTTTAAAAATTTAGAAAAAAAGATATATTGTTATCAAGTTCGAATCCCCGTCGCTATAACGAAGAAAAACCAAAAAAAAAAAAAAGAAGGGAAGTATATCGTTGAGAATTCCAAGAATAATGATGAATATTCAATAATGCTTTTGTCTCCAACACCATCTTCCTCCGATTTCTTTTTTGCCACTAGTGAATTCCCTCGCGCACGGTTCAGCTGCATCACCGTCGGTTTACCTCACATGCACATGATGTCTCAGGCACAATGAAATGAAGACTTCCTGAAGATTTGTATGTAGATTCGATTATAATAATGACAAGTGGTCTGTACTCCACACGTTACTTTGAATTGGGATCCCCATTTCAATAAAATTTATGATCAAATTTCGATAAACACGATCAGATATTTTCGGCTTGGACAATCATAAATTAATGAATTTCTTCTTGATTTTAGGTCCTCGAATTGGACAAAGCTTACGGATGCGTTGAATCAGCCACCCCCGTTATCTGCAGCGAGCCAGCGATCCAGCTCTTTTCTTTTCTTTCTTTTTTCCTATTCTTTTGAAATTGCAAATTTGCTCCAAAAGTGAATATACCTTCTAAATTTTCAAATACTATAAATGGTTCTCTTAAATTTTTAATAAATTAGTAATATAAAAGATATTTGATTCATTAGTTCATAAAAAAACATACTAGTATCAAAGTTTAAGGAATGTTAAAATATATTTTCATATTTAAGAGATGTTTTTGCACCGAGGTTAAATTTTGGGAAATAATTTTTTACTCTTGAGGTGCTTTTTACCAATTTATCAAAGATTGGAAGGATCATTTGTAACATCTAAAAGTTTAAGAGATATCTTTGCATCAAGATTAATATTTAAAAAGCGCTATGAATTCTCATTTATTTATTTCCTTTTTTTCCTTCTTTTGCCCTCAACAAAACTTGCATTCATTTAAGATAGCCCACTAAATTTAGTAAACAGTAAATCACCAACAATTGGCTTGACTGACTTTAAAATAAAAGATCAACAAGCAGGGATGAGGTTCTTTCAACCCAATATAAAACCAATGCATCCCTTTTCTAATAATACAAGAAATCAAATTTGCAACTTTATTTGACACACATTTAACAAGTAAAAATAGAAGATATACTTGACACGAAACACTTAATTTGACAAATAAGCAAAACGAGTATCTAAGTCCTTCTCCAGTGCCCATTTGATAGCAGCAAGTGCTGCTAAAGATTCCGCCATGGCAGCATCCATGACAAATTCCAGCAAAGCACGACCATCAACCTAATCCCCTTTACAATTCCTGGCTATTTGCGATAGCACCCAAAGTCTATCAACATTAACTTTAATCATTTTAAGACATATGTCGCGAAATTCAGGGCCGACTCTCACTGTCTATAATCTTATTAAGATAATAAAATTGATTGTGTTGGTCTCAAATAATAATCAAGAAGAGAGATTGAATTGATTATTAATAAAAATTTTCGCTTTTAAAAATAATCTCCTTCGGTTTTAAAAATAAGAACCAAATATGCAATTAAACAAATATGAACATAAATTGCGAAAATTAAAAAGATAAAGTATAGAAAATCAGACAACGATTTATAGTGGTTCCTCCTTGTGCGTCAGTCCACTCTTCCAACTCCGAACTGGGGATCCCGTTATCCTACCGGTTTGTTCTACTATATCCAATAACTTCAAATTACAAGATTGTACAATCCTCTTTGCTCGATTCTCACAGCTATCCTCTAGCTACAATCGACCTACAGAGTCTAATCCTGTAATTGAAATCACCAACTAAGAAGGCAACAACACATTCCTTCAATTACAACAAGAAAAGAAATTTTCGAGGTCAAAAAGCAAAAAGAAAGATTGCAAAGAGATCAGCTTGCTTGTTGAAATGTAAGAAGAAATTATGAATATTCTAAGCAAAATGAAACTTCTGGGTTTTGTTTTGTATATACTTGGTAAAAAAAAGAGCTTCTTTTTTGTGTGTGAATAGTATCAGCTTCTTTTTTTTCATACTTCGATCTTCTTCTTTTTCTCTCTGTCTTCTATATAATATATTTTCCTCTTCACACTCCAACGTTCAAACTAAATGGATAAACATTCCCAAAGATCTCAGTTAAAATCTATTCTTCCTTATCCATTTTTCAAATCTAAATTCTGCTGTAATCTTCAAAACTGGTTGCAAGTTGTGGATAGGCTTTTTCTTGTATTTCTCTGATGAAATCTTATGAGTTTTATCCTTTTTCAAATTCAAATTCTGTAACAGAAGGATGATGATAAGTCTTATTTGATTTTCGTAAAAAATCTTGTTGTTATTTGTTATTGTTGTTCATCGTGATCTTCTTTCTCATCCTATCCAAGATAACATTTATCTTCTTTTTAATCTTCTAGACAAAATCCTATGAAAATAGATGTCTTGGACATTGTAGATACTGATAAATCACTTGTCTTAAAGGAGAAAAACGTCTAGAATCTGTCCAAACAAGGTCTAATACAATTCATGAAGATTTCCATCATTGAAGACGTTGATGAGAGAGAAACTTTGATGAAAACATTATCCCTTGGATTAAACCAACTTAGGTGAAACAAATGAGTATATTTCCAAAATAAACTCATTTACTTGAAGCTAGGTCTTCAAGATTCATTTTTTGTACTGAATTAGAATGATTTGTATCAAGTAGGAGAAGATGAACAATGAAATCACGTGATATAGAGTTGATGTCAAAAGTGCAGTGACAGATCTGTAAAAGTTTTGGATTTTTGGAAAAATTCTTTATCCTTAAAGCAACCTTCTGGAAAATATTCTGGATTTTTTTTACTCTTCATCATTTTCCTTCTTTCTCTTTAATCTTGATACTACACACTTAATAAACTCACTAGTATCATTTTTACTTTTTTATTATCATCAAAACCTATTTTAAGAGAATCTAACAGATTGTTATGGTTGTTTCTTGGGTTAATATTACGAATAGTATCTAAATTTTAGCAAAAATTTAATTAGGAATATAAACTTAAAAGTAATCAATTTAGTACATGAAAAAACTTTTCAAGCATACAAATAATACGTCTGTCAAATTGGCTGATACTGTCATCTTACATGGCATTTTTAACCAATATTATAGAGGTATCATTGGCGTATACGAAAAGTTCATTTAGATATTAATTTTTTTTTACTGAGATATTAAATTGATTAATCTTAAAATTCATATACTAAAAATCAATCATCTCAAAACTCAGATACTAAATTAATCAATTTTAAAGTTCAAATACTTAGTTGCATATTTTGTTAAAGTTAAGATACTATTCATGATATTTATCCTTGTTTCTTATTTAAAAGAAATTAAGAGGAAGAAATATTTTATGGCTTCTTTTTTTCAATGATTAAAAATTTGATAAATAATGATATGAATGCATCACTACTTGATATAATTTATCAATAACAAAACTAGGTTTTGAGGGAACCAATAATTGTAAACTACAATGGCAAGGTTATGCCACAATATTTATAAAGGAGATTAATAATTACAATATTTACCACAATTACATTGGATGATAACATAAGAGCATATCCAAATGAAACAAGTCCATCAATAAAGATATCATATTATTTCTCTCATGTGCATTTTTATAAGGTTACATGAGATGAATGGTTAAGATGAACGATTACAGTCATATAATAATCGTCAAGAAGGAAAATACTAAAATGGAAATAGAATAACTACTCAAAAAAATAAATAACTACCTAAACAATCGATCTAAATGCACTATTACCATATTTAAGAGATTTGGGACTTTTAATAAATTTAACCAAGGTTTTGCCCACATCATCCCCCAAAGCAGAATCTTTGTATCCCTAGGTTACTTATGCTAAACTCTAGTATAAGATAAGCTCAAAGATTTTCTAAAGCTATCAAAATAATCATAACCTCTACTAAGGCGTAAGAAGTAAAAAAACAAAATAGAAATAAACGTAGAAACTGTTAATGTTGGAAATATTATATTCTAACAATAATATTTATGTAACACTTAATGAAGTATGTTTGCTCATCCATTAGCTTGTTTCTGGTAGCATCCTTGAAATACACCTCTCATACCTTTAGTTAACATACTCATTAAAAAAATTATAAATATCTCAACCCTTTAAACAATAATTATTATAGGAAATATTCTTCCCATGCTTTTTATTCACATACTTATCAACTTTAGCTTGCAAGTTTTGCTTCAATAGCTTTTACCTAGTTTTTCACCTGCAAATTTGCTATTGCTTTTACTTATACATCCAAGCCTTCATTTTTCCTCAGCGTTTTCAGTTCTACATCAAGTTTTTAATTCTTATCAACTTAGTGCTCAATATCATCCGAAATGTCAATACATAGGCATGGCAACTATAGATCATGTCGACTTCCTACAGTTATTAACAACCCTTAGCACAAAAGTTCCTATAAACATCTTAACTACATAACGCATCATTTTTATTTTATTTACCTATCTAAACAAATGTAAAGCAAATACATCAATTTTCATTTGCATAAGAAACCCATTCTATCGTTATAAACAAATGATAATGAAATTCTCTTGTCATATATGAAATTTTAGCTTTGTTCTTCTACACAACACTTACAAATTGTTGTTTAATTTCATATTCCAAAGTACCACATAGATTCGTTTCATTTTGGCTATTTACCTTTGAATTGTAATTTGCCTTACTTAACCACAATATTGTTGTTGTCAAAAGCTATATTACATCACAAGTCCATACTATTAAATCCTCTTACTTTAAGCCCTACTTGCTTGAACAATCCTCCTTTTATAGCTTAGCAACCTCCCCCAACACTGTGATAATTTGTGAAAATGTTGTTTAAAGAGGATGATATATAATTCATTCTTAAACTACAACAATTTGTAAATCTTTTATGTCTACTAAAAGGTCCTTAAAATTGCCTAACATCACTCTTGTAAACCATAACAATAACCAAGATGTCTACCTAAATCCTCGTACTGTTCTTAAGCACTTATGCTAAAAGGATATTGATAATTCATTTACTTAGGAACCTAATATAGGTTAGAAATGCATTTACACCTAAACAACAAACTACACCGCATTAACAAAATAACCATTTCTCTACAGAAATGGCATCTTACATTAGCACCAATTTTCCTTTTGCAAAACTTTTCTCATATAAGTAAATTATTAAAACACCCTTAAAAAAAATGTTAGATTTATCAATGTCCCATAAAAGCTTCTAGAAGTTGTTTGGGATTACTTATAAATGCGAGATCAATTTGTAATGACTTCAGTAAAGATCTATTTGATTTATTATTTAATATGATATGCTGAAGTAAGATCTAGTTGCAATGACTTCAACAAAGAATGTATAAAGGAAAATTCCCCCAAAGAAAGAAGGTTCAAGTCAACAAGTGCTAAAATTCTAAACAATTTGGTTGACTTGTCATAATCTATTAAACAAGAATACAATAATAAGAACTGAAGTTCTTAAAATAAGTTGATCAAACACTATTTATACCTCATTTATGTCCTTAGTTTTTATCCTATTTAGCTAAATTTATTAAAGCCCTAAATTAGAAAAAAAAATCAGAAAATGTCAATGAATAAAAAATAGAAGAAAATAAATAAAATAGAAAAAGCAAAAAAAAAATTATAAAACAAAATAATACAAATATGGAGAGATAATAATTGGGAAAAAAAAAGTGAGAAAGGGAGAATATCAAAACTTGATTATTAAGTAGTCAAATATGTCAAAATGGGCTAGAAAATAATTTTTTGGGGTCAAATTTGAATTTTAGAAGTTGAATATGCCTATTTAGTTTGATAGAAAGAACAATATTATAGCAAAAAAATGAAAACATAATTTTCCTAAACTTGGTCAAGGTCATTCATTTATGTGGTACTCAAAAGTGTAAATTTTTAGTGAAAACCAACTTCAAACAATGTCTAAATCAAATTTAAATTGCTTATTTTATAAGAAATTTGTCATAGTTCAAGGCTTTTACTAGCATACTTGAATCGTGCAACAGTTACTACGCTACCTCTATAGTAGTAAACAAAGTTTAAGGCAAGTTGGTGTGATCAACGATCGGGCCTTAAGATCCTGTTAGCAACACATAAACAACAGATTGAGTTTTGTTTAGGCTACCACATGAGCAATCAACCAGTGAATAAAAGCTTAAATCTATAAGAGTATTCATACCCCAACAAAGAGCTTTATTTGTATTTATAGCTCCATCAAGAGTATACATTGATTTTCTTAAGAGGCAATACCTCAAAATTAAAAACTAAAAAACAATAATAAAATAATTATGAGGCCCCCCTCATACGCATAATTTACAAGAGATTGTCCCACCTTTCCCAAGTTAATGTATTGACGTCCTAGGTAATGTGTGCTGGAGCTTGACTTGGTGCTTGAGGTTTCCTTGCTTAAGCTATGCTCCTCTTAGCTTGAGGTATAAGGTTTTCTTCCATCTCTCAACTGTTGTCTTTTTCTCACAATCTTCTCACTTCACTAAGTGTTATGTATGTGCTGCTCTAATGGTTGGATCACTAACATTTTGTTCAACAAGGATGTCTCCGACAACTTGACTCATGTTGAAGTTAACCTTGACATTCAACCGCTTTAACTTGTTGTGCAATAGATCCTCCATGTGAAGAGAATATGGCCTCAAAACACTTACATGGAAGATTGAGTGAACCTTCAACCATGCGGGTGGCTCCAATCTGTAAGCTGCCATGGGAATTGGATCGATGTATTTCTAAATAAGTCTTTTATCCTTATTCCTCAATGATATGATCTGCTCTGGAAGAAGCTTGATGAGGAAATGGTCTCCTACATTAACTCTCTAGGTCTATGCTTCTCATTTACCCACTTCTTCATGAGCTTGGAAAATTTTTTGAGATAAGCTTTAACCACCTCAAAGTTCTACTTACAATCCTTAGCAAACTGATAAGATCTTGGGCATCTCCTAATATAAGGTGCTACAACTATGTGAAGTAATAGTGGCTGCTGACCCATGATGATTTCTATAGGTCTCTTGTTGAAGGAAAAACTCCGTTGGATGTTGAAAAAGCAATAAGATAACAACTTTACCCAATTTTTCTAGTTAGCACAAACAAAGTCCGTAAATACTCCTCCAATATACCATTAAACCGTTCCGTTTGTCCATAACTAAAAATGATGATGGCTAGAGGACATGTCAAGTTTATACCCTAAAATGTTGAAAAACTCGGTCCATAACTTTCTAGTGAATCTAGCATCCTGGTCACTCATAATGTCTTAAAAAACACCCTAAAAACTTTACCATGTGCTTAAAGAAAAGTAGAACTATTTCTATTGCATTTGAACTCTTCATCATGGAAATGAAGGTTACATACTAGAGAACCTATCAACAACAACAAAAATTGATGAGTGCTTCCCCACTTTTGGTAAGGAATTGATGTATCCATAGAGACACTCCTCCATGGCCGAGAATGCAGTAAAAGGGGCTTCAGCAGCCTTGCAAGTCTTTGCCTCTCAATCTTGTCCTACTAACAAGTTAGATAAGTTCACGAGTTGTTCATACCATCTTCCTTTTTATCTAACCAATAATAACCCTTCTTCGATAAGCTCATCATCCTCTATTAACTAGAATGGCCAACCCACAAAGTATCATGGCACTCCCTCATGAGTGCCATTTTTAAGTTCCTTAACTTGGGAACATCGAAGCAACGACTCTTAGTATAGATCAAATCACATTCAACCCAAAATTTATTAATCTTCCTCTCTTCAATCAAGTGCTTCAAGTTCTTGGCCAACAGGCCTAAGTGCTCTTTAATCTGGTCTTGTATAGTGATAGTGACTCAATTAATAGCTTGTTTGGTTATTTGGGCCAAAGAGGCTAAGTCGGCTCTTCTATTCAGTATGTCTACTACTTGATTTATCCTACCACTAATAATACAATCTCCATATCAAACTCTATAGGGAAATCCTATCATCTCATCTGCTTGGTCAAAAGTTTGGTTAAGTAAGAATATGGCTAGCAACAGAATTATCTGTTCTCACTAGGAACTTAGACCTCAACAAATAATGCTTCCACATTCTAAGGCAATACATAATGGCTAAGAGGTCCTTCTCTTGGGATAAGTACCTACGCTCAGTAAGGTCTAACTTTCGGGCCTCTTATACCACTGGATGGCCTCCTTTATCAACACTCCAGCCAACACAAATCTAAGGCATCCATGTGGACTTTAAAATGCTTGGAGATGTTAGGGAGGGTGAAGATCATTACATGATTTTCACCAATCTAAGTAGGTTTTGACATATTTATTGTATTTTGCTCCATTCTACCCACTGTAGCCTGCACTAATGCCTTGCTTCCTTAATACTTCCCTTAAGTAGTTGATTCATTTATTGCTAAATGGGTCATGAGTAACTTAGCATATCCGATAGCAACATCAAACCCTTTCTCTTCATCTCTAATTAAAGGTTTGTTGTGATACCACTTGTCATGTATATAATGTTCTCAACAATGATACATACGGCACTTAAGCTCTTCTGACTTACCGCAAAGAGGCTAAGTTGTCCTTTCCTTGAAGACACTCAAGAACATGCTTACTAGAGAGAATTTAGAAAGAGAGACACAAGAGTAAGATTGATTTTGTATTTCTATAAACAAAGGAGAGAACTTCCTTACATGCAAGAGGCCTCTATTAATGGGTGACCAAAATTATTTCAATCTAACGATTAATATTCAATCCCACCTAAATTGAGCTAACAAACCGACATCACCTACCAAGGATTACATATCTAGATAACTTCATTATATTTCTATAATGTACTAAACCTTAGTTAAAGCTTTACACCCTAGGATCTCAATGTAAAAAAGAAAAAGAAAGAATGAACTTAAGAAGAGCACGTGGCATGCTAATACCACACTTAGAACATGTAAAGAATGTTAAGTAGCTAGAAACATGTAAGCTAGAATGATTTGAGCAAACAAAATAAGAGCAAATTTTAAATTCATCTTCTTATGTTTACTTTATGTTTATCTAGACTCCTTAACTTTAGGCCCCAAATTTTAAATAAATGAAGAGTTAATATCACAAATGATACCTAAAATTTGGCAAAATATGTAATTAACTATATGAACTTAGAAAAATATCGATTTGCTATTTGAAAGAACTTTTCATGGTCACCAATAATACCTCTGCTAAATTGACTAATTCTATTGTTCAACGTGAATCAATATGACAGAGGTAATATTGGCATGTACAAAGAATTCTTTGAGGTACTAAATTAACCAATTTCAAAATTCATATATTAAATTAATCAATTTTAAAATTCAAGTACGTAAATGCATATTTTACCAAAGTTTAGGTATCATTCATGATATTAACCCATAAATAAATGATTTAGTCTTATTTTACTAATTTCCCTTTAAGTAAAATGATTACATAATATTTCTAGCACTTCTTTTCTTATTTTTAAAGAACATAACGGTCATAGGGAAAAAGGAAAAAAAAAAAAAAGACTTTCTAAAGATATGAAGTCTAATAAATTCTCATCGAAAAATAAGGAACAAATAGATTAAATAAATATTAAGAAAATATAAAAAGATATATTTATAATTTAATCATAAAACAATTAAAAAATAAGTATGTACAAACTATAGAGTAATTTATCAAAAATACGTTTATCTAATACATTAATACTAGTATAACACATTTCTTTTTAGTTTTACGTACATTACTAGTTTATTAAAATATCCCGCACCTGCTTAGGGATGCAACCGGGACGGGTTTGGGACGGGTCATATAAAACCCGAACCCGCCCCCCTCCAATAGGGTTTCCCAAACCCGTCCCGTGACCCTACAGGGTTTTCTATTCAATTCCCAAACCCGCCCCTATAGGTTTTGACCCTGACCCGTCCCGCCCCGCGACCCGCTTAATTTTCTATACTTAACTATTTAGATTTATTATCTCCCACATTTCAACAAGTTACAGATAAATATTTGTCACAATATCTTTCTAATGATTAATAATTTTTGGTGAATCAAAATCATATTTGGTATAAGATTATAAATTTCAAAATTTAGATGAAATTTGGATACATTTATCAACAACTGTAAATGTAAAACCAGGAAAAAAAAAAAAAAAAAGAAGACCTAATAGTTTGAATAATGCTTATAGCATTCTATCAAAATTTAACTTAAAATCCCCACTTTCAGTGCCTGACAGCGTGCTCGTCTAATCTCCAAACAGAGAATAGAGTCATCACGCACCACCGAAACACTTCCAGTAAAAACGACGCTTCCTCTAACCGATGATCGATGCCGAATATCTCTCTCGTCACTCTTCGGTGTGGTTAAAGCAAATACGATCATCACTAAGCACTATTAAACATTACTTAGTTTAGTGAACCCAAAGAAAGATGTTTAACTGATTAACTTGTTACGCAATCAAATAAAATAAATTTTATAAATTACTTTAAGCTCTGGTTCAGTAATCAGGTGAAAATTACGAGAAAAAAAAAAAAGCTAGCACACAAATAGATCGAAATACAAATAATTTTGAATTGAACAACCCATCTAATTATACATTTCAGGAAATTGGAGAATCAGTTATTGGGAATATAGTGCGGAAAAAAGATATTAAAATGTGAACCTACGAGAAAATGCGATGAATCCATGAGAGAAAATAGAGAAACTGCACTCCATAGGTACAAACTTATCAGGGAAAGTTGATTTTGCATCTTTTCGTATTCCATGTGCTACGGAAAACAAACACAAGAATCATAGTGGATGCATCGTTTTCAAAAATCTATCTGAACAGAAGTCCATGAAGAAAAATATTACATAATTGTGAATTTTAAATTTCAAATTTAATTTTTTAAATTATTTATATTATGACGGGTTCGGATTACCCATCGGGTTTTTTTTGTGACCCGAACCCGTCCCGAAACCCTATAGGGTCAGCAAGTAATTTTCCAAACCCGTCCCGTGACCCTATAGGGTCAGACCCTATAGGATTTTTAACGGTTCGGACGGGGCGGGTACCCTATAATGACCCGCCCCGGTTGCATCCCTACACCTGCTCCACGTTGGCTAACTCATTAAACATCTTGGTCTAATAGGTACGTCGGGGGGACTAAATTCATGTTGGCTTCATCAACCGCTTCCCACTTGACATGTGACATCTCGCATACGTGCTTGACTTTCTCATCTATTAGGAAAAATGGACACCGAAGTCGGCTAAAAATAACATGAGGATACATTGATGGGTTTTCTAAAGGCTAGTAATTAAAAAAATTTGAAATAGAAACTTTTGGCCTTATTAAATCTTTAATAAATTTAAATTTTTTCACTAGTATCAAGTTTTTCCTAGTGTATAACACGTGGCATCTTTTGACTCGTTTACTTAAATAATTAAATAAACAATGAAAAAGGATTGATAGGGATTTTGCTTTGTTAAAATAGAAATGTCCACTGTAATCGTCGTATCCTTAGCCATAAGATCGTTAGAACAGTAATATTAAATCAATCACAGCCCATTAAAAAAGGAGGCTGTTCCACCTAGACATCATCATAGTTTTAAAACCGAAATCGTCGATTTAGGATCTTGAAAATAAAGAAGCGAAACCAGAATCGTCTCTCAAGATTCCATCCAGTTCTATGGAATCGGCGGTTTTTTGTTCCTGTTTGAAATCATGGAACCGTCTTTTTTCTTTTAAGTAAAAAAATAAATTTTATATTTTAATAAAATAAATTTTAAACTCAAATAAAATTATTGAGTCTAAAAGTATTAAATTATTTAACCAAAATTATAACAATTTTTTTAGAATGTACATTTATATTTATATATAAACACAACTAATATCAATTATAATTAGTAATCTGAGATCACAAAATACTTTAGAGGATGATAAGAAAATCATAATACAAAAAATAGTCTCACCTTATTAAATAATGAATTTTTCTTTTAGGAGAAGTTTATATAAACTAAATTATTTATAATTTTAAGTTATGTTTATTTTTATTATAAATAATAAAACATTAAATATTATAAATAGGTAATAAATTTTACTATTTATATGAAATAGTGTAAACATTAATAATTATATATTTATAATTTTTTAATTTTTTTATATAATTCTTTTTTTTTAAAGGAACCAATTTGGAATCGCTGCTTCCACCCGGTTCTAGGCCTAGAACCGTCTAGGAATTAGAAAACCGGCACTTTCTTTACCGGTTTTAGAACTGCTAGTAACGATTTCGATTCGATTCGATTCTCGATTCGAAACCGAATCATATCTATGTCTAGTTGCACCCACTTGTGAGTCTTTCACCATTAGAGGTAGTGGAGCAACTATCCTAAGTTGTCTCTATATTTTTCACTCACCGACAGGAGGTCGAACTATCTTCTTGTTACCGTATTATCTTTTTAGTATTTTATATACATCAATATGTAATCTGTCAAGACGCTCTTTTAAACGGTATACTCTAAACAGAAGCCAATGGCAGGGTCAGCAAGTTTCACGCAATTTTATATGTTTTTCCTTCCTTTTTTTTCCCTTGGCCACGGATCGTATTTTGTGCCGTGTTTAATCAGCCATAAACGAACCAAGCCTTTAAAAGTTTGGATTCAATTCCTTTAACAAATTGACGGGCTCGAACCAAGTTAGATTTTAACAAATCTAAAATATATAGGTTTGAGTTTAGGTTTGTTTAGCAAACAAGCTCACCTAGCTTGTTTATATAAATAATTACATATAATTATATTTATATATTTATTAATTACAAATAATTATATATAATAAAATAATATTAAAAAAGTTTCATAAGCTCCTAACCAACTTGTTCATGATCCAGCTCGCAAGCATGAAACTCGGCTCTTTTAACTAATAAACGAGCTTTATTTTGAGCACAAATTTAGCTCATTTATTTAATAAGATCAGCAAGGAGGACTAGAAACAAGCCGAATTCGAGTAACTCATAAGTAGATAGCTCGTTTGCAGCCCTAGTGTTTAGGTATTGTATTAATATCATGAATTGTACTTGAACTTTAATAAAATTTATATGCAATTAGGTACTTAAATTTTGATATTGATCAATTTAATACTTAAATTTTAGAATTAATTAATGTAGCTCCTAAAAGAATTTATCATGCATACTAATAGCATCTCCTTAATATTGGTTATCATACATAAAAAATAATTTTAGATAATAAATTAATCAATTTCAAAATTTATAATAAATTAATCAATTTCAAAATTTATATACTTCAATACATATTTTACAAAAATTTATATAACATTTGCAGTATTCACCCTCTGCTTACATGTCTTTCCCGGTCGGCTTTCCACATGAAAATCGTGGGTCTCAAACAGTGAACTTGAAAGTACTACAAATACGGACAAGGCTTGAGAGATAGAGCACACTGCACTTCAAGCAGCCTGATTTTGAGCTCACAAATCATCTATTTCCTCCATACAAGAGCTAGGCCACCGCAACAGCCATCATATTTTCAATGGGGTTTGAACATGTCTTGTCAAATGGTGATGATCAAACAACGGTGACACGACGATCAGCCAACTACAAGCCGAGTGTTTGGGACTACAACTATGTGCAGTCACTCAGCAGCGATTACATGGTAACTATATACATGTGATTTCAGGCGACATTGTATTTATACCCTCAGAAAACTAGTTTCTTAAACATTGTTGTTGTTGTTGTTGTTGTTGTTGTTGTTGTTGTTGCTACAGGACAAGAAGGATGTAGAGAAGATTCAAAAACTGAAAGAAGATGTGAAATCCTTCATTCATGCGGAGATGGATCCAGTGGCTAAAATGGAGTTAATAGACGCAGTTCAAAGACTAGGACTGCAGTACCATTTTGAGGATGATATCAAGAATGCACTAAAAATAATCTATGAGAATGAAAATGAGAAAGACAGTGATGCTTGGCTTGATGGCGATGACCTCTACTTAACGGCGCTGAGATTTAGACTTTCGAGAATGCATGGCTATCATTTGCCCCAAGGTAAAATATGATGCCACTTATGATACTCTACACTTAAAAATTATGGATGTACCAAACACTTTGGAAAAATGGTTAATATCACTGGTGATATCTAAACTTTGATAAAATATATAATTAGGTATCTAAAATTTAAAATTAATCAATTTAGTATCTAAATTTTGAAATTAACAAATTTAATACCCGAAAAAGTTTTTCAGGCATGCTAACGGTACTTCTATCAAGTTTTTTTAGATACTAAATTGATTAATTTAAAAATTTTTCATGTACTAAATTGATCATTTTTAAAGTTTAAGTACTTAGTTGCATATTTTGTCAAGGTTTAGATACCATTTGTACCATTACTCGTAGAAAAAAATTAAAGTAAAACATATTATATCTTTTAGAATGTTTCAAATACTTCATGAAAAGGTAAATACATAAATGCAATGGGAGCACGCATGTTAACATAATATACTTTAGAAAATTTATCTATGTATGACTGTAAATACTGGCATTGTGATTTTTGAGGACATTTTTTAACATGTAGATGTGTTCGAGAAGTTTATGGATGAGAAGAGTAATTTTGATGCATGTCTTCACCAAGACGCTAAGGGGTTGCTTAGTCTTTATGAAGCATCTTTCCTAGGATTGAAAGGCGAAACAACCTTGGACAATGCCAAGACCTTTTCACGTATGGCTTTGGAGATCCAAAAGAATAATCTTCCTCCAAGCTTGGCCAGAAAAGTCGTACACGCTTTGGACATGCCCGTTCATTGGAGACCCAACAGGCTCGAGGCCAGATGGTTCATAGACGTGTATCAAGAGGAGCATGGCATGAACCCCATTTTGCTTGAGATGGCTAAGTTGGACTACAATATGGTGCAATCTACCCACCGAAGAGAAGTTGCAAAGTTAGCCAGGTAACTTATATTTAAAACACTGTAAATGGAATTAATTAATGCATTCCATGGAGCATTACCAATGGGGTTCCTTGTTTAATCTCCAAGAAAAGAATAATATCACCAAAACAAGTAGATTCATTTTGTGTCGCCCCGTCATGTATACATGAATAGTATATGAAGGTCAACCATGTTTAGACATATAAAAATATGTGTAAGGTTAAAATATAGATTATAGCTTTTTTTATAAACTATCTAATATTTTATTATTATTGTACACGTGGCATTTATAATCTAATAAATGTCTTTTCTAGTAATAAATTATCATTAAATAGAGTTGTTATGAGCAAAAGATGGTAAACCCTTAATCTACCTATCTTAAGTAGACCCTCCATCGAAGATCTGTCAAGTGAAAAAATAGTACCATTTGTTGTACCGCATATAGAACCAATACAATACTAGAACCAATACAATACTATTTTCCATATAACAAACCTTCAATGGAGGATCTACCTCTGATAGGTGGATCAAGAATTCACATATCTATTTTTCAGTTGTTATTGTGGGGTAAACAAGGTTTTGTTTTGATTAAGTGAGACAATCTACCCATTTCTTTATTATTGTCTTTCTTGTCATTAATGTTATCGTTAATCACTACTGGTAAGTATCTATGCTTATCAGACATCGTTGAACAAAAAGGGTTTTGAAACGTTGACTCATGGCATCCAACAGAAAAGATCCACCATTGGAAATGACCTTCGGGCACTTGCATTCAAAAATGACTCCTGTCTCCCCAAATAATGCGCCTTTTTTATCAACTCGTTTTGTTATCTTATTTTTTTCGTTTTTATCTAAATATTTATTAAAAAATAAATATAAATAAATAAATAAATAGATATTTTTATTTATAAATAGATCATATACAAATAATTAAAATATAGATATAGATGAAAATCAAATAATCCAAACACACCTAAGATAAATGCTATTCAAATACAATAAAATAATAATTACCTGCAATTAATTGGTACATTATAGGCATGCTATACTAAAATATATGGGCATATTATGTTTTTAATTTCTAAAATTTTTTAGGGTGTTATTGTAATTGGTCTAATGCATATTAGAAGTAGAAGAAGAAGAGAAAAATAAATTAAAATAATGAAAACATTATTAAAGGTAAAAACATCATTGATATTTCAGGTGGTGGACTGAATTGGGGTTGGGCAAGATGGAGTTTTGCCGAGATAGACTGATGGAGCACTATTTGTGGAATGCCATCATGGTTTTTGAACCCAGTACGAGGCTTTCAGGGAGATGTCGACCAAAATGACTTGCATGATTACAATGTTCGACGATATCTATGACATATACGGATCTTTGGACGAACTTGTGCTCCTGACTGACTTTGTCGAAAGGTGTGTTAGACCCTACTTATAAAATTTCTTAAAATATCATATCAATATCTTAAACAGTATGAATGTTAAAATCGTGATTTTACTATTCATTCATGCCAATAAAATCATAGAATCATGCAAAATTGATAAAACCGTAAATATGTAAAATTATACATCTAAATTCATAACTCTATCTAAAACTTCACCCTAATAATTTTTCATTTATTTTAATTAAGAAAAAAATATATAAAATCATAAACTCGTAGAATCGTATGTTTGACTCGTGAAATTAACAATCATGTTAACAGTATTTTCTACTAAAAAACTCACTGTGGATTACTTAGAAAGTTACTAAATATAATTTTTTTAAATTTTATGTCTCTAACATTACACAGATTATACACAATAAATATCAAAACTTGAAAAAAAAAAATAAAGCTAAGCAGCGCTCCTCTTACAAGCTCCAATGCTTACCGAAGGACTGCAATCTAATGGCTAAGCAACCCCACATAGACTCTTTTTTACTTAATCTTTGTGCAAGGACCTCGGATAAAACTACTCTGAATCCTATCCTCAACATTTTCAAATTAAAGTCATATATATAATTAATATCAACTACGTATGCACACAACTTTCTTCAAATGTGCATAAAAAAAATTGCTAGACGAATAAATTCTTCTTCCTTTTTTTTTTTCCCTTTCAAACTTATTAACTGAAACCTTGAGTGCATGCGGCTCCTTAATTAAAAATATTAATAATAACTGGGGGTATATATACAGATGGGATGTGACCGAAATCGACAAGCTTCCTCCAACAATGCAAACTTGTTACTTGGCTATGTACAACACAAGCACCGACATTGGCTATCGGATCCTTCGAGACAGAGGCTTTAACGTAATTCCATTCATTCGCCAAATGGTAATACCAATTAACCTTTTTTTTTTTTTTTTAACGTGAGAGGAGGAATTCGAACTTGTATCTCTCATTTGAGAAATCAAAAAAGATGCCACTTGGTTATAATATCATTGGCACCAATTAGCTTCTTAAAGAGAAAATTCTTCCTTTTGATATATTCATATTAGCTAAACATTTATTGGCATATCAAATTATCCCTTGAGCACCTAATTTAAAAATAATCGTGATATTTCTATAATTAATATAGATATCTTTACTGACAGTATTTTGGTTTTTAATTGTTATAAATTAAGTGGAATATCAATTGCAAGGCATGGCTGAGGAAGCAAAATGGTACAATAGTGGATACAAGCCAACGCTGGAGGAGTATCTCGACACTGCGGTGCCTTCGATAGGAGGGTTTATGGTTCTATTTCTAAGTTACTTCATAACAACGGACAAGATAGCCAAAGAAACGATGGAATACATGTGCAATGTCCCAAGAATTATGAACTGCTCTACCAGGATTCTTCGATTAAATAATGATCTGGCCACTTCATCGGTATGAACTCCTTTTGTGTTCATAAAGTCTGCAATTATATATAATATAATGATGACGACGACGACGACGAAAACAAAAATATTTATTAAAATATCAAAGGAAGAAAATTTCTACATTTCAATAAGATTTGGTTTTTTTGTTTCTTCAAGCAATAAGATCAGTTTATTAATGGGTGAGGTTAATTAATTGATTAATAGCATATAAATATTAATATAATATGTTTTTTAATATAAATAGTAGGTTTTCAAAAATTTAGCTATTATTATTATATTATTATGCATAAAAAACATCATTATTATTTATTCACCACCTATCCAAACAGATAACGTATTTGATCTCTAAATGAATCTTTTGCCCATTTCACTAAACTTGCAATCCAAGTTGAAAAGGATTAAGATTAATAGCATATAGGGTTTTTTTTTTTCTATAAATAATAGAATATAAATATTAATAAAATATATCGAGGATTTTGTAATATATATGTATATAGTATGTTTTCAAAAATTACTCATTATTGTTATATTACCCTATATCAAAATTATAATTATTGAGTAAATTACAATAGTGAGTAATTATAACATTTGGGGATAAGTTCATTTTGGGTCATAATGTTTGGAAAAATTCACTTTGGGTCACAATGTTTTGAGGATAAATTCATTTTGGGATACAACATTTGAAAAAATTTATTTTAGGTCACAATATTTAGGAGATGGGTTCATTTTGGATCACAACATTTGAAAAAATGATTCAATCAAACACGTGTTAACAGAATAAGAATGACACGTGTCAACAACAGAAGATAACTCGTGTCTATCGTGATCTAAATTAAATCATTTTTCCAAACATTGTGATCCGAAATGAACTTATTCCCCAAATATTATGATCCAAAATGAATTTTTTCAAATGTTATGATAAAAAATGAACTTACTCCCAAATATTCTGATCTACTGGTGTGATTTACCCTGTAACTATTATTTATTAACCATCTATTCAAACACATTACATATTTAACTTAAATGAATCTTTTGTCCTTTTCACTGCACTTAAGTACCTAACACAATCCAAGTTGAAAAGTATAAAAAGTTCCCTTAGTTAACAACAATAAGTGAAACATTCATATAAGAATAAATGCAATTTAATATCTAGAGTATTTAGAATCTAATTCAATTTTAAACCTTGTCAATGTCATGTAATTCGGTTTATTTTGAACGTTTGGTATGCTGACTACTTCCATCATATATCACACTCGACGGTATACAAAATGGATCCAATTACAAATTGTAAAAAAAATAGTTTCGGATACAAATGATAATTTATTTATAAAACCAAATTTCTCTATTAGCTAAGCAAAGTGAAAAGAGAAAATAACTTATTTCAACATGTTCAGGATGAGTTGGCAAGAGGAGACAACTTCAAGTCAATCCAGTGTTATATGAAAGAAAGTAGGACGTCGGAACAAATTGCTAGAGAATACATAAACAGCATGGTGCATGAGGCGTGGAAGACCATGAACCAAGACGGGCAAGATGATAGGTATTCCTCGACTGGTGCTTTTGTCGGTGCTTGTTTGAATCTGGCTCGAGCTTCTCAAGCCTTTTACCAATACGGTGATGGACATGGGCGTCCGGACTCGGAGACAAAGGAGCATCTCAAGTGCTTTTTGGTGAAACCCGTGCCAATGGAGTAGTACTATGAGATTGGGGAACATCACGGTGTTAATCGAAACATGATTTGTTATCAGAATCTCTACAAATTGCAAGCTAATAAGTGATATAAAAAATATCTATTTACTATTTCTACTATATATCTGTGTTTGGTTGTGACTGGTAGAGATATCATTAAGATAACCGTATAAGAACAGAATATAGCTACCTATCTTCAATTTGTTATCTGTTACATGTATGTAATGGGATTTCTCACGAGTAGATTCTGTTGTGATCAACATGCTATATGTTGTATTTGGGTTGAAACTCCAGTACATGTAACTGGTTTTTATACTAGTGCAGACAAGAGAGGTGAAGAAAAGCTTCCTCCCTCCTCTCCCCCACCACCACCCCACCCGCCAATGGCTTGTTTCATTGGTGCCAACAGCCCGGTGGGATTCTTGATCCCCCTTTGACGGGCTTTGAGTGATAGAGGTCCTAAATAACTAGCCATGTGACTTATGCTGACAGCAAAACTAAAGTAGTAGTAGGAAGCCAATTTAAGGAGTCTCTTCGGAGACTTCCGATAAAATTGGAACCAAACATGTAATGGATTTAAAAAAATAAACAAAAAAAAAAAAAAAAGGAAAAATCTACACTTCACCTTCAGCATTCTTTTATTGCATAAATATTATATAAATGCAATATATTGTTAAGTCAATTATACATGCAAACAGGTGAGCTATGCGGGTCAACCCATTTATAGAAAAAAAGAAAAAAATTATTTTGAAAATTGTCAACCTACTTTCCTCTGCAGCCATGGGTTTGCACTGTTTAATTCACCCTTGAACCTAACCAAATCGTATATTATGGTTCTACTTTTCTTTTGAATTCGAATCTAACCATATGATTTGATTCGTCATTTTTTCAAACAAAAAAAATACGATTTAGTTTGTGATTTGAAACTTTTTTTATTCTTAAATAAATATACATTCTATTAAAAACCAAAAATACATATTTCTTATCATCAATACAAATATAAAAAATAATATTTGAAATTAATTATTTACCTAAATAAATATGTAAAGCGTATAGTAGAGGAGCGACTTCATTTATCATAAAACTATAATTATACAGAATTATAATGATATACTAGACTCAGTACATTATCAATTATATAAATTAATAAGTGATTAAGTAATAGAAGTTGATTAATTTGTAAGAAAAAAAATAAAAAGGAAGAATGTTTAGAATACTAGAAACCAAAATCTAAAAATTATTTTATTTATAAACACACCACAACAAACCAAACATGGTATAATCATTTTAAATTTATTTCGTGAATAATCATATCTAATTTAAAATTTTTAAAATAATTGAAGTATGTAAAATAGTTCGATTAGGTTCGACACACACAATTTGATTCAAGATTGCAAATCGAACTATGAACCGTTTACTCTTTACCAAACCAAACTGTTTCAAAAAAAAACCAAAATTTCAATGCAGTTTGGTTTGGTCTGGTTTGGTTTGCAGTTCAATCAGTTTTTTTACAAAGCTCTAACAGACAATTTTAGCCCACCCTACATAACCTGTTCGCTAAGGTAGGTCAACCCAACTCGCAAGGGAGTTAACTTGCAAGCTTGCATTTTTTTTTTTAATATGAGCAACCCATGAAAGTTTCAAAAAAATGAACAAAAGCAAGTAAAAATAAATAACTATATCAAAATACTACATTAAAAAAATTAACTAATTCTCCAAAACTTTCCTTAATTATGTCGAGTTCCATTACAAGTGTCTAATTAAGGAAAAAGGAAATTTCTAAGCTCAACATGAGGGTTTCCTTACCTGCTTGTAACTTGATGATAAAGTCATATTTCATACATTTTTCATGGAATATTTGATGATAAATTCTTATTGATTTTATAAAAATCTAAGGAAATGGTACTTAATTATGCTTAAATTGTTATTTTGGGTCATAAAGGACTTAGGATTACAAATATACAAAAATTGAAGGAGTTTTATGCAAATTTGGAGAAAAATATAATGTACACCGGCCACTTGTAGATCTACACCACCGGCCTTTAGCATTACAAATGCCAGCCTTCAATATATCAAACAAACACCACCGACCTTGAATGAAAATTTTCACAAGCATTGCAAAATTTGAACAAACACTGGTAGAATTCCATCCTACACGCCGGACTAGCTTGTGAACATAATGCAATTTTTTAAGGCCGGCATCTACACTACCAATGTACACTTGAGAATTCCTTTGGCCTTAAAATTTTGATCTTATGTCAGCTCCATGGAATCTTGCACGCCGTGTTGAAGTGGTGCTGACCATTCACAGTTTGCAAATTATTAAGGCCGACGTTACACTGCCAGTGCTCAAGTGGGGTAGACTTGTATGCTGCCCCTATGCCACCGGCATTGAATCAGTATCTGCCGGTGCAGAAATGAAACAACTCAAATTCCTTGATTTTTGCTTATAAATTCCTAAGGTTTGTGAAAACATACACAAAATTCCTAGCAGCTTTCCTCTATATCTAGATTAGATTATAGAGCTCAAATAGTTTTGTTATAGAGTAGTTTTGGATCTGAATTAGTTATCAATTAAAGCCTTATAATCATTTGAAGATTGGATTGAAGACTTTGTTTGAAGTTTTGCAACAAGGATACTTTTGATTGAACTTGGCGAATTCTGACATTTTCTTATTTATGCAAATTCAATTATTAAGTGTGATTGTGATTATGAATTCTGTTGTTGTAATTACTTTGTTTTGTGTTTGTTTGATTCAATCCATGAGTTTATAAGTTTCTAGTGTAGGAATATGATGAAGCTCTAGATAGCTAAGATGATTATTGCAATCCTATTATAGGACTACCAGATTTATGGAATATTCATGTTGCAATTCTGACTATAAATTATGTTTCCTATTAAATTAGGTTTATAGGAATCTTGATAACTCAGAAGAGAAAGTAGGATTCAAAGGAATTCTTAAGTCTAGGTTAAATTACAATTGCGAAAGTGGTGTGATTCAATCTAATTTAGAAATTATCCATTGAGATTAATGTAATGTTTTAAATCAGGTTCTCACTAAGGAATTAGGAGAAATTAGTTTAGGGCATTAGATAATTATAGCATTGGAAGATTCATAATTGTATTTTCAATCCCACTGTTAATTTGTGTAGTAAAAGCTAATGGATTGATTGGTGGTGTTAAAAGATTTTAAAATTTAATATCTTTGATGATTTCATATGAATATCCACAAAGCTAATTGTCATTATAACAGGATGACAATTTGATTAATGAAACTAGGTTAGGTTAGATTTTATTCTTCCCACATTCAATTGATATATCTCTTAAAAACACTCCCTTTGCTCTCATTGATAGCTATAATCTAGGATTAGAAATAGATAATTAGTTAATTATCTCAATTTCTATTGCATGGATAATAGTAGAATCTTATAACTGTTTAGTAGTTAAGTAATCCTCATAGGAACGATACTCTGCTCATCATTGTATTACTTGATCTGACTAGTATACTTGCTAGTAAAATTCGTTTAATTTTTATATATACGTTTGCAGCAGGTCACTTGACTATAAGGACAACCTGATCTTTTTACTCTAGCGCTTACTTACCATCCTCCTGCAAGAGTTTAAACAATTCGCACTGGAGCTTCTTTTTAAGCTCTAAGGCAACTCACTTTGCCTCCTCAACCTTCCTTTCAACAGCAAAGATCAGTCTTTTAAACCTTTTTACCCATTTCCTCCAACTCTCGCAGCTTACTGTTAAAATCAACATATAATTTTTTTTGTGGCTTGCAATTTGAGTATCTTTGCCTCATCCTTCTCTAATTTTGCATTGCTAACAAAGTCCTCAACCTTTCTTCTAAGAATTTCTACAACTCTTTCTTCTTGTGTTTATCCTTATCATACTAGGTCTCGACCCTCTTTGCCTTCTATAGCAAAAAAAGAACAATCAAACCTCAATTGATTGCAAGTTTCAGCCATTGATTCATACTTTAAGTTGAAGAAATTTGTGTAGTCATGAAGTGAACCTATCGAATCAACATTTTTTATCTCTTAGGTAAATCTTTAGCATTTTATTAGCTTTAGTTCTCCACTTTATTTGCTCATATGACTTTTAAGCCCTCTCCAAACAAAAATCTATCTACTAAAAACTAAAATTAATCAGATCAATACATAATCAAGATGACAAATTAGGTAATATAAGATTTACCTCCAAACAATTCTTAATTGTCATGTCTTCCTCTAGTTTTCCTAACTCAAATTAAATTCTTATGAGTTTTAAAGCTACGATCGTGCCTTTCCCCTCCTAAGGAGCATCGACAACCTTAATAGAGGGAATTGAAGTTAAGATCATCCATATATGCTCACCTCAGTCAAGGGAGTTTATACGTACAATACTCCTCTCCTCCAACACATTAGAACCTTCTTACCAAATGCATGAGCATTCAGCCTAGTGCGACCTAGACTCTCTACCAACCTTTTACACTAATCCAATGAAAGATTCTTGACGTGGAGGCAATTCCAAAGTAACCTTTGGCCTCTTGCTCTAATTAGGCTCCATTACCTCTACTACCTTCCTTTTCTCATCTCTCTCCCTCTTATCAATTCGAGATTGATGATTAATAGGTTGGTCCTTCATCTAGAATGGCAATGAGACAATTCGGTCAGTTTTCAAGCTCTTCTTCTTGTTATCGTGTAAGGGCTCGGATTCGCTTTATATCTAAAACATGCAAATTCAGTCCCCAGCCACATGTAACCTATAGTATTACATGTAAAGCTGTCTGTAAAGAAAGAGTTTGTATGAATTATTTGTCTAAATCTGTCATAAGAACCATTTGACAACATCTCCTAAAAAGGAACTTCATACATAATATTACAAACTTCCTTATCTCTTTCATCAACAAGACAAAAAGATTAATACATGTATATATACAAACATAAGAGCTTTAAAACATAGGCTCAAAGACATGACTATAATAAAATATATATAAGTTTTATCAAAATATCTAACAACTACTACATTGTTCCAAAAACATTCCTCCTATTCTATTACAAAGGCTTTCCATCATCAAGGTCGGGGTTTCCAATCATCCCATTCATTCAAAAAGTCCTCAAGATCGGTTCCATAACCTATCTAAGTATAAAACTCATCCTCATCAACACCTAAAAGAGAAGATCATGAGCCAAAGGCTTAGTATACAAGTAACACAAACACAAATATGAAGCAACAGACGCACTTAAACTATATGCAATGCATCAACCATCAATTTATTATCTAATAATTAAGTTTATCAAGCAACAAAGGAGTATTCAAACTCTAGAGCAAGCCACTAGGAAGCTGGGGGTCATGAGTAACGACGCAACGCTTAGGGGTTGATATAGATTCCTTGAATACCTATATCTCTTAGATGATATAACCAAAAAAGAAAAAGTAATTTCATCTATGGTTAATAACCCTTACTCAACTTTACTTAACTTAATCCATAATATCATTTAGTTTAACTGGTCCCACAAACGTGAACTAAATTATATTACTTCTTCTTAAGAATAAGCAAATGTTACACTGATACTATTCTCCCTATCAATTACCCGTTGAGCCACTTATAAATTGTCAAATTATAATGACACAGGTGACCTAAACTGCCATGTTAACCTCTTTAACAGAGTTGCTGCTCCTCCTACCAGATTCAATAGTGAAAAGCACAACTAATACAAACACTTTTTAAACCATCTTTAATTAAGAACAAGTTAAGATTTGCCTATACTAAGCAAACAACAAAAAATTTACTATGTACCTGAAGTGTCTCTCAAAGGATTAGTAGTTGTAGTCAACAAAGGATGTGAATCTGTAGCAAGAAATTCATTCTATGTCAACATCACTAAATCTAAATTGAGCATTAATCACAATTAGTTGTTGAGTGTGTAAAGACCCGACCCACTAAATCCTGAGATTTAGAGTATCTAGTCCCCAACCACATATAACATTTTCACAATATATATAAGGTTGTCCTAAAACTAACAGTTTATGAGAATTATTTGATCAAATCTACTAACACTTTATAAACAACTTTTAACAAAACAAGATTGCTAATAAAAGCAATCCATACAGATATATATATAATATGTACAAAGTTTAGTGTCAAAACAAGACACTAAAAAAATTATAATTTTTTCTTAGTACAAAAGATAACCTAAATAGATCTTAAGGTCTTTAACACTTAGGCTTATCTAACAAGCCTTATATACAGAGAATTATGCTTTAAACAAAAGCTTCTCCAATATCCTAGGGCATTCGAATCTTACTCGTCCCACTCATCCATGAATCGCTCAAAATCTAACCCATATCCTAGATCATCATATAACTTATCATTACCTGCAAAGCAGCAAAAGTGAGTCAAAGGCCCAATACGCAATACAAATATAAGAACAATTTATCAAGCAAACTTAAACTAAATAAAATGCATTAATGATCAAGTCATTATCTTATTAAGTTTTCTTTTAACAAAACAACGGGAGGGTGTTCAAACCCCGGAATCATGCTATGAGAATTTAAGGGTCCTGGGTAACAGCAGCTACTCAGGGGGTTGATATAAGCATTCCGAATACTTATATCTCCTAAATCTATTCCATAAAGAAATAGCTTCATTTAGGATTCAAAAGCCGTTGCCCGACTTTACTTAAACTCAGTCCACAACATGAGCCTAGTTCACAAGTTCCCATAAACTTTGAACTAAACCATGGTATTTCCCTCTTACTTTAAGTAAGCGTTACTCGGATACTATTCTCCCCATCTGCTACCCACTTAACCAAAAACGAATTGCTATTTCATCATAGCGTACCATTGCATCATGGTGAAGTCAGTGCATCATGACTTAGGTTAAGCGCCTAACTAACATGTCATTGCATCATGACAGGTTTGCTGCTCTTCAGACCAGATTAAACAGCGTAATAGACATCCAATTCATCAAAGTATTAAGTCGAATTAAATTAATTAGTAATGCCTATTCCTAGCATACAACAAATAAGCTATTGCATACCTGTACCAAACAGTGTATTACTATATTCACTTGGAAGGGAAATAACTAAGGAATCTTTAACTAAAATAAGAAATATCAAAATAAATCAATAATCGAACGTAGAATTCATATATATAAGACAATCCTAAGTTAACTATATAAGGAAATTCATTGAACTTGACATATAATTTTAACATCTAATTCATACTTAAAACATGTTTATATAGCTTATAGCTTCATTAGAAGACCATATATTAAATAAAGAATGACAAATAAAGAAGGTTGAATTTGTAAAACTTAGGGGATATCGGCCTATTTACACAGGCAAAATTGAGGTGAACGCCGGTAGCGTTGAAATTATACGCCAGCTGTTTTAAGCCCGACGTTAAAAATTTTGATTATGTTCGCATTCAACATTGCCTATAGGCCGGCGGCGTTGGAGCCCTAATGGCCGGCGTATGCTTTGAAAAGTAAAAACACCAGCAAATTTTCTTACAAAAGCCGGTGGCGTTTTAAGCGGTTTTAAAAAAATCAATTCTGACCACATTCAACACCGCTTCTACGCCGGTGGTTGTAGTCAACAAAGGATGTGAATCTGTAGCAAGAAATTCATTCTATGTCAACATCACTAAATCTAAATTGAGCATTAATCACAATTAGTTGTTGAGTGTGTAAAGACCCGACCCACTAAATCCTGAGATTTAGAGTATCTAGTCCCCAACCACATATAACATTTTCACAATATATATAAGGTTGTCCTAAAACTAACAGTTTATGAGAATTATTTGATCAAATCTACTAACACTTTATAAACAACTTTTAACAAAACAAGATTGCTAATAAAAGCAATCCATACAGATATATATATAATATGTACAAAGTTTAGTGTCAAAACAAGACACTAAAAAAATTATAATTTTTTCTTAGTACAAAAGATAACCTAAATAGATCTTAAGGTCTTTAACACTTAGGCTTATCTAACAAGCCTTATATACAGAGAATTATGCTTTAAACAAAAGCTTCTCCAATATCCTAGGGCATTCGAATCTTACTCTTCCCACTCATCCATGAATCGCTCAAAATCTAACCCATATCCTAGATCATCATATAACTTATCTTCATTACCTGCAAAGCAGCAAAAGTGAGTCAAAGGCCCAATACGCAATAACAAATATAAGAACAATTTATCAAGCAAACTTAAACTAAATAAAATGCATTAATGATCAAGTCATTATCTTATTAAGTTTTCTTTTAAAAAACAACGGAGGGTGTTCAAACCCCGGAATCATGCTATGAGAATTAAGGGTCCTGGGTAACAGCAGCTACTCAGGGGGTTGATATAAGCATTCCGAATACTTATATCTCCTAAATCTATTCCATAAAGAAATAGCTTCATTTAGGATTCAAAAGCCGTTGCCCGACTTTACTTAAACTCAGTCCACAACATGAGCCTAGTTCACAAGTTCCCATAAACTTTGAACTAAACCATGGTATTTCCCTCTTACTTTAAGTAAGCGTTACTCGGATACTATTCTCCCCATCTGCTACCCACTTAACCAAAAACGAATTGCTATTTCATCATAGCGTACCATTGCATCATGGTGAAGTCAGTGCATCATGACTTAGGTTAAGCGCCTAACTAACATGTCATTGCATCATGACAGGTTTGCTGCTCTTCAGACCAGATTAAACAGCGTAATAGACATCCAATTCATCAAAGTATTAAGTCGAATTAAATTAATTAGTAATGCCTATTCCTAGCATACAACAAATAAGCTATTGCATACCTGTACCAAACAGTGTATTACTATATTCACTTGGAAGGGAAATAACTAAGGAATCTTTAACTAAAATAAGAAATATCAAAATAAATCAATAATCGAACGTAGAATTCATATATATAAGACAATCCTAAGTTAACTATATAAGGAAATTCATTGAACTTGACATATAATTTTAACATCTAATTCATACTTAAAACATGTTTATATAGCTTATAGCTTCATTAGAAGACCATATATTAAATAAAGAATGACAAATAAAGAAGGTTGAATTTGTAAAACTTAGGGTATATCGGCCTATTTACACAGGCAAAATTGAGGTGAACGCCGGTAGCGTTGAAATTATACGCCAGCTGTTTTAAGCCCGACGTTAAAAATTTTGATTATGTTCGCATTCAACATTGCCTATAGGCCGGCGGCGTTGGAGCCCTAATGGCCGGCGTATGCTTTGAAAAGTAAAAACACCAGCAAATTTTCTTACAAAAGCCGGTGGCGTTTTAAGCGGTTTTAAAAAAATCAATTCTGACCACATTCAACACCGCTTCTACGCCGGTGGCGTTGAAGTACCAAATGCCGGCATACACTCAAAAACAGACCTATTCGAAAAGTGTTTTACTTCCTCTGGTTTACACTTTGAAAAATATAACATGTAACACTATTAATCCTTCTTCAAACATATATTTAACTTCATACACTATCTTCTATCCACATTAACCAATCCTAGCAACTTTAAACTTCATAACAAACATCAAACTACTTCATTCACATCAAATTCTCTCCTACTCTTCACTTCAACTTCAACTTTAACTACTCAAATCAATTTCACCTCTCACCAACACCTCTCACTACTTCCATAATACATAAACAAGTTCACACAATAACAAAACACAACCTAACATATATCAATGCATAAAACCATACAACTCAAAAGACATTAACTCATCCTATCGTAGATTTTACACCTATATTACAAGAAAGGAAATAAAACAAAGAGTTTATACTAGCTTTGACTTACATGTAGAGGCTTTGGCTTAGAGAGATTTTTGAATCCAAAAGCTTGATATTAGTTTTTGGTTCAGGGCTTATAGTTGAAGATAGAAGAAAAAGAGAAAGGAAAGAAAAGAGGGAAAATTCGTACAGGAAATGTGGGTTGCCAAAAGAGGCCAAGTTTGATCAAATTCGTGACTCATTATTATCCTAAGTTTGACTTTTGGGGCATATAAGACTTAGGTTTAAATTTGGATTAATTTGGAGCTAATTTGAGTTTAATTTAGACTTGAAAAATAGGCTTAACTTTTGTAAAATTCTATCAATAAATTCTTAGGCATAACAAAAGTTGTCTTGATAATTTTAAACATAACACACACATATTAATTCATAAAAGACACAAACATTAATTACAGTATACACACATTAATATACATAAAACAATAACATTAATTTCATTACACATACTGATGCGTTCCATCTGAGTGTAACAATTAATTCCACTAATTCTTTCCTAATATCAGATTAACAATAGGCAAGTGTACCTATCAATTGTAGTATAGGAATGAATTATGGGTCGTATTCCTTGGGATCCTGACAATTACTATTACTCGCCCTATCAATCATTATCTAGCAATCAATTTAATGTATGTTTAATTATTAATTAATTAGATAATTCTAATTTTAACTATATTAACTACCAATTTTTATCATAATGACATATAAAACATAATTTTAACAAATTATTAACACAATATACAAAAAGATTACTCCATCATATTAACAGGATTTAACTAAATTCATCCGTAAATTACTTATCTGTAGAATTCTTAATTCATGACCATTATTCTCATAATAGATCAATCCTAATCCTAATTGTATCTACTAGAATCTCTTCTAAGTTAATAGCCAATTCAGAATTGCATTAAAGCTCTTATTATCCTTAAATTCTTTGAAAACATGCAGCAAACTTCTTATTAACATCTCTATCAACAAGAGTAGTTTGTTCTAGTGCCTTAGATCTACTCAAGGGAATTGTTTCTCAACCTTTTCCAATGAGATCTGATGTAGGAATATGTCGTGCACTACAAATTCCTAACTTATTTGAAGACCCAACACTAAAAATTCGTAATTAAACAGATTATAACAGATATATATATGCTTCCTGTTAATACAACTTCGTAATAACTTAATCACTACTCATTCATACTGACATATAAACACAAACGTATAACAAACATAATAGAAACTACGATAAACATTCAATGAACAAGAAAAGAGAAGAAGTAAAACCCCTTTTTAATGACTATGAAGTGGTTGTACAAACGAATTCTGGATCCAATGACTTTCTCAAGTTCTTCTTGGAATCCGACTCTCTCTCTCCTCTAAGTTCTTTTCTAAAATATATCATGTGATGTCCCTTTTTAGAACGAATCACCCCTCTTTATATTCTAAACACGACCTTTTACTAAAACAAACTAACAGTCATACTGTTTCAAGAAGACAATAATGACCCATTTCTAAAAGTCACGACCGTACAATACTCATTTTCTTTGTAAATATGCATTTTGTACGGTCGTACAAGAGGGAGTGCTAAGTACTGGAAGTCAATCTTCAAGCTTGTACGGCGTGCAACATAAATCTCCTTCAATTACTTCTTCATCACCACATGTACGGCCGTACATGTCGAATTTGCTTCAAAATTTCTTGGTGCAGCGGGCGTACAAGACCCCGTACCAGCCACTGGCTTGCATTTTCTTCACTTTGAGAGTTGTACGGCCGTGCATCAAGTCTCCTTCTATGCATCCTTGCTGCTTTGCTTGAATATTGATTGGATTCTCCACATTTTCCTTCCTTATATTACAATTATGTTCAAAATTGACCTGAAAATATATGTACCAATTAAGCACCTTATCTATTAAGAATCCATCAATTATATTATAAAATTAGTCCCAATTTGTCAATTAAAATGATGATAATTTATGCCTATCACATACTCACATACATCAATAATTTACATTAATAAAGATAATATATCAAATATATTTCTACACATTCATTTTCATAAATCAAAATTACTTCAAACTTAATATCTAAACTAATATCGTATTCACATGCAATTTTAATTATTGAATAATTTAGATTATTTCAGAGTGCTTAACATTCATCAAGTTTAAATAAAACTCATATAAAAGCATAACTTAATATTCATACATATAAAAGGTCATATAAACTTTCTACTTAATCATAAAACTAAGCAAGAAATAAAGAAACACATATAAAATAATAAAATTATAACAAACAAATTTAATTCAAATTTTTTTTAGGGCCGACAGCATAAAAGTCAAGGCTGGTGGCATAGGAAGAAAAGGTCGGTGGCATACAAGTCCGATACAATTTTGCACGAAAGTCAGAAAGTGAAACGCTCTGACATACGAGTCATTCTGAAGGTCATTTGAACCTAAGGAAATGCAAAAAAAGTCCAAAAAGTGAAACTCCCTTGCATACAAGCCGTTTCAAGGGATGTATGGCCCATGAACCCTTTCAAATAAGCCGCTTGACAGGATGTTTAAAGTTTTTTCGAACTTTCCTTGTTTTAAACTCCATTTTTACATATTTTTCACCTATCTTATCTCATCTAAAGCACTACACAAGCATCATACAACCTATCACATACTCTCGACAACTCCAAATATACATAAACTTCATATTCCTATCATCAAACAACTTCTCAAACATCTAACAACTTCATATGCATCATCACCAACCCATGCACTAACTCAAAACAACTCCTACACATGCAACCACTTGTCTACCACAACTCACCTATCTCTAAACACTTCAACACACTCAAAGAACTTATTTAACTCTATCACTCAACATAACTCATCAAAATCATATTTAACTTATCAAAAACCTATTAGAACCTGAAATCATCCTTATAGAGAAAACAAAGAAATAAAGGACCATGAAACCATACAAAACTCACCTTATGTCACTTTAACATGAGGATTAGCCTTGTTGTAAGCTTTAGGTGGATAATTTGAGAGAGTTTGAAGAAGAAATTTTAATTGTTGTTGTTGTTGAAAGCATTAGTTTGGAGAGGTCTGTTATGGCTTATGAAAATTGGCAAATAAAACTTTGCTATTATCCTTTACTTAGTTTACTTTTGAGGCAGTTGAGAAGAGAAAAAGAAAAAGGGGCTTTGGGTTGGGCTTTGGCTTGGATTTTGGGCGCCAAATCTGCTACTATGTTTGGGTTTAGATTTGGGTTAAGTTTGTTTATGAAAACTTAAGTTTAACATGCATTAAAACAATAATCAACACAGATATCAATGACAATACAAGCACTTATATTAATTTACACTAACACATCATGTTTTATTAACTAATTGTTCACTATAATTTCTATATCTTAAGCAAGCACTATATGTTATACAAATTAATTATGCATTAAAATTTTTTGGATATTTCATATGGACAATCCTTTCCTTCTTCAACTTCTTCATTAAGGACTATTCCTTGAAGTCTACATGTTAGCTAGAATTTCCCTAGTTGAAAAAAGACAAAAATTAGCATTTTGAGTAAGTAAATGAAGAAAATTAAATCTGTGTCGAGTAGGCAACTAAAGGGTACCTACATTACACAACATCCTAAATGTGAGTCTCTCCTCCAGTAACCTAACTTAAAATGGAAAAGGAGATCAAGTGATACCTTGAGCATGGCTTTCATTCTCAATAGAATATTCCCTTAACACGAGCTAGTGACCCTTTGACCAATATAGAATGACTTCTTTCATAATATCAAGAAAGCCATACTTCTTCCTCCACTCTATGAATGAAAGAATTTCCTCAACAATCTCTTTGTCATGCTCACCTAGCTCATTTATTGCATTCAGTCTAGTGGGCTACACCTACCATGTCCAAAAGTTGAAGCCTTTATCAAAGTCGACCACCACAAATTTATGTTTCCAATTTTTACAGAAGACATAAACCCATCAAATATCCTAATTTTTGGGTGTTGAGATAGACTAACCCTAACCCTCTTCCTTAATCTTAAAGAAGTATTGAACAAAATGGGGTATTGACCTCCAAGCTAAACTTTGACAAAGAGCCTCAAAATAAACCATTAATAGCCAAGAATTCAAATAAAAACAACCGTGGCATACTTTAAAATAATTCAAACATTCTTCTTCAAACTCCAAGAATGACAACTGCAAACTAAATTCCATGTGCTTTATATGGACAAAAACCTACCTTCTATAAACAAGAGGAACCTTGTCTACATAACTAAGGTGACAATTTTGAATATTTAGAGGGGCATCATATAAGAAAAGATCGATAATCAACTTTAATTTGGATTCAACAACCTAACTCTCGCAATCATCTGGCTCTAAACCTTTAATACTATTTGATGGTTAATAATAGATTTCAATAGCCTCTTCTGTAGCCTGTTGTCATCTTCATCCAAATCTTAATGAATGGACACAACAATTGGATGTACATCCACCTCCTCATTAGCTAATTGAAGTAATAAACTACTCGTAGCTCCTATTTCTTTCCCCATCATTGTTATTGTTTCTTTTGTTCCAATCTCAGAAATCATCATTTGTGTTGTTAGAAGTAATGCTACACCACACCACGAACTCATCCGATTGAGTTAGAAAAGAACTATAACCTTTACCCACCATGATCACAGATTCAATTCCAATGAAAATGCAATAGAAGTTCTAAATACATCTAAAGCAATGAGAACTCACAAATAAATGGTGTGCAAGATAATAAAATAAAACCTTTAAGATTTGTGATTAGATTTTTAAATTTATGGGGAACAATTTGACAATTTAGAGAATCAGTATCAACGTGTTTCTCATAACTGTCAAATCTCATTATAGAAAATATAATAGTTCCAAACCCTTGGCAAGATGAGATGCTTGATGAACGTATGCGAACATGGCATCCCTATATCTAACCCGCACATGACACATGTCAATACATAGTTTTGCATATCAAAATTCAAATAAGGTAGCCAACTTTTCCTACACGACAATTCCGATTAAAGATTATTGACTTATTTAGCTTTGTTGATGCAATAAACAAGTTACCAAAACTAACATAATTCAATTGGAGTTGCTCCAAAGACGCCTTTGATGGCCTCCACATCACAGTTGAAAAATGTGAAGCTTCTCTGTGCTCGTTTGCACTTTCTTTTACAACCTTGTATCATACATCCTTTGTCACACCCCGAGGGGTACCCTAAACATGGCAGTCCGCGTACACAATACTAAAGCCTAGGAATGACTACTTAGTCACGCAAAGGCTTCCATATCATGTACAAGGCATACATCACAACCAAGGGAACGCATCGGAGTAGCGCAATTTATATTGATAATAAATAAGTAACAAGGCAAAGAGAATACTTATCATAAAATAAACATATTGCATTGCAATTCTTAGGGGCATGTCCATCTATTATCTTCAAATAAATATACATCACTATTCATATAAGTCATTATATATAAAGAACCTTACAAAATTACTTATCTTATGATTCTATTTCCTTCATAGAAGCTTAACCATCCTTCCATGATTTCCTCAATGTCATGATCCTCAATTTAAGCCACGGATATACCTGTTTCAACAAAATCTATAGGGGTATAAGCTACAACTAGCTTAGTGAGATATTCCTTTCATTCGCACCATATTTTCAAACAAGTTTATTTATTTATTCACACATATGCTATGCATACAATGCAACAATCACATGATTACGCAAATATATATAGTTATCCGGAAACCATATATAGAACGGATTTACCCCTCCGTATCAAAGGTTAGGGAATCGGGGTTGAAGGTCCTCGACCTTCTACTGCTAGTCCCCAGGTCCTCACCCACAGCGTTCGGTTGGCTCGGCTCCGAACCTAGAGTCGCTTTCCCAGCGATTTGGATTCTCCAGGAAGGAACATGGCCCGTGGCACCGCACGATCACAGCCAATCCAACTCTACGCGTAGGAGTAGCAGCCTTCCGAAATAGATGTGACTCGATGGATGCTATGCGTGAGCGTTTTAGTTTTCTTAAGCCAAACCTTATTAAGGTTTATTAGGGGCGATCAATCAATTTAGCAAACAATAAACAATCATACAAGTAAGTAAACAAAATTATTTAAACAAGCAGTTTGAAGTTGCGATATTCTTAATTCTCATTTCACACATAAACATAGAATCACACATAATCCCAATTCCCCAAATATATCCGTTTTTATCTTTTCTTAGTATACTAATGCTACTACTTTACAAGCACAAGCAAGGTAACGAAATTAGAAGGAATAACTCACTCGTCCATTTCTATCTTCTTAGTCGTAGTAATCCGGGTAGGGTATTCTCGTATCCTTCGTTACCTAGACAAAAGAAATACCCGGGATAAGTCTTTCATGAAATCCTATTCTTGGATTTTCTAAACTTTTCTTAAAATCGCGGTAAAATCGTATAAGAGGAAATTCCAACTTAAAATGGCCATAACTTGCTCATTTTAACTCGGAATTCCGCATATAATATACCGTTTTCTACCTATTCGAAAAGATCTATCCATTTCTAAGGTTATCTTTGTCATATAAGGTCATTTGGGTTCCGAAAACATTGGGTACAGATTTAAAACGAAAATTGCCAAACTTTTACAAATCCGTTTTCTAACTCAACTTCATTTTTAAAGAAAATCCTTTTGTAACAATATATGTATATAAATATATAGTTGATAAACACTTTGAATATATAGGTAAGCTCACTTTATATGCAAAAATCCTAATGGTAGTGTCTCAACAATTTATTTCATAAATTCATTTAAACTTTAACTTTGAAAATTTCTTTTCAAGTATTTTAAAGAAACTTTATATTTTCCTAGGTTGTTATAAATGAGTATATTCTTATTTTATTTTTTCATTCTTTTTCCAAGGAAAAATAAATTTTCTTGTAACCTTAGTTTTCCATAAGTTTTACTTTAAAATCAAATTTATCACAATTATATTAAGTTGATGAAAACCTTTTCATAATTTTGTATTTAGGATGGTTTAAGAAAATGAGTCTTGTCTTCTTATATTCATTTCTAAAATATAAGCTTTTGTTTTCTAAAACTTGTTCTTTCATTTCTTTTGAAAAGAATCATCTTTATTGATAAAATCCATTATTGTTAATCTTACTTTATTTATATTCTTTTGAAAATAAGTTCTTTCTTTTAGAAATTTAAAAATCATTACTTTTCCTAAGTGGGTTCATAACTTTATGAGTTGATTTTTATATTAACTTTGAAAACTAGTTTGTTTCTTAGTTTAGAAAAGAGTTTAAGTCTTAAACTTTTAATATTAACGATTTATTTTTTTAAAACTTAGATTACCATAAAATACAAAGAAAATATTTATTGCTTATGTTTTCTTGGTAAAACTATCTTTGTTATTTAAGAAAACTTGAGAAAACTTGTATTACTCTATTCTAGGTTGTTGATAGTAACTTCATGATTTTGTGATAAATCACTTAATCGAAATTCTAGCTTTGAGTTTATTTAGTAAAGTAAAATTCTATTTTTAGATTACTTGAGACATTAACATTATGTAGATGCAAATATCATGAGCATATAAAATAATAAGAACATAAGAAAATAATAGAAACAAATAATAAGCAAGGAAATAAAATATCAAGCATTGGGAACCTTAGCTTCATCAAGGAATCCCGGTCAAGTATTGGAGCCTTAGCTTCATCAAGGCATCCCGGGACTAAGAATGGACTAGTCCCGAAAGATTAAAGAAAATAAATAAATAAAAGATTGTTTTGACTTGATATGGACAAGTCTAAGACTAGAAAGACTAGTCTTAATAATAACATGAAATAAATTGCATAACTTAAAAATAAATAAATAACAAATGAGCTTATATGCTCTAAATAAATATATATACATAACATACATATATAAGTTAGATTAGAAGCAAATAATAACAATAATAATAACAACATAATAAAATAGAAAGCTTATGTACAAGAACAAAACATGAACATGTTGTTTTACTACTCATGTGAGTTTCAAAACAACACCATAGTCATGCTAAGTTACATAACATGAATAGATAAATGGTTGAAAGAAATTTTTTTACCTAAGGTATTTGTGTAGTATGAAGATGGTAGTGAATGTATGGTTATGTGGTTATAGAGAGATGGTAGTTGTATTGCATAAAGAGAAATTCTTGTGGGTATTTGGTGAAAGAGAGTTTTGGTAGAGGAAAATGTTGTAGAGAGAGTTTGTGTAGTGAATTTGAGAGAGTTTTGGTAATGTAAAGAATTGTGTGAAAGAATGAAAGAGGAAGAGGGTATTTATAGAATTGTTGGAGTGAATTTTGGATGTAATAAAATAATTTGAAAAAAAAAATAATTGTTGGAAAGAGAGGGGCGCCGGCCTGATGTTATGAGAGGAGTGAGTTGATTTTTGAGTGAAATTTGTAAGAAAATAATTAATATGTAAGGTATGATTTGATTAAAGTGTATTGGAAATATAAAAAGTAAGAAAATAGGTATGTAGTGTAAGAAATAGGTGTAAGAAAAAGTAGAGATAGTGAAATAGTAATGAATAGTAGAGAAACTAGACAATTAAAGTACCGGTAGTAATAAAAATACGCGTATTAAGGCGATATCTGTAATTTTTAGCTACCGAAAAATTCTAAAACTGATATTTTTGGAATCCTTATATTTTTACGAGTCTATTGGTATAAACGGAATATTTTTAATATTCCGAGCTCCGGGACACGCTTTTCGAGAACTGTCCCGTTTGAGTCCGAAGGACACTCGAAATTCGCGAATCTGATATTTTTATGTTACCCTATATTATTACGAACTATTTAAGCTTTGGCTTAATTTCGTTTTCTAGGGTTTGAAAACGCGGGATTGCCGGATCTTAAACACTAGGGTTCGTTATAGGCTTGTTGACTTTAGGGTTCCGTTTTGATTTCCGATTTTACTGAGTTATTCGTAAGATCGTATAATTTTTGAGTTTTGATCGTTTTATATTTTAGCTCGACATCTATGGTTTACTTATTTTATTGTGATTATTTAATAGTTTTTAGTTCTCGGGATCGTTTAACCGAGTCTAGGGTTATGAGTTGACTCAGTTTGACTTTTGGCAAAATTGAAATTTCTGATTCTGAAATTTATTAGGGTTTTAAGATTTTGTCGTTGATCGTTATTTGGATATATTGTCTGATTTGCGTGTTAGGAAACGGTTAGGTGATTTGATTGATGTACGAACGTTGATTAAATCAGTAGTTGGACTTTATATTTTGTTTCAAGGGTTCTCGTTTTCTCAAAATGCAGAAAGCTTGTTCTTTATCTTATTTGGAATTAAGTTTTAACTCGATTCGATTTTTAGGGTTTCTTTTCAGTATTTTGACTCGGTCGAGAATTTGGTTTTTATCTTGAGTCGATTCTCGGGATGTAAATTTTGATACTTAGACTTCTAGGATTATTTTTAAGAATTATGAAATTTTCGGGGGTTTACATCCTTGCTAGTTATAAAAATCAATCCAAATGGGGAGAGGGTGAAACCACAACAAACTTGGATATGAGCTATGTTCATTTTGAAAGCTCGAGTAACTATGTTTAACTCAACAAGTTTTATTTATCCACATTGAAGAAAAAAATCATTTCTAAATCTACTTGCGACTCCGCAAATATACTTATCTTAAACCACTCAACACATGGATTGGAAAGTCCTTCTCAAAGCTTATTATTGATGCTGCTAATATCTCACTAAAAGAGTAAGGAAGACAATTGTTAATAGGCAAATATAACCAAAGGCCTCCAAAGCCTAGTCTAACCTGTTTAAGATATGGAACAACAAATTGGTCCATGGGCCGACCTCCTTAAATCCTGAATATGGCTACAAAAAAATGAGCAATCTCCTAAGCCCTTAGGTCTACTCAAATATTTTCAGTTTGTTCGCTACCTCACTCTCTAGATCCACTAAAGATAGACCATTATCAACTCCATTCTTCAGAAACTCAGGACGTAGTGTGGTGGCTCAACTACACTCGTCCAAAAACTCCCCATGATTCTCCATCACCGCAATGTGACTCTACCCAATCCAAACCGCTTTGAGCAACTACTGTATAGGTATAGGTACTAATGAAACATCTTCAATGACCATATGAAAACATCTAAGCTCATATTCTATTACAATTATTACTAACATTCTCTTATACCTTATGTAACTTGACCATGGAAGAAGCCAAACTAAACAACCCTCCAGTGCACATTGACTTATGTTTATTTTTAGGCCCAAATCAACTTAAGCATTAATTTAATCAACTTTACCAACAAAAAATTTGGAAACAACATATAACACTTTGAATATTTTGCTTACATATTACATGTGTTAAAGTCAATCATTTGGACTATAATAGAGTTGAAGATAATCACAAGTGATTCACAATGAGTAAGCTTAATGAATGGGATTCTTATTGAACAATGAATCTTTAGTATGATAGCTGAGCTTACTCGTTAATCCAATTCCATTTATTTTTCTGCATTGAGTTTGAACATGGATAAACAAAACCCATAGGTAGTGTTTGGTTTAATCAAATTACCGATCTAGATAAAATTCATTGTATCATATTTATTTTGCAAAATATAAATATAGTACTAAACAAAACACAAAAATTTTAGTCCCTTTATTTGATAGTATCATATTGTCAGGATAGAACAAATTAAAATATCTTAAAAATTATATTTTTAAAATTACACTATCATCGTTTCGTCACCTCATTTTTATCGCTTTAACCTTATTACCAACATCAGCATCATTACCACCATCATCACCACTACTATCATTGTTGTCACTACAAGTAACACAACACTAACACCAAGTTACCATCATCATTACCATTTTATTAATATTAATCACTCTCATTCATAAGACCACCACTAATAATAATGTTTGTAAGTAAAAAACAATTAAAAAAACAAAAATGTTCTGTACTTAATGCACCAAATGTAATATAAGAAATTTTCACAATCATGTTCTCCTTGTTCCTATGTTATATTGCTTATCATATCATATATTGTATTCAAAATCCAATGCTACCTTAGCAATATAACTTGACCCACTAAACATGCAAATAAAATATTTAATATGCCATAAGTATGCATGTTAACAGTGGTGGGGATATAATTTTATGGGAAGATTCCAACAAAATATTTAAAACATGATATGGGACTAATTTTATGCTATTACTTACTAGATTGAAATTGATGATCAAATATATATATAGAGAGAGAGAGATAGAGAGATAGATATTATTGACAGATATATATAGATGAAAGATTCTCCATGTGTGGTTTTCGAGCATAGATTTTGATTTCCAGTTTAATTTCCTTTAATCCGATTCGTACTAAACCCTAACACATTCAATACGAATCTTCGACTAAAAATTAAAGGAAATATCAGTTTTGAAAATTATTTTGGAGTCGCCACCTGACTAGAGTCAGGAAAAAAAAAATAAAACCAAGATCAATGGTAGTAGGTAGATCTAGGTTATGCTACTAATCCGCAAAAAAATCGTTCTTTAAAAAAAATACAAAAACCAGAAATTAACTTGAGTCCGAGGGCTCACCTATTAAAACCTAAATGGTTACCACTTATAGCTTTCCAATTAAAATTGCTTTCTTTCATGTCCTAAATCCAAATTATAAAATATTTACAATGATCTAACTAACTAATCATATAGCTAATATTTACAAATATGTACAAATTTACTAATTTAATCAACTAATTAATTTCCATCAATAATCATATATAATCTAAGAACTCAATATAGTCAAATTAATTAAATCCTATCAAATTTCTATCAATATTCACATATCTTGAACTAAACTAAGAGAATCAATAAAATCAAATCAAACAAATTCACAAAAATAATTTTTTAC